>WBND01000308.1:664829-700306 GCA_013398595.1 Tychaedon coryphoeus | reverse complement strand
ACAAAGGTTCTGCATCCAGTTTAAAGCATAAAATAGTAACATTTGCAGCTCAGTATTTATATTAACAAAACAAGGGCATGGATTATCTGAGAACAAATTCCTTTTACTTTTATGAACTAATATCAATAAGTGCAGCACTGAAGGAATTGATTCCTCCCACAATTGACTTCAATTTCAGTCTGTGCCATGGCCTGTTTCACCTCTGTTGCACAATATGAACTGACCCCAGCTGCATTTCTTCATTGCTATTGGATTTTCTGTCTCCATTCTTTTTGTCAGAGTTTCTCATGAGTCCATTTGGTCTGGAAGAAAGGTTTCTCTCTTTCTTTCTTTCTCTCTGTATTGTTTAGTGACGGAAGTGCTGTCTAAAATTTTTTCTTTCTTGCCTACCTGTGTTTTTGTTAAAATTTTCCTCTCTTCTTTGCACCCTTTCCTCTCCAAGGCTCTGCCTGCCAGTTTCTGGTCTCCTACACTTGTTATCCTGGGCCTCCTGCTAGGTGGTGAGTACTCCACCTTCTAGGGCTGGCAGAGTCAATTTTCAGAGGCTTGAAAATCATGTACGTGTTCTGCTGCCACTTTGCCATTCGAAAGGGCTGGAAAATGGTTCTGCACTTTTCAAATGTGTGTCAGCAGTAACCCAGTTTTTTACCCATGTCTTATCTTACAGTTTAACAATATACGCACTTGTGAAAGTTATGCAGATAACAACTATTAGGAAAAGGATGAAGCTTCTCAAAGGAGTGTATCACAACTCAAACTCCTAAAAACTGTATCAATTCATACTTGGGAGGGTATTAGAGTTTTTAATGTTTAATACACGGTGAATTACCAAACCAATATCTTGAAGCTAATCCTAAAATAATGAATAACGCTTAACAGCTGACCAATCCTGTATTTTGCCAAGTTTTGGTATTTTCATAAGAATTTCTAAAACTGAATATGAAATAACATTTGAATGTAAGTTTATTTGGAAACTGTTAGAACAGAATTTACATAGCAGTTAACAAAAAAGAGATTAAATTTCCCATACTGTCTGCATAGCAACGGCACACATGTGACTTCTTCCAGCTCCATCTGGAGAGTAATGATCCCTTTTTTTTCTCTTTATTTCTCCTTCCCTTCTTTTATGCACTTTACCCTGTAATATGACACAATTATTGAGTTTGTTTCCTGCAAAGAAGATCTGAATATGGAGTAGGTCATCACACTATCTAACAAATATTATTTCAGATTACAGACTAACCATACATGCATGATCTTACATAGGATTTCTGAACTGGCTGTTTCATCTCCACCTCTCCAGACACTTGGCTCACAGAAAGAATATTGCCCTTCCAAAAAGGTCTAAACTCAGCTTAGGTCTTGTCTTTCTTCAAACACCACTTGTCATAGCAGCAATCACATATTCAGACCTTTCCATGGGCAGGTGGAAATCATAACTTAAAGCCCCTGTTGAAGAACTGGCTACTGCGGGTGGATGCATCTATTTTTTTCTGACCAGAGAGTAATGCCATGGGCTTAAAAAGTGCCACAGGAAATATTTCAGAATTCAGGTGGAATAAGGAATACTTAGCTCCTCTGGAAAGGAGAGGAGCTGTTACAAGTCAAATGTTGGATAAGTAAAAGTTACAGTACCAACACAATGCTTTTGAAAAGTTAACCTCTCTTCCCCTCATGCATCAATAAATTATTGCTATATTTCGTAGTAGTAAAATGTGGGTGCTCTGACACCTTGGTCAAGTTAGTGAAGGATGTTTTGATCATATGAATAGGATAACAGAAGATATGAAAATAATTATTATCAACATTTTAGCTCTTACAACTAACTATTTTTTGTATTTTAATATCTGTGACTTGTTTTCTCTGATGTCTTCCAGAATTAGCTTATTTAAATGATATTTTTCTTTCAGCCCTTTATTCTTAGACTGTTGGAGTTTATAACATCAATTTAATTTCTCTCTCATGTTTTTCTCCTCTTATTTTAGTAGTAACAAATTTTCTTCAGGAACGAAGCTTTAATGTCTTTTAACGATGCATCATTTACAAAGGAGTGCTCTGGTTGTAGCATATCCACTTCTGGATTAATTAGACTGCTGCTCTTCTAGGTTCCTTTCATCTTTCAAAATATATCCTGCCATTCTCTATTTTCCCCTTGCACTTCTTCTATCTTGTTTCTAATTATCATGAGAGTTGGAGAGCTTGCCCACTTTTAATGTTCTTTGGCTTCACAGAGCCTATATCATAGCTTGCAGATAACAGGTGCTGGCAACAAACAAACCTGCTCAGTGAGTTCAGATATTTATTTTTCCACAGGAAACAAAACAAAACAAAACAAAACAAACAAACAAAAAAAAACCCAAACAAAAAATCCCCAAACAAATGAAAACAAAAATAAAAAAGAAAAAGAAAGAAAAAAAGAAAAAAAATACATCACAAAACATGAGAGGTTCTTTACAGTATGAGAGAAAAATATTGAGCTGATTAAATTATTTATTTATTAGCCCACTTGTTTTCTACACTAACATAAACTTTATCTTGTTTCTTTAATATTGGTGGATATCCATATGCTATAACATTTATAAGTTTCTCCATATTTTTGAATGTGCTTTGATCACAGCTAATTTTCCAAGTGTCTGTTGACCATGATCTTCATTTTCTGAAGACTACCCAGTCACACTTTACCCTCTCTTTCATGGTTAAGATGAAGCATCTGCTGCCTACTTTCTTCATTAGCATCATAAAGAGCTCGAGTTTAAAAGCTAGAAGGATGGTGAAAGAGTGCAGCATGCACTTGAAAGGTAAGTGTCCTGGAAAACTGGCAACCTATATCTGTGGAGTTTTTACTGAGCCATCTTTTCTTCTCTTCCTCTGCCTTTTTCCCTCTTTCACAGAACTAACATTTACAGTGGTCTCGTACAACTGATTAGCGTAAGAAAAACAAACTGCTTATTTGATTTTTGAAACGGAGATATTTCATTCCATCCATTATTGACCTGTTTTTTCTGAGTCTTTCAGATCTCAGTTTTCTGTGATCTAGGTGAAAAATTAGAGCATACACTTTTCAAAGATTGTTATCACTGTGGAAAGTATTGATGGTTTCACTTCATAAATAAGAGAGGACTGACTAAAGAAAGATTAATAATCTTTGAGTAGCGGAAAACATAAATCTATTTGTTTCATAACACTTATCAATGGCTCATATTCAGTTGTTGGCAATTTACTAGATTAAGATTTAACACTCAGAGAACCACATTACTTACTTATTTTAAAATCATTGACAAATAACCTGAGATTAATTTGTATTTCTTTTTTTAAATCTCCATTATTGACAAAACTAAATTACTGAATTAAAATTGGCAAATCTGGGCAGCTGTGTGATCTTTAGGCAGTGAATCCAAACTGTGCAGTGAAAGTCAGAGTTTCATTGCTTTTTGCACAAAGATGCAGTAGGCGATCATTTAGGAATAAACAATCTCTAGGGGCTAAAAAGAGGACAGAAAGGTAGAAGCAGTCAGTGCTTCACAGAGAGGGAACTGGAGCAGAGATACATGATTTACTTGTAATTCCTCAGCTGCTTTCACAAAAATGCAGCTGTGTCCTACACTTCAGCCTGCTCCTCCCAATAGGGCTGTCTTTCCAGACTTACTCATGACATATAAAAAGAAAAGTGACCACAAAAAGGTAAGGAAGATCTAGGTTTTCCCAGGCTTTATGGAAAGGAAAATATAACCCAACACTCCTTTTCACTTTTTATTTTCTGTAATTCTGGAATGAAATCTACATGGATTTTCTGTATTTCCCATCAACACTTAAATTTATATTTAACCAATATATCTGGCCATATTTTTTTTCTCTTTTTTTTTGATAGTTACAGAAAACAAGCAGTTAAAAAACTTTATGAAAAAATTTCATTCTTTTTGGATAATACTTTCAGAGATGCAGCATCAGTAATTTTATTCCCATGAAGTGCACACAGTGGGATTATTACTTTCCAAATGCAGTGTTTCCAATCATAAATGGCAACTTGAATTAAAGTTATTGGTATTCCCAAGTATTAATTTTAAGGCGACAACTGTCACACTATTTATTTTATGTATAAATCTGTTCTAGAAGTTCCTATCTGAATTACTGGTAGTTGCGTTTTGCATAGATTTTAAAAATCACTGTAAAACAAAGTCATACCATTTAGTCTCTTCAGCCCTGTAAATTTTCACTAGAACTGGATTATTTTTACCATTTTTAAAGCAAAAAAAAATCCAAACAAATCCTATATCACTGATTAAGTGAAAATTAATATTTGCAATCAAGGTTTTTAATTCCTAATGGGTAGATTGGAATTGAGCAGAAATGTATTTTCTAATACTGCCTAAATATGTTTGTTTAGTCAGTTGCAAGATGCAATCGAAGACAATGCTTTGTGCTCTACACTGCATTCAACCAAGAGAGTTACTTAAAATAAACAGGTGCAATAAATTAATATTAACCAAACAAGTAAGAATAAACTATTAATACAATTGTGAAATATATATAAGCAAACAATTTCAAGCATTTCCCTTTCAAAGTGCTGGATGAGAGGATGATGACAGATGGCTCTGTATGACATATCCAGCTTCCATTACTCATATTTGATGTCAGCCCCACAGTGTCACGTGAACTTTCACATAAACAGAATATTAATAACCAACTTAATCCCTGCTCATGGTAGGCAATGGAACTAGGTGATCTTTAAAGTCTCTTTCAAACCAAAATATTTCATAAGTCTATGATTCTAACTTCATATCTGAATTTTTATCTGAATGAACACTTTTAATTTGGCTACTTGTGAAGCAGGAACACTGCCTACATTAATAACTCCATCATGAAGTCAAGACTTAAAGGACTTCAACAACTGCCCTTGATACTTCCCAGTTCCATGCAAGTGCCTTAGACTTCCAAATGTTTGTTATATGCACCTCTCAAAAATTGATCACTCAATGTATGCAGGCAGTGTGTACAGATGTAGTAAATCCAAGATGATACATGCAGCTCATGTGCCTGTTTCACATGAAAGACATATACGACTCTTAAATAGCTATGCAGTCTTCCCTGCTTTTATTGCATTAAAAAAAAAAAGGAATTTCTTCATTTGGCAATCAGCACTCAATATTAGAATCGTAGAGCCATAAAACCATAGAATTATTTGGATTGGAAGGCATCTTAAAGATAATTTAATTCCAACCTCCCTGACATGGGCAGGGAACATTTCACTAAACCAAGTGTCTCAAAGCCAAACCCAGCTTGGCCTTGAACACTGCCAGGGATGGGGCATCCACAGCTTCTCTGGGCAACCAGTGCCAATGCCTCATCACCCTCACAGCAAAGATTTCTCCCTAATATCTAGCATAAGCCTACTCTCTTCCAGTCTGAAGCCATTCCCTCGTTTCCTGTCACTACCTGCTCTGGTAAAAAGCTCTTCAGATCTTATGTTGGCATCTTATAGGTCTATCTGGAGACTTCAAGCTGAGCATCCTAACTCTCTGAACCTGCTTCCATAGGAGAAATGCTCCAACCCTCTGGTCATAATCATGACCCTCCTCTGGACCCACTCTAAGAGGTCCGTGTCCTCCTTATGTTGAGTATTCCAGAGCTGAATGCAGTGTTCCAGGTGGGGTCTCACCAGAATGGAATAGAGGAGCAGAATCCCCCCTCTCACCGTGCTGGTGACACTGCTCAGAATGCAGCCCAGGATAAAATTGGCTTTCTGGGCTTTAAGTGGATGTTACCACCCATCAGCATCCCCAAGTCCTTCTCAGAGCTGCTCCTGATCTGTTTTCTGCCCATCCAGTGCCTGTGCTTGGGATTGCCCCAATTCAAGTGCAAGACCTTTCACTTGGTGTTTTTGAACTTCATGAGATTTGCACAGGCCCAACTCTCAAGCCTGTCCAGCTCCTTCTGCATGGCATCCCTTCCAGCAGGTGATTCTTCATTCTCCCAGTCCCTGCTTTTTCCTTCTGTGACTTGGATGGTGTGGCTGAAGCACTTGTTGGTGAAGACAGGCAAAAAAGGCAAGTATCATAGTCCTGGGAAGCAGGTCTTTTGTCTCCTTCTGGAGAATGCCCACACTTTCCCTTGTCTTTATCACTCACCTACCTAGAGAAGCTTTCTTTGTTGCCCTTGACATCCCTGGCCAGATTTAATTTTATCAATGTCTCAGCTTTCCTAACCTGATTCTTGGTTACATGTACAGCTTCTTTTTATTTCTTACAAATTATTTCTCCCTGATTCCATTCTCTACAGGCTTCCTTGTAGATTTTGATTTTTCATCCACACAGGTCTCCTGGATTTTTTTGCTAGACTTGCTCTTTGTAGGGATGCATTTCTCCTGAGCTTGGAGGAAATGATCCTTGAATATCAACCAAACTTCTTGGGCCCCTCTGTCCTCCAGGGCTTTATCCCATGGTGCTCCACCAAGCAGATCCCTGAAGAGGCCAAACTCTGCTCCCCTGAAGTGCTGGTCAGTGAGCTTGCTATGTACGCTCTTTGCTGCTCTAAACATTTTGTTTCCTCCACTATTTCATGGTCATTGCAGACTAGGCTGCCCTGAGCTTCACATTCTCCACCTGACGCTCATTTGTGATGTGAACAAGATCCAGCAGAGGACTTTTTCTCCTCAACTCCTCATAGAAGAAGGAAGTCATCATCAATGAATTCCAGGAACCTGCTGGATTGTTTTCCCTCCAACAGCTATTGTGGAGGTTGATGATACCCATGTGGACCAGGGTTTATGAACACAAGGCTGCTCGTATCTGTCTGTAGAGAGTGCCATCTGCTCAGCCTTCCTGTCAGCCAGCCTGTAGCTGACCTGCATTATAATGTCCCCTGTCCCCACCCTCCCTTTAACCCTGACCCATCAGCTGTGTGTCAGCTCCTCACCCCCCAGCACAGCTCTGTGCTCTCCAGCTGGTCACTGCCATAGAAGGTGATACCATCTCTTCATCTCCCCTGCCTGCCCTTCCTAAAGAACCTGTATCCTTTCATTCCAGCACTCAGGCCACAGGAACCATCCCACCTCATCTCCACTCTGCCAAGAAGATCACAGCCCAGCAGGCACATGCGTCTCTAATTCTTCTTGTTTATGTCAAAATTGAAAAACCATGTTTTTCTTCTTCTGTAGCAAGGAGAAAATATATTGTTTTGATAAATCTTAAATTTTTGAATAAATTTTATTTCTTTCATGATATGTGCAAATACAAAGAAGATGATGAAGAAAATTCTTTACTTGATATATCTTTTTCTAAAATCTATAGATATTTTACTGATATGGAGAATCTAGGACTGAACAAAACCCCATGCTTTTAAGGTCTTCCAGTACATTGCATTAGGGAGAGATCATTGCTCAGAGGTATTTTCTAAGTGTCTGATTTTCCATTAATTTAGATTTGCTTAGAAAACGGTAAGATTTCTGCATTATATCCTCATATGCCTGCTAACATCATTTACCTTGAAAGGTTCAGTATAATGTTTTCTCAGTTTTTCCATTTTAGCAAAACTTCAAGTATCATCAGAGTAGCAGATGAAAAGGACCTAACAGGAAGCTGAGTGACCTGTAAAATACTTTGAATGGGAAATATTTTTGTACAGAGACAAGAAAAACAAGTGTCACATAGTCTCTTCTTCAACCATTTTGGAGCCAGTAGAAAACTGGTAATTTTGATGGGAAAGGGACTGTTCCCTTATGACAGCATACTTCAGCTAAACTCATTAGGACAGGTAGTGATGAGACGGCAATCTGTGCTTTTTACAGATTCGTTGAATAATGTTTGGAAAATCAGAAACATTTCAGAAATTTACAAAAATTGTATTGCAGTATATCACTCTTTATATAAAAAGTTAAATCCTATATGAGTTACAAAAAATAAAAAGAATAATTTTACTAATCTAATACGATGAAATTATATATTGCATTTACATAATATAGGTGTCTGTAAAAGTAGTAGTAAATGCTTTGAAAAAAGATAAAGACATTAAAAATTTAATCAGAAAACTGATAAAGAAGGGACATAAATTTAATGAATTATTTTCTGGCATTTTTAATAAACCACTTTTTGATTTGATTGATATTATTTAAATCTTATTTCCTTCATAATCTTAATAATTTTTCTACTCAAAACACTGTCAATATACTTAAATAATAATGCATGTAAAACGGTAGAAAATTTATTTTGTGGATTAAGGTCTTTCCAATTAGGCCATCCAAAACCCCTGGTTAGTTCTACGTGTCTAGTTTGTATTTATTTGCCATGCTATTGAGACACATATCAATGTTTGAATCAAAAGCCAATTTTCTGTTGGTCAGTATTTACTTCTAGATTTTGAGCTCTCATGCAGAAAAAGAAATTGAACTTGCTGCTACCTAAGGCGAGCAATTAAACCTCTGAGTCATGCTAGGCACTGCTATGGCTGTGGCTGGAGTGAATTTTTACACTGTACTCTGTATTCTGAACACAGCTCCTAGATAAAGGCCTGTGAAAGCACAAAGGAGTGTTCATCTTAGTATCCTACTGGGACTTGAGGTATTTAATTCTGCTAATCACAGAGGCATATCATCCTAGGAAGGCTGAAACCTAAATTCTGCCACCTCCAGTCTTTATTTCCCTTTAGGATTAGGTGGCAACTCAGAGATTTTAAATTTATGCTGTCTAATTAGAGTGTTATTTAGTTATTTAAGGATGATTTAGTTAACAGGGGCTAATGAAAGGAGAAAGGATGCAGGGAGAAGAAATGATGGATTACAAGCTTTGTGAAATAAAAGCTTAAATGTATTTCTAAGCATCGCAATGTGACTATCCCTAAGGAAGAAGTGCTGACACAAAGTGCATACATCAAAGGACTGTGTATATGCTGGAATACATTTCCCTTCTCTCCAAAATGTCACTGAAATGTGAGCCACTGTTTTCTTCCCACTCTTTCTTTCCCAAATTTGCATGTCAGTTCCTTCTACCTTCACATCTACCTTTATCCTTTCTTTTTCTTTTTTTCTTTTTTTTTTCTTTTTTTTTTCTTTTTTTTTCTGTCCAGGGTGTTGTTTATGTTTCATTTAAAGTTGTGTGACTGGAAAATGAAGGCCAGGGGTCTTGCTTATAGGAGTGTGGTGTTCTAAAAATAACATTATTACTCTAGCAGTTAGAACCATGGCAGTCCTTGCCTTATGTATACACAGAGTAGACCTGATAAATGAGTTGTTTACAACCCACAATTCTGATTGGAATTAACAGAAGAAGCAAAATAATTCATCTTGAGTAAAGAAAGGATTATATTTCTGTCTAAATCTTTGCACATTGCAAAATGATTGGCAGGCTTACAGTACTGGTGCTTCAATCCCCTGATCTCTTTTTAGAGTGTGTAATGAAAACTAGTGCAAGTGCAGAAACATAAAAACTGAAATAGGTTATTATTTCATGAATAACTGCATGCACTAGAAAGTTTCACTGATTTCTGACTTCTGGGAAATTTGGAGGAGTAAGCTGAAGGACACAAAAATAATAAAATTCCCAGCAAACATGCAATACACAGCACTAATTATCAAAGTTCTGGTGTAGCAGAAAAAGCAATCTGAAAATTGCACAAAGACTGTCAGAACTTTTGTACAGGGCATAGTTGTTTAATCTCAGACCTTGCAACCAGGAGTATTTTAGGCTTAATCTCTTGAATAGTAAGATATTATCATCTTGCAAAAGTTTCTGATTGGTTGATTGGGAGCAGTAAATATCTGAAATATTGCAACACCCCACCAGGGACTAAATTGTTTCTAGGCAAAAATTCAGCCCTTCTTATAACTGTTGGGAGAGTTATCCATATGCCTTTTCGGGAGAAACCCAGACCATCTTAGCTTGGCCAGTGAAAGAGAGAATCCAAGCTTTCTATGCACTTTGATGATAGGCGAGGTTGGGCAATCACAAAGACTTGGTGAAGGAGTTAACTAAAGGGTTTAGTCCTTATTGATTGTGTTGAGTAAAAGTTTCCACACAGGATGATGACAATTTTTTTGCACTAGATATGAGCCTGACACTGACCAGTAAAGGCTATTTTTATACTACTGAGCTGGAAACACCTCATTTCGGAGCAAAGTGCAAGTCAGCCTACTCTTCCCTATGAATGAAAAAAACACTGTTCCCTTGAATGAGAAGTTACCAACTATACTTCATCTTACCAAGCCCTACATACCAAGTGACAATAGACTGAGGCAGGTGCAGCCTCCCTGGCCCAGCCCAGCAGTGTGCATTTCAGCTGCACTGCAGCAGAAAGCAAGATGTCAATCAGCAGTGGCAAGAGGGACCTGCAACTCTGTGCCAAGGGTAAAAGGCAATCCTGTCTTACTTGCGTGTGGCATCTAGTCAAAAAACATCTAGTTAAAGAGCTCCCTGGTCATTGCAGGGATTTGGACTAGATAGCCATTTAAAAGTCTGTTCCAACTCAAATTATTCTAGAGCTCTGTCATTCTATAACAGGTTCTTCAGCTGCAAGATGTGCAGGGTACAGTCAGACTAGGGGCTGATGTTGTGAAATAGAAAGGTCTTGCGCTGTGGTTTGCTTTTGCAAAATGCAAAATGATATGGACATTGTGACATTGTGAATATATTCTCAAGATATACTGAAATGAGAAGGTTGATCCACACATCTAAATCAGGTTCTACTTATATGTAAAGTTTGCTATATTAGCTCTGCTGAAGTACATGCTTCTTTGCTCTGTAAGCTTAATATTGTTAAATTACAAACAACATTATTTCATGGTAATTGTGACTACATTCCAGCGTAATTATTAAAGAACAATGACTTTGAGGAGTTTCTCTAGCAAACAAAACTCCCTCTGGCTTTATGACTTATGACAAATCAATAACATTCACTTGACGAAACATAAACAAGCTGTGAATAGTTGATTCACTAGAATGAAATGGGAATCAGAAATTCAATCAAGTTGATTAGTTTATTATGGAAGAAAACAAACAAAAAATTCTTTGCAAGCAAAAAAAACCCAACTAAATCCTGCACCTGAGTGATTTAGTTGGGCAATCTTATTGCAATACATTAGTCTTTATTTTGGTTCTGACTCTGTTGTCCTACCAAAGATCCCTCAAACAGTCAAAAATTCCATGGTGATGAAATAAATTAAAAATACCCTGGCTAGACAGAGGCCACCCTTGACATAAACTGTTAATAATGAAAATATGGATCAACAAAGGAAACACACTGATGTAGTATGTCTGAAAGCTTATTGATTCTCTAGTACATTAGTTCTTTTCACCAAAGAATTATTGTCAAAGAATGAGTCACAGGACAAAATATAACATTCATTTTTCACTGTTCTTATTTGTAAGATTTTTAAAAAGTGATTAATGTATTTTTGATTTATTGTATTTTAATTTAACACACTCACGTGCAAAGCGTGTCTCAGAGAATGTTACACATCAACAGATCATAGTGGTATTAGGGAAAGAAAATTCAGCAGAACATTTATATACACATATAACTACATCTATGCATACACATATGCATAAAAACCAGGAGGACAATATAAACATGGAATTGTAAATAACAGTTGAGCTAATACAGGCAAAGAAGGTTGTTTTGGAAAGTAGACAAGGAAAGACTTGTCTAGAAAAGGAAATAGCAGACACAGTTGCAAATTGTCACTAAGAGAAAAACACAGTAGCTGTATTGTGTGCTGAGTTTATATGTTTTTCAATTTAGTTGTTCTTTATTATTAGATCCACTTAAGTCTGATTGTGTGAAGCTGCTGTTAACTGCCCAAAGATTTAGGGAAAACAGCTAGGATTCATATCTTCTTTGACATTTTATCTTGGAAAAAAATCCCACATTGGGATTAGGAATTCTATTGAATAGAAACAATGTGAGTGAAGAAAAAAAATTGTTAGCTTAATAAAAGTGTAAATGCAAAATATGTGGTATCACAATAACATCCTGAGCACTCAAGAGTTCTCCTCAAAATCTTAGTTTATTCCAGAGATGCATCATGGTGATTAGCACTGACTGAAGATACTTCTTCCTCTATTGATTTCTGTGATAATAGCTCTCCAATACGTCTTGGAAAGCTGAAGTGGAAAGACCCTCTAATATGTCTGTCATACATAGAATTGTCTGGATGTTTGCTGAAGGATCCCAGGGCTCTGGTTTTTAAATTCTCCATATAACTTGTAGTCTCATTTAAGCCTCAAAAGGAAAAAAAAAACCCAACCATTTAAACCAGGAAGCACCACTAGAAAAATTATAAAAATATTTTGTATTTTTCTACTTTTGTGAGACAGAATCAGAAAAAAAAATTATCTTTCCTTCTTCATTTCTGTTGGAAATGCGATTTACTAATAGGCTGCTATATTACACCTAGGGCTGCTCATGCTGAGGAGATTGCTTCCCTCATAGACCATGTAATTAATGAACATTTCTAGATTTCATTTTCTAATAACGAAGCTGTGAATTCCAGCATTCTAACTGAGCAGAACGGTAGCACGAAGGCTTTATTTTCACTGTTGCTGATCCTATGGTTTTCCATGGCTGGAATGTCAAAGCCTTGCTCCCCTGCAGCCTCCAAGCACTGCTCCTCTGCTCAGGTCCCAGCTCCCCCCTGAACAGTGTCTGTCTGAGCTGGCTGCACTCAGCTGCTGCTCAGGGGGACTGGTTGGAGCCCAGGGGAAGGAATTGGTCTTGATACTTCAGAGAGATGATGGTAGGTTTGTTCAACCTCCCCTGTCAGCCTAGAGTCCCCTGAGATGGAAAATTAAAATATCTCCCTAGGTTAGGTGCCACCTATGCTAGGCTGACACACTTAAAAAGAAAAGTCAGAGACTCTCCTCACTTCTGTGACCAAAGTTGAGATTTCATGAGAGAGTCCATGCAGACTACTGAGGGAAAGTTGTTCATGTGGCTTTTTCAGACGTGATGCACAACACTGTCACATGCTGGCATTTCCTAAGACTCCTCCTGCAGGCCTTTCTTTCTCATTTCTTTTCCTTATCAGAAAAGACCTACTCAGCCTATTAACCAGTTGAACTTTGCAGTCCTCAACCAGCTAGCTGTTTTGCTGTAAGGATACGTGAAAAGAAGGGTTATTCTCAGTCCCTGACAGTCTGCCTTAGGGCACAGCCTCAAGGTTATATACAAGTAAAACTGTTGGCTCTACAAAATGTGTACAGTAATGACAAAATATAAGGTTATGGTGTACATTGATTGACTTGGCCTGCAGAAATCATATAAAGGAGTCATAAATTTTCCACAATTTTTTTGAAAATAGTTTGGTTTTATTTTTGTTTTTTTTTTGCAAATCAGAATAACAGTGCTTTGTACTGGTATGAGTGTACTTTGTTATATTGCCTTTCTATCTACTTAATTTAAGATTTAAGTGTATCTGGTCAAATAATCACATCAGTTTAGGATTTAAAGTTAGAAAAGAGTATAGTATTTTACAGAAACTGGAATTAAATAATTTTTTTTGCTATTTCATAAAATTATTTATACTAATATTCTATTTCTTACTCAACGTATAGACAATACAGGTTAGCATACTTTAAATATTTGATAGTGAGTAGTGCACAATTAATCACAAATAACAGAATATGAGAGAAGAAAAATACATACATATATATATTTTTATATATATACACACATATATAGAAAGTATTTTTCACTGACAAAATAACATGGTCCAATTACCTGAATGACTTTCAAAATGTTTACTAGTGTAGAAATATTATGATATTAGTCACATCTTCCACACTGCATGTGCCTGGTTCAAATCCCTGACAATTCTTTCTCATGGCAATTGAATTGCCCAAATTTAATAAGAAATGTCCAGGCTAGTGCTTTGTACTCTAGGTCAGCATTACTGTATCATTTGGAAATATCTTCAGCAACAGCTAATGCTAAAGGCTTTGGTACCCAGAATGTAGTGTGCCATTCTGGTGCTTGTGTCAGTGAAAGAGACCTGCTTAGTTAATATACAAGAAAAAAAAAAAGGTTTCATCAAAACCATCAATAGCCAGTATTGTGCTATTAACTTGTGGTGCTTGTTTTTCTAACCTTTATATTACAACTGAAATTTGAGTATGTTGAATTTAATATCAAGTCAGAATTTAATTGAAATATAAAATTTCAATAGTCCCATAGAATATTGTTACAGCTTATAAATTTTCTTTTAAGTGAAAATTTTAAACAATTACAACTTAAACTGATGAAAATCAGTATTGAAGTTGTTGAAGGCAAGAGCAATCGAAATGGACCTAACACAATCCTTTTAGGCTTGAAATTAGAGACAATTAATCAAGCAAAATATGTGGCTATCTATCTCTGTAGTGTGCAAGGCACTGTAGGCTTTGTAGTCTTCCCTAAAACAGCACAATCTTCTTAGCATTCTTTACAACAGTTTGCCTGTATTTCACACATAATCCACCTTTCTCTTCTCACTGCAGGGCTGTGATTTGGTTTCCTGAGGTCCAGGTCTCTCCAGTGTCTCAGACTCTGCTGCTAGGACTAATGGTTAATTACAGAAAGAAGTTTTGGTTCACCCTTTAATGATATTTCATTTCAGTCATATTCTTGACTGAGGAGTTGAATAGAAGGTGAAAAATATCCAGATTTTATTAGATTTAGCCTCTAAAAAGAGAACTTCTAGAGTGCTTTTAGTGGTCTTTTTGGTAGCAGCTGTTGACTGTTTATTGAATTTTGTGGCAACTAGCAAGAAACAAAATGCATCTCAAATTGTCCAAATTTACCAGTTTTTAATGCTGAATTAAAATTAATGATTTTTATAAATCAATGATAACTCAGTCTTCAATTAATACATTTCTTTGGTCTTGTTATCGTGTTACCATGTTTGGATGAACCATGAAGCAGCCTTCCTGTGGCTCTTCACAGTTTTTTTCTACATTTTATGATGGAGTAATTGCAGCTCTCTTAATAGGAACTATGACCCTTAATCTTAATGACTTTTAATTGATGGCTGATTTTTACACAGGAGATAAAACTTCATGGGCCACTACAGTTTTGCTCATATTTTGATGGCCTACCAAGCAGTACAGGATTTCAGTATTAACTAACATAGCAACACTAACAAAAAGGAGAATGTGTGGGCAGCAATGAGCTGTCTCTGAGGGATGATGAAAATGAACTCATGAAATCAAAACAGTCTTTATTACAGGAAATCTGGCTCAGATATTCAGATGTACACTATGAGCACAAACCACCTCTCTTAAATGTGGCTGTCAGAAAAGTATACAAAAACAAAAAGATTAAGATAAAAAATACCTACCAAAGTCATAAAGTATTTCAGTTTCTCTGATGCTGCTAAGGGAAAATAGTGTTCAGCTATTTACACCTCCTTGACAGCTTTAAGCCTCACAAAGATTGTAGAAAATTGGAAAACAAAAATTTTTACTTAGTTACCCTTATTCTTTTATATGGACATGATAAACATCTTTTTAGGTATTGGACAAAATTATAGAGATGTCTACATTGAGAATTGGCATTATTGATCAGACTATTTGTTCATTTTATGCTGGTGTCACAACAACCTGGTTTGGACAGCTTGCTTCCAATATCCTGAACCAGATTCATCAATCAGTGGGAATCTTCAATTACAGCAAACATAGTTCCTTGCTATGTCCTCCCAGATATCCTGAATTAATCAAGGAATCTCCAGCCCAGCTCAGTAAGCACCACTCTTCTGATAGCAGCACCCATCTATTTGTATTGCTAGGTCATACCAAATCATGATAATGGACCTTCTGGATGCTCACCAGAACATATATCTAGAGGCAGAAATTAAGGCATATTTGGTGGTATGATCTATCATGACCTTTCAGAGCTCCATGGGCAAAAAGAAATGGCTGATCCACCATAGCTGAGCAGAAATGTTGACTTAATAAATTCATATAGGAGTTAGTATTCTGTAATCTCCCATACATATCAGATAATATTATGGAATATTTATAATTGTCTTTGTTTTGCCTGAAATATTTTCCGCAGAGAGTAAGTGATGTTGGAAAATCTGATAGGCCTACCCTTAGTGTGGAAGGCTCAGAAATTCAGCAGTATCATCATTATCTTGATCATTGTAAAGGTTGCTTGGATCTCAGGAAGGATATTATTATTCCTCCATTTTGCTTCTGAGAGCTGCCATCCTTTAACCCCCAAACAATATCTTGGTTTTATCTATGTGAGAATTAAAGGCCAATCTTAATTCTGAAGTACCATGAGCACCTTGCAAATATTATTGCTTGGTTGTTTTTTTTATTACAGATGCTGTAGGTAATAGGTACTTCAGATTTACCAAAGTGCATGATCGCTTTTTAAACTGTGATTTCTTCATAATAATGCATTGTAAATAAGTTGTTGTGCTGTTAAACATCGCCACTCTTCCACAAGCCTCTAAAGTTCTTAAAAGCACTCACTCTTATTTGGCTTTTAAAAACTAGCTATTAATATTTACATTTGTGACTGTGCACAAATACATAAAATCATCATAAAAGCCAGAGGTTTAAGTGCCTGCCCTTCCATTCACCAGGTCAGGAAGAACTTTTAGATCTGTCTCAGAGGATTTCTTGCTATTACAAATATGAAACTAGGATGTTAAAATGAAAAAGAAGCAAATTTAATAATAATAATAATAAAAAATACTTGCAAGGGACAGAGCTCAGCTTGATGGCTTCAGAGAGTGGAAGGAGATTATGTTAAAGCATAAATGGAGTTTTAACATTTTTAAATCCAGAAGGTCTAATCTAATCTAATCCTTTTCAATCCAATTTTTTTAATGCAGCCTAGACATCAGATTAAAGCTTGCACTTTTTTAGGCCATTGCAAACAGAATCAGCATCTGTGCTGCCTTTCTAATATTCAGCATTTCAAAGGGGATTTTAAACGAATCAAAAGAATAATTATAAAATATAAACAAAGGAAGACCTATAACTTAGATACCAGGAATGTTATTTATACTTTGAGGTGAAACAAATGAAAACTTCATAACTTTGCCTTTTCTGGTAAATGAAATAACTATTAAAAATATAAGAAGGAAGAACGTATTCCTGAGGTCATATAATACTATGAAGGCAATGGTTTTAAGTAAGACGGATTTTTTGTGAAATAATTCCTTTTCTTTTGTTGTTTTACAAGTAGATTAGTGCCAATATCTCCATAAAATCAACAATTTGAATTTTGTTTTGCCCTGCTTTGTTTTTTGGTTTTCTTTTTTCTTTCCTTTTTTTTTTTTTAGTTTTTTTTTTTTTTTTGGATGCTGCTGCATTTTGAATTTCTAGAGGACTTTAAATCCTTGTGAAGTTCAAAGCAATATACTTTAGATTACCATATCCCATACAGCACATATCTGTCAGTACCAAGATTTCTCAGATCTATCTTGCCTCCTACTTATTGCTTATGTAACAAATCTGTGTTTTAGTCTTTTTTTCATGACCCTTGTTCCTCTCAGGGGACCCCCAAAATATTCTATGAGATGCTTTCAGTTAGATTAGCAAATTCTTAGTCATTATGATAAAAAAGTCAAAACACTGTAGAAAGATGACCACCATCAATGTATAGAAGAATACAGTCCTCCAGAAATTTGGGCCTGGCTCTGTTCCTGGTAAATTCAGTGATAAAGCCACAGTGGGGGTTTTTCTAGCAGAAAGTTGTTTAATTTAGCAGCGAAAAAATTGAAATTAAAACCCACAAATGCTAGAGTACTACTGTTTTGAGATTTGTGGACCCCCTTAAAATTCTGTAGCGGCAGGACAGATTTCTTTAGAAATATCATGCACATAAATGTGATTTTGTTTTTCATATACATCTTAAGAGATCTTCAAGCGCTAATCTTGCAGTTTCTGCAATTCACTAGTCTAAACTGGATCCTATGATAAAATTTTTACTTTACTGGAAATACCTCAGAATAGTTTTGTTTAAGGTGATGAGCTGTGGTGGACAGAGAAATGAAAATTATTTATATTCTTCTGGATTAGTAGTTATTCAAAGAGAATGTGCATGGATTTGGATCTGAGTGGCCTGAACATACACAGAGTAGCTTTAAGCCTTAATTTTTGACCAGAAAAAAAAAATAAAAAAACAACAACCAATAAAAAAACTCCCAAACCTACCAAACAAAAACCAAAAAAGATCCAACCAACCAACCCTCAAAAAAGCTAAAACCAACAACAAAACCAAAACACCACAAAACAAAAAAAAAAAAAAGAAAGAAAAACCAAACAATACCAAACAAAAACCAAAAAAGATCCAACCAACCAACCCTCAAAAAAGCTAAAACCAACAACAAAACCAAAACACCACAAAACAAAAAAAACCCCAACCAAACAACCAAAAAAAACAAACCAAAAAAGAACACTCTAGTTTGGTGTTTTTTCTTTTTCATAAGGAGAACAAATTTTTGCAGCTCAGAATAGCAGGTGGGACTAAAGAACACTTTTCATGTAAAAATTTAAGATAATGACAAATAATTAAAATACACTGGGAGGCACCACAAACTCTGGCCTGTAAATCAGACTGAAATGAAGCTTAAGTGTCTAATTCTAAAGCCAGTCAAACTGATGTATACCCAAAAGACTGGCAAATTCAAGATAAATTTATACTTTTTTCCTTTTGTATAACATCTTGTAATCAGTTTTGGGATGAAATAAACAGTATACAAGACAAAACATGTGCTGTGCAGTGTTTAAAAGTGCATATGCAGGAAATAATCAGGATGCAGCATGATCTTTTGGAGGTGATGTTTTCAGGTCTACTCCCAAGTGACAGCAAGGAGAGGGAGGGGAGGCTGGGGGCGTATGTAAAGGAGATTCTGAAACAGGTGATATCTAAATCTTAAGCAAAGACACACTCTTGTAAGTATTTTGGCTAATAGACTTTTATGGTCTAATCTGCCTTAATTTTTTCTGTCCCCTCCTCCTTTCCATATGCTTTCCACAAACCTTCCAATTGTTCTAAGATGAAGTCAAGAAGACACACATAAAGCAATAGCTCACTGATGATAAGTGTAGCAAAGATACTGGACTGCTAGAGTGAAGTGGGGGAACTGAGAAAACTTCCCGTATCTCACTCCAAATCTATGCAGGTTGGCCATTGGAACGAATGTTTGTGCACCACAACCTGCTGGAAAAAGACCTGAGTAAACAAGGAAACAGAGATCATAATGCATTTGAATTGAGCCTCTTATGGGGGAATTCAAAGGACCAAGAGTTTGGTTTGCATGTGGGTACAAAAAAACCATACTATTGTTTAGACAGTGCGTTTCAAAAAGGAGGATGCACTAAAGCTGCAACAACACTATACATACCAAAGCATCTCAAAAGTGAGCTAAAATGTGGATGTACCTGTTTCCCTTTACACAGTGTAGTCTTTTGGTAGTACACTGTTAAAAAAATACCAACAAGCACCAAAGTAATTTAGATCATATGTAGGAAAACACACTGGTCAGGTTTTTTTAAGAAAAAGAGAGAATGTATCTAGAATGTGCAATCATGTGGATCATACATTTAAACTATCAAAATAAAATTCAGTTATTATGTGGATGATTACCTAACATTTGTGTAGTAAGTACATGTGTATTCAAAGCACCTGGTGGAACAGTCAAGATCTGAAAGGATCTGCACATTTCTGTCAGGTAGAATAGCAAAGACCATTTTTTCATGTGTTCTAAAATACATTATAAGGAGGCATAGAAGGAAATGTAAGCTGTCATAGCCAATACCTTACTTTTATTTCCATTTTACTAATTTCATGTGAATAATTGTCTGCACAGAATATTGGGCAATGATGAATCCAGATATTAATTTTACATAATGACTCTTTCTTTTTAAGTTGGCCTTTCCACTTCCAAAATTACACTCTACACCATGCTGTCAACCTGAGAAAATAAACAGACCCCTATTTATTTGAAATAAGCATGAGATATTCAACCCAAGTCTTCCCCTGACCAGTGAACTTTTAATCTGTTTCTACATCTGGACTCGCAAGGTCTTATGTGTACCATGGCTAGGATTTGTCTAGATACTTATTCATTCATTTAAAAGCATCTTTTATCTATTAGGAATTACTGACATTGGAACAGGACAATCTTGATTTCCTATTTGCCCATTCCTTTTCAGGGGCAGCACATGATCCCTCCAGTTGCCCTGCCCTTACTGTACACACCATCTAACAAATAATGGTTGCTTTTGAGGCCATGGGGGGTGGAGTGTAATCAGAACTGCAAACAAAGGTTTTTTCCATTAAAATGGGATATTAAAACTTCATATTAAAGCCTAAGAGGTCTGAAATATCCCTTATCCCTTCTGCTTTTGCATATTAGTGTAGTCAAGTGAATAATATAACTCATAGCAATTAAATACTTAAAGGCAAGCTCTGATGGTTGGAAAGAGAAAGTTTTTATTATACAAAACAGTGATAGCTTTCTTCCCCCTGCTTCTGACTTTCTGTTGACATTGGTGTTGCTTATCATTTCCAGCCTCCCACACATATTGATTACCTCTCAAACTGATGCCCTCTGTTCTCCCTTGACTTGCTGCTTCAGCTTGCTCTGTAACACTTACATTTTTAGTTACTTCTATTCATACACATGGGCCAAATATATCCTTGGTTTTCTGCCAGGGAGTTACATCAAGTATAAATTTTACCCTCAGTCTTTCTTACTGCTTCTGAAATCAGGTTTCCAAACAGATGAAGACTGGGTACCCATGATGAAATATTTATAGTGTAAGACTTGACCCTGCACACAGAGAGAAACACAAGGTCTTTAATCAAAACTAGACCTTCTTCAGTGGTACAATCACATGATTTTAAGTCTGTGACAGACTTTCTGTCCTCCACTTGTTGCCAGTGGTTTCTGCAGTTACTGGATTAGCACAGAGGTTTGGGTGTGTATTCTCTGCTGTGTTCTGTGTGTACCTTAAAGGCTGATTTGAAGCTTTCTTTGTGATCCTGTTATCTTGCCCTGTTGGTATGCCACTGAATCCTCCAGTGTAAGTTTGAGGAGGACAGTGTCCCCAGGGAATAGCTGAGGACTGTGCCAGGTTCCAGCGACACTTCAGCAGCGCCCTGCTTCTCCTGGGAGTGATATGGAAACCTCTGTGACAGCTCTACACATGAGCTTTATGTGAGCATTCTGTGACTCTACAGGAAGTGTCACATCCAAGGAATGCACATCTCTTGGGTCATAATGTAGCATAAATCCTGGAATATAATTTGGTTTAATTCTTACTTTTAAATACAGAAAATGCAACAGAAGCAGCACAGTTTACTCACTTTCACTCTCAGGTACAGAATGATGCTGCTGAATTTGAAAGTATCTGAAACAATTTTGAAATGAGATATACTGACTAATTTATACCCTATATAGCTTTGTGTTTAGTGCTTCACTCATTGTCCTTGAACTTTGTCTTTAGGAAAGACTGATAAAAATGGATGGATTTAGAGCAAACTTTTTGCTGTCACATGCCACCCTCTACACATTTTTTGCCTATTTTCAGATAATAACAAGGTTCTGCATTCAAATTTATTGTAGTGGGAAAGAAATAATAAAAAGTTCATATTGGTTCACCAATAAACGAGGAAACTGTAAATTAGTTCGGTTTCTTTGTTTCTATGTAGGATAGCAAGGTAACAACTTTTAAAAATATTATTATGAACACAGTAAATGTTGTAAAAAATTAAGTATTACTTCTTTTCTTTTATTATTTGAACAACAGAACATTAAGGAGATCTTACTAAGGGCAATATTTTTAAAAATGAGAAACCTTTCACACCTTACTGTGGTGGTGTTCACTGTGATACAATGACGCATTTTAATATATTTTCCCTGAAGTTACAGATACAAACAAATTTAATCACAGTGATTACAAATATAATATACTTTTAATATATGGCTATATCTGGACTTGCATATAAATTCAATCATTTAATGTGAAGTTGGAAAATTATGTCTTCACAGGGATGGAAAGACTGACTTTAAGAAATTTTCAATGCGAACACTGAAAAATGTATATTCTCTGACAAACAGACAGAACAGCCAGGATATTGAAAGCACTTTTTAAAGATATCTCTGATAACTCCATTCAAGAATATCAAGAAGAGTTTGTGCATTTGCTTGCAAAACCCCAAAGAGGATTATTCCTTACTATCCCTGGGAGATTTATGCTAGCAGCATAAAATACTCCACTAGCAGAAGTTTTTGCACCTATTTATCTTGCATTCCCCCTTTTTAAAGTGTTATTTTATTACACCACTGTCTAACTCTGATTTATTGTATTATATGCTTTAAATTATACTTTTAGCCCCTTTTATCAATTACTGCGAGAATCTAACTTTTATGGTGTTCATGAAGGCTCTTTTTTCCTAGTTCCTCCCTAGTGTGGGAGCTAACAGTGATCAAAAAATCTGGATTGGAAGCAGAATTTATTGGAAGGACTACAATCTGACATACAGTTTAATAATTATATATTGTTATACAAATATTAAAATCCTTCTGTGTTGAATGTAACTGCAAAGAGGGAGAGCAGTTGGAGACAAAAAATAGAAAGATAATGGGTTTAGTTTTCCAAATTCAAAAGAAATTACTTGTTATTTTCCAGAAAAATGTATTTTTCATTAGTTTTTAAGGTTAAACCATGAGGATATTAAATAAATATATCACTAAGTATAAGAAACACAAGATTGGAAACCTTGACTTCTTTTCCTGGCAGAGGTTCAGAAATATGAAATAATATGAAATAATTTTGTTCTTGTTGACATATGAGAGTGTCAGAAGTCTTGTCAGTAAGCACTTGGTGTCTATATCATGGTTCACAAAAAAGGCCTGTTCAACTGTCCTATTTTTAGAGCAAAGAACTGGAACAAAGGGATGCAGACTCTCACCTGTGATCAGGAAGCTCCTCGGTCTCTGATCTTAACACTAGGTGAGCTTTCCACTGTTTGCTTTATTATCCATCACTGTGGAGAGGAATGATGGTATTTGTAGCATAAAAAAGTACACAGAAATATAATCATCACAAACAGAGCATTGATCTGGAGAACGGAGCACTGCCACGAAGCATTTTCATTGTGCAGATGTCCTTCCTGGGGTCTCCTGGGATCTCCTGTGGTTGGAGGGCAGTTTGCTATGATTTAAGACTTGCCTTGCTGTTACTTGCCCTTTCCTTGCCAAACAAACAACATTCTGAAGCTGAGCCATCTTTTTAAAGATGAAAAAAATGATATTTTATAAACCATCTCTTGCTACAGAAGCCAAACCCTGCAATTTCAAAAGGTGCACATATTCTGAGTTTAGTATATGAGGCAGTTTGGTCTACCTCTGGCAGTAAAGGAGATTTACACCTGTTCTCATTCCCTCAGCTGTTTTAAAGGTCCAGAGTGACTACAGAATTCCACTTGTATGTTGTGGATGTTACCTAAACTTGGACTCAAGCAGGCGATCTATGCAATGACTTGGACCTCAGCAAATAAAAATAAACTCCTAAATCAGGCAAATTTCTCTCCCCAGATAGGTATCTTATTTCAATACATCTCACAGAACTCAGATTCTCGCCTTGCAGTTATAAGCTGAAAGCTATAACAGCAGAACGATGTGAACACTAGTGGTATGAACACGAGAAGTGCAGGAGGTTGTCTGCCAGCCATTCAAATGTTTTTGTATTGTTCTGTACAACACACACCAGTTTGACAGTGTTCTTTCACTCATGCATGAAAAGAGTTTTGTCAGTTATGTTATTTTATGTGAAAATTGATCACTTTATTATCTCTTTTTTATAGAATATCAGCTACTGGTTTATTCCTAATAAAATAAACTCAGATAATTTTTGGTGAAATACTCTGGAAGAGTAAGATGGAATACTCCACAGCCAAAGGAAATGTTTTCTTAAAGCCTTCATAAAAAGAATTATGGTGATTAAAATCATTAATCCTGTATCAAGTATTATCAATCCTGAGCCTCTAAATAACAATAAGCATTGTTTGGAATCCACATTCAACCTCATATGATAGGAAATTTTATATTGAGAATTGCTGGTACCAGAAAACCCATGAATAATCACCATTAGATATTGACTAAACACTTAGGTTCTTTTGAAATCAATTTGTCTAGAGAGATTGAAATACCCCTGGGTCACATTTAAACTGAATACAAAACATTGACCTCCATCTGTTTTTCTATTTAAACTAAAACCATATCAGGCAGAGAGGAGGAAGGGTTTCTAAAAATCCCAAGATAAGATGTTAGAGTTTGATTAGGCTCATCTGGTTTTTATACCACAAAGTAACATTCTTTTTATTGTATTAAATGCTTCAGGTATAATTTATTTTGTTTGCAATTATGCTAATTGCAGTGCTTTAAAGTCTCATATTTGAATGTTGCTAGATGATCAGGTGGAATTTTCATGCTTCTCCCTTAAATGCGCATCTAGCCATACTTGATTCTGTTTGTCTCCCTATATTTTGAAAATCTCATTTCTGTGGGCTTCTTGGCCACACAGAAAATCATAGTTTGAGCCACAGTACTCTGCAGAAGCAAAAGGTCTAAGAGAGAAGCAGTAGAAATACCTGTGGAATGGTGAAAACCATATTAGAAAAATATAGGTGCAGGGCATTTCAGGGGAAAAAGAGACCAAAAGCACGGAGGTACAAAGTGTTATCAACTCACACTGGAACACTGACACTTAAGGAAGGGAGGGAATTTGCCTAGGCAGATCTTGCGGTGAAAAAAGCAATCATCAGGCTTTCTACAAACATTTTAAATTTTGGATACAGCAATCATCAGGCTTTCTACAAACATTTTAAATTTTGGATACAGCAATCATCAGGCTTTCTACAAACATTTTAAATTTTGGATACAGCTCTGACACTCTGTCTGGTAAAATTTACATCTTCATGTAAATTCAGATTATTTTGTCTTTGTGAAAGATAAATGCTAAAGCCCAGGTGCCTTTTTGGATGTGTTGATTCCTTGAACCCCACCGAAGCCATGAAGCATGACTGAGGTCCCTTGCTGGCACATCAAGGGACAGGGGTGGGTGCCTAATGGGGATGGTGAGGGTGACCTCTGGGATATTCTATTAGAGTACTTGAGAGTAAGCAGGATCTCAGCAGGAGTCCAGTCTCACAGGAGGATTTCTTTCTCCACCCAGACTGCCTCTAGCCACCTGAATTTACTGCACTTCAAGTCATTGCTGTGCTTCCCTTCATGGTCTGCTAATGCTTCTCTTTTTACTTTACTGCCAATACTGCTCCCTGCGTGCCACCAGACTTTAAGGATAATATGCCTGCTTTGCTTCCTCCCTTTGCTGTAGAAAGCTCCTCAGTAGTGGCCTGGGGATCAGCAAGGACAGGCTAACAAGCTCTATAGGGGTAAATGCTATTTTCCTCTCATTTCCTGTTGGCAAGCTGTGTTAGAGGGGTACTAATTTGATGATTATTTTGGCTCCACAAAGTGGATGAGCTAAGCGTGCTTGGCATCAGGTGTATGCAACTGAAGAACAAAACAGCTTGGGCTTGGACAGGCTTATTCTGCCAGCACACACGTGAAACAGCTGTCCTGACCCTGCAGCATCACACAGCCTGTTCTGTCCCTCTCCTCACACCTCAGATGGTTATCACCCTTAGCAGAGTGCATCATCCTGTATCAGACTCTCCTCAGAAGGGCTGCAACTGAGATGTTTCAGCTTCTCTGCTTAGTTTCACTTCTTCCTACTCTGTACAGAAAGCCCACCAGATAAAGCTGGTCAGCCAAGGAATAGTGGAGCAGAAGAAAAGCAGTAGGAATACATATGAAGGATTTGTCCTTGATGTACAGTTGTGTGGAAGAAATGTGGATATATTGGATTCAGCCTCTATCTTTTTTTGGCTGAAAAGTATATACCACTAGTTGGCAGAATCCCAAAGTAGGATTAATAAAGAAGTTAGAAAAATTTTTCCCCAAACCCCTCTCCAAACTTGAAATAAACCAACCGAAGAGATGTCATTGGAGAAGAAAACAAAAAAACAACCTAGAAAGGCAAACACTGCAAATGATGAACAATGATGAGCAGTGGTAAGGTGTTTAGCACATGTTCTTCAATCTTTTTTATAAATGTAAGCACACTGAATCAATTAATTCCAATGTAAGGCAAGGAAATAGCCTTCACCAAGCAAAATGAGTCAGCAGAACTTGTTATATCCTGGTAAAATATAAATGCCACTGAGCTGACTGAAATGTTCTGCTTAAACATGGAAAATTGCTTATTGCAGGGTTCTTTCTGTTAAAACATTTGATATTTCTATAGAAATAGGCTTTTGACAAGATAGACTGTTAGTCCAATCTGCTGTGGTGATTTGCATATCTGCAATATGGCATTCAGGGCTGTTTTAGAACTTACATGATATGAAAGTAAAGTGGGACAGGCCGGCCAAGGGCTTAACCTTGCCAAGAGTGCCTAAGCAGCCCCACGCATAAGAGTGCTCCTGCCCCTCCCTCCCCATGTCTGACAAACTGCATAGGTAGGAGGACAAGTGAAAAGTACCAGGTGTACAATTAGCAGCATCAAATGATGAGTAATTGAGACCATCTAGTATGTTCCCGGCATAGATACAATGCAACCAATCCAAAATACAGAAGTGGTACAAATATTTAAGAGATGGTTTATTTGCAGTGTATGCAAGGAGACAATTGCACAGCTGTGTCTCTGTAATTCTGGCAGCTGAATAGTCTTGTCTATTTTGTAACTCCTTAGAGGAAATATAGAGATGAAGTGCTCCCAGAGAGCCATGTGAGCAAAAGGCCTGTGAAGAGAATAGGGAGTAGTTCAACTCAGGTGAACAAAACCATTTTTCAGGGTTCAGATGTTTGTGATGAAGATACACAGAACAAAGGAAGAGGACAGCCAAGCAGTTACGTGTCTTTCTGACCTCCTGTTTGCAACACAGTTCATGTCACATGGGATGCTCATATCCCCGTGACTCTGCAGATCCTTGCTCTTGGTATAGCTGAACCCACCAAATCATAAAACACTTGTGGCAGGAATATGTCAGATTTTTGAGACAGTCTGAGAGATCAGGGCCTGAGAGTCAGGCTGGTGAGGAAGGAATGTCAGGACAAACAGCGTCTTCAAGCTGACTAAATTCCTCAGAATTTTAAACTTAACCCAGATCCTGAATCTTCTCTTGTTACTGAGGTACAATACTCAAGTTGTTACTGTTATTTGTGAAAAGACCACAACTTATTTGTCCCTTCAAACCCTCTCATTTCCCTGTATTTGCCTTCACTAATGTGTGGTAAATGTGGCATGGTAAAAGCACACATAGCCTGTAAAACATACTTCCTTTTCAGCCTGCACATTTGTACTCTATGGAGGATTTAGCCCTTATCACCCACTCAGTGGAGTCACACGTGAATGCACAGCAGAGATTTGTCATTAGGTTAACCGTTAACCAACAGCCCTTATGAACCTGGACACCAAAATTCGTGGCTTATACAGCTTAGTCATCATCCACCTTGAAGGAAGTGAGGGGGACCTATAAATCACTCCAATCAATTACCCCCTCCCCCTAAGAAATGTAGTCAAAGCACTCCAGAAATAAAACCATATGGCACAATCATGTCAGCTCTGTTTATATAAGCTGCTCCTAGAAACAGCAGTAGTGTAATAGCAGATTTCCATATACTGAATCAATATTTGAGTGTTTGAGACCAGGTGTTTTATAAGATGCCATTAAGTGAGCAGAGCACATTAGCAGGTTCAAAACAGACTGTGGAGGGTTCCTCAGCCCCTGTGTCTCCACTTGCATTCCTCAGTCTCACAGCACCAACATGTACACTCCAAGTTCTTTTGATTGGATTCAGCAGAGCCAGACAGATTGTGACTATCATGCCTTGTTTTTTCTCAGAGAGTTTCATGCATTTAGGACCAGCAATAAGAAACTAATGAGCTGCTTGTTTATTTGACTAACAGGTCGTGGTAGATGTGCTCATTGGGTCACACAGGCTCTCAGAGGTCTCATTTTTGCATTGCATTGTTTCTAGGTTGCAGTGCCGTGGCTTTAGCTGTACATTAATGAGCCCACGTGGCTGGAGACATTTGTCTGTCATTCAGCTTAAGACAGAAAAGCACAGGCTGTGCTGACTGGCTTACCAAGCTCTTGGTGCAATTGTAGATGTATGGGTTGAAATTCAAGGTATAAAGTCTTACTGCACTCTTATCAGGATGGAATTTAGTTTGCTTGCAAGAAATAGAAGATGTGAAGTCAAAATTATATAGGAATTATTCTGGCTATTGCAACTCTGTTGTGTTGTATCATATATGACTATGTATTTTTGCATTATTAAGCATTTTAAGCCACTATCTGAAAACCAGAACATTTTACAGTCTACTGAGAAATTTATATTTTCCTAGAGATATGATATAGAAATAAAATCCACATTACCTATACCTGTTCTTTTTCTGTGCAGCAGGCTGAATTAAAAGTGAGAGAGCAAATGTTATATTTTTCAATATTTTTCTCAGGGAGAAGCAAACTTATTGTCTACCAGAAACTCTTTGAAGCTCCCAGGCTGCTGAGGTGATGGATGACATAAATATATTTTCTGCTTTTTTTCCCCCTCACTCTCCATTCCTTACTCTATCAGCTCTATCTAGCCTTCTACTAGAAGAATATTGGAGACTCTTGCCTCAGGTAGTTTTGTTGATTCCAGTCTGTTTGATGACATATTGTCAAATTTCTCTATATAACTATTTCTCTGTAAAACTAATAATATTAATGAATATATAATAAAAATTATTATTATTGGTTATTAATTTGTAGTTATTTTAAGCAAATCATCATCATGTTTATGACAACTTTTGTATGTTAACAGAGATTTCTTTAAAAGACAGTAAATTCTACTGGTTAGAATATGGGCTTGCATGGACTCAGGTAACTCAAATTTGCATTGTTTGTTTCTTTTTTGATAAAATATTTGAGAAGTGGATCCAAATATTGATAATGAAAAATACTTATTCCTTTAAATTTGAGGTCAGAAGTCTCATTAGGCTTTATCTATCAAAAACCTCTACTCCTCACCCACAAGCTTAGCTAGAAATTGAGATTAAATCTGACTTCCCATTTTGCATAATATTCAGCTTACAAAATTTGACAAATGACTGCAATGGCTGAGTGCTATCTTTCTGAGAACTGATTGTTTTCTAGCATTGTTCCCTGTAACATCAATGCAAAGCTAATTTCAGTTTTGGAAAAGCATGGAAGAAATTAACTTGCAAAGGGTTTTCTTGTGGTCTATCAGTGTTCTGCAGTTCCCGTGCAGCACTCTGGGGGCAACAAAGATAATACTGGCAAGAGCATTTTACTAAATCAGAATAGGACCTGGAATTGGTGGGTTCCAACAATATGCATTTTTTAAAAAGTAGTTTCCAAGAATTAACCTGTAATCTTATGAATCTTTATTGCTTCTTTGTGTGTGTGTGCATGTAGAAAATATTATTTACCATCTCTATGTCTTCAAATGAGAGACTGAATAATATTTCAGTTATAGTCAGTGCTTTTGTGGCATATTTATCATGATAATCAAGGTGGAATTTTTATTTTTGTGAGATATTAGAAACTGCTTGTGAAATGAATTTAAGTTTCTTTATTTTATAGGTTTTTTAGGAGTGATATTGCAGTGCTGAATGAAAATAAAACATTGCTCAATGGTTCATAAGGCACTCAGATATCACAATGATAATATTGTACAGGAAGGGGAATAAACAAATGTGAGAACTCAGAAATTTGCTTTTCTGGAGAGAAAAAGAGGAAAGTATATTTTTGTGTGCTTTATCATGTTTCATTGTAGACTCTTGATATAAATTTTGCTGAAATAGAACCTAGATACAAATAAGTTTGTAGGAAATTGATAGCTATGCAAATATTGTTAGAAACAAGATCCTTTTTTAGCTCTGTATCAGGTATATAGTAGTATAAATACTGTGGCTACAAGCAGAAACTGTGTTCTCTGACTAGCCAATGCAGAATAGGCAAAGGATTATAAAAATTTTCATTTGCTGAAATTTTAAAATATTCTTAAAAAAATGAAAGAAAATATTCCAATTCCTTTGTAAAAATGGAAAAAAATAAATAAGTTGAATTTTTAGGCAATTTTATTATATTTAATTTATCCTCCAGTTCTCTTCTGTGACCAAAATTTAAGTAAGATGTCGCAAGTTTCCTCTTGTTAGAACTCAGGCAGTCCTTCATAGAAGTTCTATAACTACACTCTATCTTGGAATTCAAAACTGGAATTCTCCACCTGATTCAGGATGTATCTATGTTTTAATAAATATAAGGAACCTGGACCAGATCCTAATTAAAACATGTCTTCAGAAATGGAAGAATGCATATGGATTGTGATTGCAATAAAATCCTTCAGCACGGTGATTGAAACTCACTTTCAATTTTAAAATGACAAAGTTCTTTTTCCATGAAAGGTTTTGTGAACTGATAGTCCCAATTAGTCTGAAAAAGAATGTTTAAGGATCAGAATTACTTATGGGACGGCAACTTTAATAAAAATAAATATTTCAAATATTTTAAAATTCTAGCAGCCTTGCAACCCAAAAAGCACATGAGACCAAACTGGGATTGTCAATTGAAAAGTTTAGTGTTCTTCTGGGCACTGAAAAAGAATCACATAGTAAATCTCTCACAGTTTATTAATGATGCATTTTGGTAAGACCTTATTAGAAGTTAGAGACTGCTGAGCTCTGATTTATCCTCCAATAGCAACTGGATAGCATGAAGCCATTCACTCCCTTCCCACAACCCTCCTGCTGGTGGGATGGGCAAGGAAATCAGAACAAAACTCTGAAGGAGTGAGATAAAAATAAGTTTTATAAGTGAAATAAACTATAGTAATAGTTCATTGACAATAGTTCATGACGATGATGATGATGATGACAATGATGATGATGAAAAAGAGAGAGGAATAAAACCCTGGAGAGGCAAGCGCTGCCCAGTGCTGTGGTTGCTCAGCACCTGGTGACCTGCCCAGCCTGTCCCCCAGCAGCACCTGGTCCCTCCCAGCCAGCTCCCCCCAGCCCATTCCCGTGTATGGGATGTCTCTTTGATCCCTTATGGCCAGGCTGGGTCAGCTCTCCTGGCCATGCTCCCCCAGCCTCTTGGGCACCTGATCGCTGCAGAGCACGGGACACTGAAATGTCCTGATTTAGGGTGAGCACCACTGAGCAACACCCCAAACATCTCTGAGTCACCAGTGTGATTCTCACACTGAATGAAAAGCACAGCAATGTACTGGCTGCTAAGAAGAAAATTAGCTTTATCCCAGCTCAAACAGGGCAACTGTTAATGTATTATGCTGTGAGATTTAGTAAGGTAAATGTCAACATTTAAGTTAGAACCATTAAGTAAAACTTTGACAAGTCATTTCAACTTTTTTCACCTACACAGGAATCTTTCATGCATACACAGTTATGTGAGTGTTTGCCTGTGCATGTTAAACCTTTTCATATCAAAGATCCTTTCTGCTTTGCCGCATTTTTTAAGGCAAAAAAGATGCATGTTTTCAGTTGTAGGAAGCTTTTGTGCTTACTAATGTACTTTTGTGTAAGGTAGCAATTTAAAAATGACTGTTAGATTTCATTAAGAATTAAATCTGAGGCATTGTTTTGACCAAAATTCCACAGAATGAATGTTATTGAGTCATGAGTTCAGTTAGATACAAATAAAAGAAATAATGCTTGCTGTGTTTAACAATGGATAGCAACAAAAAACAAGTACTTAAGAAAAATCCAAAACGCCACTAACATTATTCTTCCCAAGTGTGAACATGGGAAAGGAAGATTTTGAAATAAAAAAAAAATCAAAAGGCAAAAAAATCCCACAACTATTTTAACTATCTCAAAAATAATGGCTTCTTAATTTAAACCCAAATAATACTGCTTTTACTATGAATCCTTCATAGTGAACTGTCCTGTATGGGCTCTTTCTGTTAACAGCAAATACTGATTCAAAACATTGTCCTAGTTAAAAAAATAAAAGCAAACCCCCTCAAAAGTCAAAAGAATTACTTGCTAGCAGAAAAACACAAAAAAGCACTTAAACTGGTTAGTGTGCCTGCTCTCATACCAAGCTACTCTCCTACACATATAGTGATTGCACTCAAGAGACAACATATACAAAGTTAGCTGAGTTTTCAGTGATGATACTTGCTCTTTGATTTCTCCACTGCCACTGCACTCTGCTTAATAGGGGAGAGACAGAAAAGTATTTCCTGGCTACTTTTACAATTTGGTACATCTACTGAATTTTATTTTCTCCTTTTTGTTCCCCAGGAAATATGTTTTATATCCTCTCTATCATAGCTTCACCCCAATAAGCTCTGAATTAACCATATTTTGACAAAATTGTCTTCTAAGCAATTTCTATACCTTTCTATTCTTGAGTTGGCATCAAAATCTCTTGGGAATGATCCTGTCCTTTCTTCCCTTTATTAATAAACTTACTATTGAACACCACTGTAACCCTGGAACATACTGATACTATTGTTAGATAGATATCATTATTGATAGATAGATACTGTTGGTTCATGAAAGGAAATGCATGAAAGTTCCTTTTTTATCATTTTCCCTGAGATAATCTGTCATGAAAAAGTTTTTAATCCTTAGGAGTTTAGCTATTGTATTTCATTTGGTAAGATAATTAAGTTTGGAAAGGATTTCAAGGTGTCATTCCTTCAATCTATGTTCACCTAACCTGCTTGTGATTTATTGGGAAAAAAAATGGAAAACATTACAGACCAGTTCGGAATTCACCCTCTGATCTACTGTTTTTACTGGATCTAGTAAAAGCTTAAGTTCCAAATGGAAGTAAAAAGATAATTTAACTATTTAAGATCATAAAATATTTATTTAACAAACGCCATTATCTGGAAATACAAAAAGGTTATGCCTTGAACTCTGGATTTAGAAGGGATCAGTTTTTTCACCAGTATTTTCTTTCTTATATTTTCAAGAAATAGACAAGATAAATGCACTCACCAGGATAATGACCCACAGGTATATATTTGGGTTTGGTTACTCACTTCATGATTGGGGTTGGTTACTCCTATCAGCTTTCCTTTCTAAAACCACAGCTAGAAAAATAATGGAGACTTGTTTTTGCTTTAAAATGGAACTGTAAAATAGTAAGACATTGTCTTTACATCTAGAATAATAGTTTTTACTTTGTTGGTGATTATAGATGTACTTCAAAACAGGGTTTAAAGAAAAAATGAAATTTAATCAACAGTGAAAGCAGAAGGGAAGGATCCACTCTCCAAAAGCTTTAAGAAGTTCAAACCCCACTTTGTGGGAACTGTAAAATCTCTTGATTAAAATATATAGGTAGCTAATTTCTAGAAGAAATAACAATATTTCTCAAGAAAACAACTATTAATAAATGAATGACGCCTAGGACGTTTACAACAGGCAGTCTTGGAGAAGTGTGTTTCCAAAGTCCTACCTCAAAATTTAACATCTGACAATGTTGCAGATTTCTTTTCACAGCCACTAGCACTAATCAACATTTGCACTAGTAGACTCATTCTTTCCTGGGGAGGCAACAGACTCAAAGCCGAACACACAGTTTTGTCTTGGGCTTTTTTCTTTTTTTTTTCCCCCTAAGCATGCCAAGACAGGGCATGCTCGAAAAAATCTCTTGCTTGGACAAGAGTAAAAAAAACCATTATTTGTAATATTTATGCCTTCCAGGCATGTCTTCTTTATTGGAAAAGCTACAAATTTGTACATTCTGCATCACACTGGTCTGAAATAAAGGAATATCTGAATCTACCATTTGACTAAAGAATGAGTTAGATGAATTTCTGCAGTACTTTATATTGCCATAATTTTATTATATAATGAATTTGCAATTACAATTAAGAACAGTGCTTTTGGTCATATGGTTGATAAATTACATTGCAAGTATAAAGCATGCATATTATTTTGCCAAGAAAATAATTTTTTTTTTGTGAGACGGCAGCGAACTTAAATTTATGAGCTGTAAATTCTTGCATTTGTAGGAAAAGATGCATCGACAGTATAAAAATATTCTCCTTATTCCTCTGTCCAATTCTTGTGATAGTCCACAGTTTTAAGAACAGAGGCAATTATTAACACGCTGTCATTTGTAGAACTATCTTTTGGATGGTAATACAATTCAGCAATATTTCATTTTAGAATTCGGAAGTTTTGTTCTGAATATTGTTTGTGCCTGTTTACAGTTACTTATTTTGAATGTATCAATCAGTTAAACAATCTCTGACAGGCAGACTAGGAAAACCAAAATACTTTGAGGTAGAAAACATATTTCCATCCATTTGAAGCAGCAGCCATTTTGCTGATGAAAATAGTTTGCCATGTTCCATTTAAATTTTTATCTGGCCTAAAAGAAAGATTTTTGTGATTTTAGTGGGGTCTTCAGAATACTTCAAGATTATGAGAATATCATAGAGGCCTATAACACTAAATATGCTTCAACTTCTGCAGTCATTGCCATTATTTGAGATAAGAAGCTTCTCAGATTATTTTGGAAATAAAATGCAGGCATACATGGTCTCTTGGTGACATGTACCACAATGAAGAGTGTCTTGGAGAAGAATACTGTAAGCAATACATATTAGATTATTTACAATTTAGGGAGCAAGTCAAAACTTTGAGGGTGCTTGGTTATACCTGACACATTGTCTTGGTTTAATTTAGGTTTGCCAATTTTAATATATTCAATTGCTCTTCATGAGAGGATTTAGTAGCAAAAACAAGGCAGACCTTTAACTTAAAAGGGTATAAAGAAGAAATTTATTAATAACACAGAGAAAATAAGAAATTCTGAATAAGATTTTCAGATCACTCCCTCCTCCCCCCACCCAACCTTCCATATTTCTTAACAACAACATACAGACACACTTCAGCCAGTCTTTCACTTAAATATTCATTTCAGTTCACTCTAGAGAAAGAAGTTCTTCCTTGTTTCGGCCGTAAGGTTTTTTTCCAAGAGAAGAATAAAGTTCTCTTGTGCCTACACTTTCACAATTTGCATCCACCCAGGAAAATCTGAAAATCGTGGAACTCCTCCCATCTTCACAGTCTTTCCAGAGCTGTGTAATGGGTTATGTCAAACACATGGGGTATTACTTTTAAGGGCAAGCTGTTCAAGAAAGGAAAAGTTCTCTTTCATATCTTTTTTCTTTTCATCAAGTGTCTCTGTTCATCTTTCCAGTCTCCAGAACAAAGAATTCCATTCCCTCGGGGCAAATGATCCTTTTCTCAAACACTTCAGCCCCACCTTGTATTTCTTCACAATTTATAGGAATTTTCAGTGTAGTCCAGTCCACCTCATAGTTTACAAAATGGTTTTTTCAGCCAATTTATTCACATTGTCTCCTCAATCTCTTCCCATCTGGAAACTTGGCTCTTACTTCACTAACTTTAGTATCCTTT
>WBND01000308.1:633553-649805 GCA_013398595.1 Tychaedon coryphoeus | reverse complement strand
TCTTCTCTTCTCTTCTCTTCTCTTCTCTTCTCATTTAAAAATCAAAAGAGTAAAACCTCCATTTTACAAAATACTAGAATTATTGTCTTAAATATGCAAATAGTCCCTGTGCAGAAGTGACACATATGTTAGAAGTCCTAGGTCTTAATGAATAGATGTCAAAAATCATTTTAATTACGCTACTCTTCACAGTACTATTATGAGTGCACTGCTTCTACCAATTGCCTTGTCTAAGCTTACAACACCACCCGTGTGGAAAGCAAAGAAACATCAGTATTTTTAAAACCACACATGTTTGTGTGCTACAGTTAACCAGTGAATGGTAAGATATTATAGTTGTGGTCCAACTTGGAGATGAAAAGTTCATACTTACCTCCCTCCTTTGCAGATTCAAAGACTGTAACCCTCTCTGATATTCAGATGCGGAACAGATAACTGATGAGTGATATAATGCATCCTCTTTAGGAGAAATAATTTTTAAAAGACACCACAGAATTCCTTACACTTAATGTGAAATTTGAGAAGGAAGCTACACACCAACTGCATGCATACAATAATCCAGGCAGTCCTGGGTAGATCTGGAAACACTGTATATTTTTTGCATTTCCTTAGATGTTACTCCAGGCTTACTGCTGTGTCAAGACTCAGGGATATGATAACTGACAGTGTTCAACAATTGCCACATTTTATTGCTGCGCATTTGCCTCAGTTCATTTAAAACTCTCAGCCAATATTTGGGCTTGATTACACTATTAGAGTCAACCATGGATTGTTCCCAGTAGTCAGGATAAGGTAGCTCAGTTTTCAAGGGATATAAGATTTCATATGAGATATAGATCTTTTATATCAGCCCACTGAACCCACAAGGGATTATAGATACTGACACAGTTTAATACTAGGAAGACAAACAAACAGCTTTTAAGAGAGCACAAAACACTTGATTACTTACTCAGACTGAAATTATTGATTGTTTTATCAGGCTGGGAGCTTGTATGAGAAGGGCAGGGTCAAAGAAAGAAACAACAAAACAAAAAACCCAGAAGAGATGAATGGAATTCTTAAACTGAGGTGTACTCAGGCAGACTAGGCACAGAAGCTATGGCATATGGCAGCCTTGTGAGTGTGTGTGCTTAGAGACAAGGTGTTTCATCTGTTATTTTTAATTGTTGCAAATCATGTTTTGGTTGGATTCTGTGATAGCTAGTGCAATCTCTCCAATTATTTTAGCTGGCAACTGTATTAGATTTTCATTTTGTTGCTTAACAATAGCTACCATCTTGCTTCAGAAAACTTGTTATACATGAATTTCTGGAAAGGTATTTGGTATCCCTTCTAAGTGACCATATTATAAAGCCTTTTATGATTGCCAGTAGTGTTGTTATAAATCTATTTTGCATAATAATTAAATAGTATCACTCCAACCCCAAGAAGTCATAGACCTTTTGTCATCATTAGACAAAATCAGGCTGAGTGTAAACACAGCCTAGTTTCCTTGGTGTTTTTGTATTTGTATGCAGCAATTGTCAGCATGTCGGCAGTGGACAGTGATAAAGTGCATTTTTCTGCTTGGGTGGTTAGCCCTTTCATTTTTACAAGTGACAAAATAAAAATCTGTTGAAGAGTGAACATGCTGCTTTCACTGTGTCATCTCAGCCCTGCGGGTCATTTTATTATAAAAATGTAAAAATCCAGTCAATTTTATTTAATCAGCTGAAAAGGAAAAGTGTTTCCAGGTCATTAATCAAGTGCTCCTTCTCTGTGGGAACTTGTCTCTTCAGAAACTGCCATCTGAATCATTAATAAAGCTGAAAAGATTTTGTGCCAGCAGGTTTTTGAGAAACATAGATGTTATCAATATAACTGGAGTAAAGTAATTTGAGGTCAACAAATAAAGCTTTATACATTCATTGCTTCACAAGCCGAATATTGCCTATTAAAAACCAATTATTTATTTTTTTAAAAAGCATTTAATTGTTGGAAAATATACAACTGTTTAGAAGGTATTTGATTATATATTCCATAATTACATGTTTTCTTTAATGTTACCTAACCATATATTTACAGTAAACTTTTTTGTGAATTGATCAAAACATGATGAGACATTAAGAAGAGATAATTACTACTGTATCACTAATAATAACGGTAGTAATTAAACCACAGAGAACTACATTCAAATAATGTCAAGCTGGAGATTTAAACCTCTATTAACAAAGACTCTGAAGGCACTTACTGTATTTTAGCACATTCACCTCCATGCATGCCTTGGTGCAGCAGCTTCTGCTACTCTGTGTACCTCTTATGATAGGTGAGGAGAACACACTTTCTCATCCCATGAACATGTTGTGTGATGAAAAGTGTTTTCATCCTACAGGATGGGCAAGTTGGAAACCTTACAAAATATTGGAATTGGCAGTTTAAACAGAGAAAGGTAGGTGGAAAATAAGCATGAATGCAGGAATTCCACCAGTGGTCATTCATGTTCTTACCTGTCCTTGGGAGGCTAAGCTCTGATTCCCCATTCTTTCACCTATTTTCCAGAAGGAGAGTAGTACCAAAAGGAGGAAACTTAGTTTCATAAATGAAAACCTAATACTTGATTTCATTTTTCATGAGAAGCATAGATTAAGGTATATGCTTTTCATCAAAGAGAAAATATTTGAATCTAGGTTACCAACTGTTGCCTAAGGGCTGGTTTCTTATCTCCAGGTTTCCCCCAAAAACCGTTCATTTGTGTTTGACCAATCTGAACACATTTACTGGAAAACTCCTTCTGCCAGGAACTTCCTATTCAGATTACTTTTGAATATCCTGTTTTTGTTTATACTATAGGTCTCTGGAATTAGGAAGATAAGAGAAGCTTGCTTGATTTATATTTTTTTTGCTTTACATTGCATCTTTTGCAGTTCACTGGATTGGCCCAAATTAAATTAATTAATTAGTTTTTCCTAATTACATCTAATGTTTTGATAGGTAAGAAATTAATTTTGATTTCTGAAAATGTTAAAGTTATAAATTCCAAAGCTACATAGATCCATGTCTATTCAGGAGGGCAGTATTTCAAACTATATTTGTACAAGTGGGCATTTATTCATGCATATTCTAGTTACAAAATTCATGCATACTCAAGGGACAAAAAATACGACAAAACCAGATCCAATGTCAGTTTTTTGCTGTTATTTTAAAGGTATTTTTAATCTCATACACAATATCTTACATCTGAATTAAGATGTTGATTTTTTTTTTACAGTGAAAGTTCGTCTTACGATATTCTGAATTCAGAACTATCAATATAGTTTGGATTATATTATATTCTTCCTAACAATGTGCATTTAACAACTAATGCTAATCATCATCATTCTCACTACATATTGTAGACTCAAGACTTTTCCTAAATGGTCCTGTAGCTCTATAGTGAGATTGCAATCCATGTAGATTCTGTATAACACTCTGAATGTCCTTTGTTATGTTGGGCTTTGCTTAATGTGGGAGATGGTTAGCTTGACACAATTGCATGAAACTTGGTATACGCAGGCTTGCAACAGGCTTGCACTAAAGAGCCAGAATCTAATTGCATTTACACTAGTTCAATTCACTTGGAGTTACTTGTTTGTACCTGTGTAACGGAGTGAAAAAGAGCCTGCAGGTCAACAGCAGCAGTAATTACTTGTCCACTAGGATCTGAACTGAGGCCACCAATGCATTTCACACAGTTGACCACGCAGCCATTGGATGGTAAGATGTCTTGTCCTGAGAAACAAAAGCTGTTCCTAACAGGAATTTAGTAGTGGAGGGCTTCAGAGTCCATTTACCAATCCCCAGGACTCAGTGGCTCATGAGACTAGTAATGTGTTATGAAGTCTCTCACCATCACAAACTTACACTTTTAAGAATATGTGTGTGTGTGAGCTCATGCTGCTTTTTTCTCTCCCTGAAGAAAATTGACTAAGGGTGTCCTGCTAGCTTTGGGAAAGAGCATCTTTACCCGGCTGTGATAATTTGAGAAGTGGCAGGATTTTGTGATTCAAAGTAGATTTCTTTATTCTTTCACACATTTTTTTCTCTTAAAATAAAATATCAGAGATATTTTAGTCTTAATATGGACTAATCAATATTACAGTTTTCTAAAATAAAGTGAGCTATGAAAATAATATTTTATAATTTTTCTCCAAAATCACTATTTTTGTAATTATTTTATATCAAGAAAAAAAATTATGAAGTTTTGTTCGAAGGTAAAGATAATTAAAAAAAAGATTGCCTTGAATCACAAAGTTCTAATGAGTTCTAAATTATCACAATGGGAGCAAAGATGGTATCAAAATGATAAAACAGTCAGCAAGGAAGCTTAATCTCAGTACAAATGAAAATTCCTACAGTTCTTTTGGCAACAGACCTACTAATTTTCAATAATTGTTATTAATTATTGTTGTCAAGAAAGTATCAACAAGTTTTATTTAACAATGTTAGTTGCCATAAATATAAATCTTTCATTTTTATGACTTGGCACATTGGAAAATCAATATTTTGCAGTTGCAAAATATATTAAGCAGGGTCAGAAAATGTGGAACAATGTCTGCTTTCCAAATTCACCAGTTTTCTGGGTTTGTTTTTTTATACAGACATTTACTCCTCCTGTAAAAACATTGACTGGTTGATCTCATAGAATCATAGAATATCTCAGGAAAGGACTCACAAGGATCATCAAGTCCAACTCCTGGTTGTCCTGGTTGGGCCTTCACAAGACACTCCAAGAATAACACCATGTGCCTGAGAGCAATATCCAAACACTTCTTGAGCTCTGTCAGGCTGATGCTGTGACCACTGCCCTGGGGAGCCTGTTCCAGTGCCCAACCACCCTCTGGGGGAAGAACCTTTTCTTAATATTAAAGCTAGCTCCCCTACCTTCCATGCCCACCCTCCCAGCTCCCTCCCTCCCTGACACAGTTCCAGGCCATTCCCTTGGATCCTGTCACTGTCACCAAAGAGCAGAGATCAGTGCCTGCCTGTCCTCATCCCCTCACAAGGAAATTGTAACTGCAGTGAGGTCTCCCTTGAGTCTCCTCTTCTCCAGGCTGAACAGACCAAGTGACCTCAGCTGCTCTCACTCAGCTTCCCCTCAAGGCCCTTCACCTTCTTTGTTACTCTCCTTTGGATACTCTCTGATGGTTTAATAACTTTATTATACTGTGGCACCCAAACTGTCCCCAGCACTGGAGGAGAGGCTGTCCCAGTGCAGAGCAGAGCAGGACAATCCCCTCCCTTGCCTGGCTGGTGATGCTGTCCCTGATGCCCCCAGGACAGGGCTGGCCCTCCTGGCTGCCAGGGCACTGCTGGCTCATGTTCAACTTGCCATGGATCAGAATCCCAGGGCCCTTTCCATGGCACTGCTCTCCAGCCTCTCATTGCCCAGTCTGTCTGCACATCCAGAGCTGCCCCATCCCAGGTGCAGAATCTGCCCCTTTCCCATGTTAACCTTTGTACAGTTGGTGATTTCATAGCCCTCAGATATGTCCACGTCTCCCAGTGCAACCATCACCATCTCCCTTGTTCACAAGAATTCTCTGCTGGTTTCCTCCTGCTTAGCTAATGATTTCTCTTATGGAGCTGCAGCAAATGCTTGACTAAAATTCAGATAGATAAGAACATCTAAATGTAACTTTATTGATGACAGATATCAGCTGCTTAATGATGATGCACTTTTATCTCTTTTATTTCTCATGATCTTGGAACACTTTGTAGAATATACTTTTATTACTATTTGAAACCTTGTAAAAATCTATACTCTTCATTTTATTATTGAAATTTGTCTGGTTTTTATGTTTTGTGACTCAGAAAACATGAACTGCTGCTTTTAGGAAAATAGATATAAATATTATGTACATGGCTAAATATGTAATATACAGAACTACAGGATGTAGGATGAAATAAAATACAAGATATAAAGGACATTAAAGTATTAGAGAGCACCCAAAGAAGGGCAACAGAGACAGAGAAGGGCCTTGAGGGGGAGCTGTATGAGAGCAGCTGAGGTCACTTGGTCTGTTCAACCTGGAGGAGACTGAGGGGAGACCTCACTGCAGTTACAACTTGTGAGGGGAAGAGGAGAGGCAGGCACGGATCTCTGTGTGACCAGTGTCAGGATCCAAGGGAATGGCCTGAAGCTGAGTTGGGGGAGGTTTAGGTTGCTTATCAGAAAAAGATTTTTCACCCAGAGGGTGTTTAAGCACTGGACAGGCTCCAAGGGAAGTGATCACAGCACCAAGCCTGACAGAGTTCAAGAAGAGTTTGGACAATGCTCTCAGGCACACAGTGTGACTTTTGGGGTGACCTATGCAGGGCCAGGAGTCGGACTCTGTGATCCTTGTAGGTTCCTTTCAACTCAGAATATTCTGTGATCCTATGACAAGGTCTGCTAGAGCAGAGTTACGTGTCTTTGCTAGATGTACCATGTGGTATATTCCTGTAAACTTTGACAATGTATTTTGTTTTGTATCTGGAAATCTTTCTTCTTTATTTGTTTTTATTTACATGAGCACCTACTGCACAATGAATATCTGTGGTGCACAAAAGAAAATGTAAAAAAAGAGTAAAAGCGATGCCAGTGTATTTAAGAACTAAATTCTTAGCTTTCTCCTTTGGCAAGTAACTACAGGTTTTTCTCTTTCCCTGCTTTAATATTAAACACATATTAATGATTTCACCTTACCTGTTTTCACTTCTGCAGATTGTGCTGTTTTAGAATTAGCCAGTTACATAAAAGATACAGAGAAACCCTGCATTTTTACTGCAGCAAAGTTATCATGAATCTATAATATCTCACCTAAACTCTTAAAATAAGTGGAATTATTTGGATTGTGGTTTTAGAAGCTGAAGCAAAATAACCCATTATCATCTGAAAGCCATTTTCTTCTGATTTTTGGTAAATTTAGTTTTGAGTAAAATGGGAAAGTTTCAGATCCCTTCTTCAGGATAGATAGCATGTTACTGGTGTTCGGTAAGCATCAAGACCTTGGGGTTTTTTCACTATTTAGAGACCAGTTAATGAATTTTCTTTTCTTATTTTTTATTGACTCTCATTGTCAATGGTGGACATTCTCAAGTTTTTTGAACACAAATTTTACCATTCTTTGAAGATTTTTCTCTGCTTTTTTCCTTCTCAGTACCCTTCTTCCAGTGCAGTAGAAATATGAGTTAATAAACTCTTAATAAAATACTAAAAATTTATTCTGATTTTTATACACCTTTGAGTAGCAAAATAAGTGATGCAAATAGTATCATGCATTTTCTGTAGTCTGAATTCCATCTAAATCTCTGAGAAGTGTACAACTTGTCATAAAACAATGCCTTTTTCTCTCTGCTCTAGGGATTAATATCAGGAAAAGAATCAAATCCTTAATGATTTGCCTTCTAAAAGTGATTCTGTATGTGCTTCAACACCAACTTTTCTTTTAGGAATGAATTTCATGAGCTGTTATTGCCATCTTTTGTTACTGCAATCTTTTTTGACGATGCAATTCCTTATGTGCAAGTCATCCCTGCAAAAGGAAAACTAAGATAACGTGAGTACTATTGCTTTTTTCCATGCATATATAGAAGTTCATTTATGTGGCAATGGAATATTCCCATTTTAAGGGCAACATGCTATGTGCTGAAAAACTGTGAAGATGCCCTATTGTCACGTTAAATAATATGTGAATGGGTAATAATGGGAAAAGGGAAAATGTTCTTGAAGGTCATTTGTGATAGCTACAAGTTGACAGTTTGGACACATAATAAGTGATTGTCATCCAGGAATCGGAGCTCTGGATAGTAAATCCTTACTTGTTGTGTTACTCAAACAACAGAAAGGCCTCCATTCCTGCATCAATGCAGGTGAATGTTAAAACAGTGGGCACCCACACTGCTATTCACTTAGTTTAGCATGCTTAGGAAGATGAAAAACAGGTAACAGATAGGTGTATATATATAAGCAGTTCTTTAGAAAATTGCAGTGCTCTTTAGGATGATAAAATAAAGAAACAGAGGATATACATCACAATAATGTAATTGCTTTTCTTTAGCTAAGAGGTTTTCCTTTTACACACATGGAGGACTTGTTCTGGAAAACTGTTGTAGACCTACTGAGTTTTTAGTGATCTTGGAGCTCCAGTTCTGACAAGTCTAATCACAAAAGGAAAGAAGGGTATTAAAAATGCATTAATACATAAAGCTATAAGATGCATGGGAGACTTAGGGTTTTACTGGAGTAGATTTTTGCATTTCATCTTCTATTTACCTACTTATCCTTCAGTAGAATAATCTTATTAATATAAAACCATTAATATGTTGTCTTCAGGGCTCTAAAAGCCACTTGAGGATGGTATTGAGAAGTTACTCTTAATTTGTTTCTGGGACAGAGAAACAAAGAAAAAAGGACTTGTTTTACAGCAGCATTCTTTTTTTTCATGGTAATCACTTCAAGTAAGTGATTCCTGAAAAAAAATTTTTTTTTCAATTTTGTGAGTTAACACTATAATTATTGTATCACATGATTAAATAAAAATAATTTCTAAAAAAATAATATCATATTCATAGTATTAACTCGTTCCATTTCAGTCCATTTCTTCTTGTTTCTCTGAAGTGGAATAATTTATTAGTTATCAATAATGTATGCGTATGTGTATTGTGCAGACTTCCTCTCTTTAATTCCTCAGTGGTTTTGACTAATATTTCTGCTTTTTTTTTGTTCTAACTGACAAGTGATTTTTATACTCCAATGTATTTGTTCATTATAGGAACAAACTTCTGTTGTGCCCGATCAAACTCTGAAGCTCTCATGTGTACAACTGTGCTGGCCAAAGAGGTTTTATTGCAAATAATAAGCATTGTACTTTTAATGTGCATCGTGTTTTTCACATGCCTTGTGTTTACCATCAGTACTTATTCCCCACGTTATCATGGATTTCTTGATATCTAAAAGCATGAAGCAAGCCATTTTATTTTGCAGCAATCTTAGGTTTGGCTGCATTTGGTGCAGTTTTGGTGTACCATGAGAAGCATAGTAGTAACCGTTCCCAGCTTTTTTCAGGACATCCAAAGACAAAGAAACTTGTGACAAGTTTCATCTTGGTGCTTGGAATAAACATGGTGGTGACATAATTGTGCTGAGGAAATCATAATAAGGAACAGAATTGAATAAAGCCTACCAGAGGTAACCTTCAGAAGCTCACACAATTTGGTTTCCAGGAGCTTTTTTTCTTGCCAAGTGACAATGGCATTGGTGTCTTCTTCCTAAGTAATGCAGAAGTATAAATGTGGCTTTCATGTGTGTCTGGACCAATGACTAATGCCCAATCAAGTTATGGCACAGAGGAGGCTTTAAAAGGGGTGTGCATTTGTGTCTGGGGCATAACAGATCTGTATGTGACTTCAATGCTTTTTAGAAGTCCCAAAAGGTTGAGGCAAGCAATAGGAAACTAAGTATATATATCTTCTGCCTGCTCCAATTATACAGACTTAATGTACCTTCTGAAATTCATTTGGCATAGTATGGTTAGCCAGACCTTGGGGGAAGAGTTGTTCTCCTATCACTTCTAAGAGGAAAATCTAATTTTAATTTAAATTTTTAAAACATTTTAGAGGATGGTTTGAACCTTTCTCTAGTGTGAAAAGCACTTTCAGAAAAGCTGTACTGTAACAGTGATGCTCTCCAAGGTTAGTCTGAAATTTGCAGATCTTTATTAAATAAGGGATTTGAGACAAAACTGTCAGATGAAAAAAAGAGACATCTCTAATTGCTTTTTCGGTTCCATCAGGACAATATTTTATTGAAATGCAGGACTTCCAATTCATATCACCAGAAATCTGCAACTACTTCCTGTCTTGTTGCCTAGCTGATGCTAGATTATTAAAATAATTTTTCACTGTGAAGCAGGACTATTTTGAGTATTTGGTCAAGTCTGCTGTTGCACAGAGATCCAAACAGTGCTTGTTAAAAATATTCTTATGTTGGCATCGAGAAATGTTTCTTGAGGAATGAAATCTCTGTGACAGAAAGGACGATTGTTTGTGTACCAGATGGTGAGGAGTGTCTCCACAGCAAGAGTCTTCAACTGGATCACATTCCCAAAACTGTTTTTGACCAGTTCTTAAAACCTCTCTGACCTGTGGTCCTGCATGTCCACTGCAGTATGTGCATGCTTCATCACTCCTGACTACTATAATGTACATATAAAGCACCTAATTTTCTTAAGGATGAACAAAATGCTGTCCTATGTATCCAGATACTCATACATCTGGATGAATGGTTTTTACTGAATTATAACAAGTATCTTCTCTGGGTACAGTTCAGTCAGTTCTGCATTAGGAACAGCTGGGAAATGTCTTTGTCTCATGTAAAAGTCACATACTTTGAGGATACATATTAGCAGCAGATAGACAAATAACCTACCTGTTCCATTAAATCAGATGTAGCCCTTTTATCTGCTGTTTTTTTGCACAACCTTGTTATTGTTTTTGTTTCTTTTTGATTATCATTAGTTAGAATTTTAATACTGGAGGCTCTTCAGACTGATTATGCTGTGGACACCTTAGGATGTCTATCATCTCCTCAGGCAGCCTGGTGTATACCAGGGAGCCAAGAGGAAATACCTTGATTGTAAAGTTATCCAGATTATTTTCAAATAATTGCAAGAAAATAAAGCAGTGAACTGATATTCTCAAATGCAAAACAGTAATCTTATTTTTATACTGACTTACAAAGTTACACTCTATTTCTTGTTGAAATGTTAATTTAGTGTTTGTTAATCTTTTGTTTTCCAGATAGACCCATTTCTCTTCAGTTAAATTTGTCTCTTATGTTGGATTCTCACAGATTCTTTAAAAATGTAAATACCATGCACTCTTCAGACTCCTGTCATTAAGTTTAAAAAGCATTCAAATTCAAAAATATTTCTGTAAATTGAACAACTGACAAAAAATCTAAGAAATATAAACCAATTTGACTATTAATAGGTTTTTAATCCACAATGATATGGGTTTAGATTTTTTAACTCAACCATGAATCAGAGTTGGGATGGTATACTATATTTTTCCATTCTATCTTTCCCAATTTTTCCTGGAGCCAGTGCTATAATGAATCTTTGTACTAACTCTGTTCCAGACTAGATGAACCAAATCAGATTGGAAAGCAGATTGTAGAATTTTTAACCTGAACCATGTGTCTGTTCTTCCTTTCTAGGATATAACTGTTTTTTGTCATTTTCTATAATGGTTTTGTTACAAAGACTCATATTGAAGCATGCTAAAAATATGTAACCTTTCTGGCTCAGTTTTCTGGCTTAGAACAACATTTATTGTGACAATTACCAAAAGACAATTTCCCAATAGGTAGCTGTGGAGAACAGATTGAACTCTTAAAATTAATAGAAGAATTATAAAATCTTAATAGCAGGTATAACAGTAGTTATGTATACATTAATTGATATAAATTTGGTGCTTAGGTCTCTGAATGTTTTCATTATGAAACCAAAATTAGTGGAAAAGTTGTGTTCATAAGTCAACTAAGTCCCCACACTTAGCTATTCACCTTCATTTCCTCAGTTGCTACTTATATACGATGTAAAATCTTTTCCTCCAGTACAATGGACTATTTACCCTGGAGACAGACTAATTGGAGAGTCACTCATGCTAAGAATGTGTGAAGCTTTTGATAGAGAGCTGGAGCAGAGCACTGACATTAAATGAATTGCTTAACCATAACACTTTTCACTGAACGACACAAATGTCATATGTAGTGGGAAACAATATTGACTAGAACAATGACACAGTCAAGTCTGAATTTTTAAATAATATTTTGAAAACAAGAAAACTACTTTGTTTTTAATAAAAATCCCTCAAGTCTCATTATAGCAAGGCTTACTTACTTTTACTCCAGAACCACCTCCTCACTAGCTCCTTTATATATGTGCACAGGCCAGTTCCTCATTATAGGGTCTCTTTCATGTGGTAGAGATATTTGAATCTTAAATGAGCATTTGTGGCACTATGAAATGAAATTTTCATGGCATTGGTCATACAGTCTTCATTGTCATTTTATAGGTAACATGGCAGCTCACATAATACACTGAAAATATCTACACTGAAAATATCTATCAGCAAAGCAAAGCAATGTAAAATGGCAGCCTTGTGGTCAGCCTTGTGGGGTGTTTTTACTTCTATATGTTTTAGATCTGGCCTTAGTAAAATCAAGGTTCAGTATTCACATCCTTATTTGCTGACTTTGACGTATATTTAACATGAGAAAAACTTAATACATGATAGCATAACAGTATATGTGAGGGTGACAGGTTTACATTAACCAGTACATAGGTTGTTTTGGTGGTTTAGGTTTTTTTTCAGGAGTTCAGAATAAAAGCACGTACTGTTATCTTTTTTTAAATTCTAAAGAGTTGAGAAAAATAGATGGAGGTACAAATAATATAATGATGTAATATAATAATGCTTAAAGAAAGTTGGAAGCAAATAATAAGAGCATATTACAGTTTTTACTGTAGTAACACACTGTCTCTTCACCCAAATAATGATAAATGCATGTATCCAATAGTTTTGTGAAATAAAGGAATGTGCAGCAATAGGACTCGTGTGCTAGGATATGATGAAGACAGAAGAGGGTTACCGAAAGTCACAGATTGTAGGTTCGTGGGAAAAGGGGCTTGAGTTAGGTTATGAGGAAAGCCAAAAATCAGAAAGCTTTGAGGGTCTCACATGAAGGTCAGATGCACTGAGTGTGTAATAAGTAGGAGGCAATGCAGCAGCCATTATCTTCCCCCTGACAAGAGAGCAGCTCACTGACCTCGTATGTTGACAAATGGAGAGGAAAACTCTGCACTGAGATGTAAATTCCCCACGCAGGTCCCTCATGAATATCTTGTTTCCAGAATTCAAGCCAGTGACCTGGAAAACAAGGTTCCTCCCCAATCAAAATGACAGGCAGAGCTGGTTTCCTGTTAGGAAGACTACTAGATGTGTAAAAAAATTATGATTTCTGAGAAGAAAAAAATGAGATGTCACACAGAGCAAAATATTGCTTTCAAATGGTCCTCTGCATCTCCCTTGAATGGCAGCTGTTAAGAATTCAATTGTGTGTATGACACACTGCAATGCAGGATGGAAGTTCTGTTGGGGAGCAAAAATGAATAGAAATTTTCAATTCAAATACTCATTTGAGAGTATTTGAATATCTGTCATTCTTTTTAGCCTAAAGGTTAATTCTTGAAAAGAATTTCCATTAGTAACACAAATTGTAACCTTGTCAAATCCTCTTATGTAATGCATCAATGCTGAAAGACATACTCTGCAAAACTGTACTATTAAATACATAACCTTGGTTCATTGTGAATTTATATTTTTAGCAGTTTCTTTGATTTGTCAGTTATTCGTGTAAGATTTTATGATTTTGTCTATGTACTTGTGGCAGCATGCAGAGAACATTTTGTAAATATTACTATATTCTTTTTTTGAATATGTATGTTCTGTTGCCGTGCTCTCTTCATTTCATAGATAGTAATTAAGAAAATTGTATGATGCCATTGCCCTCACGCAAGACAAGTGGCTGTCTAAGGAATTCTCTTCCATATGACAGATCCCTTTTCTCATTCTGTGCATGTATGCCAATGTTATATCAGGATGTCCATTATTATATTTCTGCAGTCCTGATTTCTCGTAGAGGGAAAAAGCAATTATGATTTTTCTTTATGGTTGATTTAGCTCTTACTTCACCAATAGTCAGGATGCAGAATTATATAGTATTTGGATAAATATGATAAAGTTTAATATTAAAGGGTGTCCAAATTAGCACCGTAAACTGTGAGTGTGGGCAATGTAGAATTTGTTAGAGATGGACAGCCTAACGTGCTGTGGTTCTCCAATCAGCAACTTCATTTACTTACATAAATAAATAAATAAATAAATAAATAAATAAATAAATAAATAAATCTACAGGAGTTAATTTTATAAATTATTTTTTTCTGCTGTGGCTAGGTTTTTTCTACTGTGAAAACTTCAGACAGATCCATTAGAAGTCTTGCAGAATTATGAAATAAGTTTCTTTTTATTATGGCAATAAAATCTGTTTTCCATAAAATATTTTTAAAAGCTTTCGGCCTTGTTTTATAGTGAACTTAAATAATTATCTGCACTTCACTGTGTTCCTTTCCTTCATTCTGTTTAATTCTCAGTTGTACCATGCACTGATATAATCTTCATGCTGCTTCTCCTGCCTGGTACAATTTTTGTTAAGAGACAGCATGGTTTGAGTTTGAACACAGATCTTAGGCAGAATGAATATGTTAATAAGCCCCAACCTCAGGTTGTGCACTCAAATTACTATCAATTGTGCATGCAATTTTTCCAGGCTATTTGTTCTGAAAATAAGGACATTTTGAATTATGCATTCACTGCAACGTCGTGTATGAGTACAAAAGAGGACTTTGCTTAAATATTTCCAAAAAGGAATATTTGTGTGTGCAAATATGATTAAAGTCAATTATTTTATGTATCCACTTTAGGGATTTGGAAACAGGAAGACAAAGTCTTATCATATTTAAGGTGGGAATGAAATGTTTGAAAGGCAGGCAACTGAGCCTGTGATTTACAATGGTTGTATGTATTTCAGTTATGTGCCACCAGTCACTGGCAGGCTTTTTCAAATTGCTTAGTCTGGATAAAATACTGAATAGTGGAAAATAAATAGAAAAAAATTGTTGTAGCTGCTCTAGTTATGGATATATTGTCAAGAAACTGCATTGCTTACAGTTGCTGTTTCTTTCCTTGTTAAAGGCTGTTTTCAATCTCAGATTTGTTAGGAGAATACGCTTTGGTCACAAATCTGAGATTGCCTGACACTGTAAAAAATTCAGATCTGTCCAAGTAGGACATATGAAGGCAACATGTCTACTCTGCTGATTTGTCTCTGCTCTTTCATGACTTTTGTTTCCTTATTCACTTGTTTGAATGTGTCTGTTCATTTTTCTTGGAATAGCAGGTACGAAGTAAGACCAACTCATGTGACAAGCATACAGGGTGTACTTGGTAGAGTGTATTTTAAATAGTCTATGACTCATTCCTGTTCTTTAAGTTTGCAATTTTATACTTTTTTTAACAATATAGCTGCAAGCCCTGTATGCTCTGTTCCATGTACTCCAAAGTGTGTACTAGACACCATCAATACTCTTCCAAGATATTGAAAATTTCCAAGCTGTAAAGAGGATCTCCCAAAGTAAACCACAATGAAAAGCAGCTTAAATGTGTGTCTGTGTCTGTGTGTCTGTGTCTGTATTTGTATCTCTGTGTGTCTGTGTGCGTGTGTGTGAGTGTGTCAATCCAACACTTTCAAATCAATGGGGAATAAATGAGGGAGGTTTTTGGAAACCCTTGCATGGAACAAACACAATTGTGGAATGGTGTACTTGAAACCAAATGGATATGGATAACCTTAAGAGAGAAACACAATTTTAGATCCTTTTGGAGTAAACATATTAAGCAAGTTAACTTCTAGAAAGAGACAGCAGTTCCAGATCTACACTTGCTCAGGTATGATTTGAAGTCATAGAGTTGCAGATGAAAATAATCAGATGAAAATAATTTTTAAATTCATGTGAAAAGTTTTCCATTGAAGATTCCTAATATAAACCTACGGACTTCTTGTTGGCCATCTAAGATACTCCTCCATTACATTGGTTCCCCAAATCTTTTTTCAAAAAGGGATGATTTTCCCTGAGTAATTGTGGCAGCTGTGTCCTGAGATCTGTATTTCTAGTGCAAGCCAGGAGAACACAACTGCATGGTAACTTTGAAGTTCTGTGACAATGGTTCAGGGGCTGGTGAAATATGTCTAAATGTGGGATTTCCTCTCCTCAGTAACAGATGGCAATGGTCAGAAATAGACAATAGATTATAGCAAAGTCTAAAGTACGTGGTGCACGTTTAGTAAATTGAATTTCACATTGTGGAAATGTATGGCTGTGATAGCATAAAAGTGGTTAGGCATTCAGTCATCACAATTTGTGATGACTTCCATTTGAATTTGGACAGTCTGCTCCTATCTGCTCCACATATCTCTCAATGCAGAACAGTTTCATGACACTGAAGATGATGTTTGTACACAATCTAATGAACCCTGAAAGTTATAGGACCTCAGGATCCTTGCCTATTATCCTCCAATCATAAAAAAATAAATTCTTCTCTTTAATGTGGCAGTAAAAAAAAAAAAACCAAA
>WBND01000308.1:611983-623729 GCA_013398595.1 Tychaedon coryphoeus | reverse complement strand
TCTGCACTAGCAGCTAATTTATTTAAGATTCCAATGCTGAAAATCTTCGGTTTTTCTCAATGTCTATGTATTTTTATGTAGAAATATTAAAAAAAGACTAAGCCTAATCCTAATCTACATTAAATAAACTATCTTTCCTTAAGGCCAGATACTGAAACATGGAGAGTAACTAGGAAGTACAAATATCACATTTAATAATGAACTTCATATTGTGTTCAGTTGAAGCTATGGCCAAGGGAAGAAATATGTAAACTATGCTGAAGAAATATTTGAGTGATATCTGTTGCCCGTTTTCCAAAAGCTGCAACAATACACCACTCATCTCTCCAGAACCTGGACTAAGGAAAGACAGAACTGCAGAGTTGTCTCATCTGTTGGTTTGTCTTCCCAAAATGGCTACTCAAAATGCTCTCTTATGCCTCTTGCAAAACCCTGTGGATATCTAATTTCATAAGTTGCTTCTGTGCTTTAATTTTCAAATTTCCCATGTAGTCTAGAGTTTTCTAAGTCTTCCCATAATTGCAGTGAACCAAGAAGTTGGCACATGACACCATGTGGCTTCCCAGGTGTTTCTCCACCTGTCTTTGTTCCTATGGTGTGTGAAGAAGAAAGAAGATGGCACAGTGCCTGCAATGAGACCTGTCTCTCACCACTGCTGTTGGGAGGCAAACTCCAGCCTGCAACACTTTTTTAGAAACATGGCTTTGCACTGGGTCTCTGGTCACCACCTTCCCCATGTCCCTAGAGAGCAAGGACCGACATCAAAACTGGAGACCTGTACCTAAACTGTGATTTTTCATGGGAAGATCTAGACAACTTTCAGCTCAATTCATATAGCTCAGCTCAGCACACACAGGGTATTGAATGCCTATACCCTTTGTAGGTCTTCTCTAAAGCATACTTCACATTTAAAGAAAAGCCAATGCCATATTTTTGAGTGCTGTTATACTAGTTTTCATTTTTATACAACAGCCACAGAAAGCGTTAAGCTCTGAGTGCTCATTTAATACTCTGCATAGTCATTATTACATGTAATGACAAGGAAACACTTTGGTTTTTCCTAAGCACCTAACAAATATTTTGCAGGAAAATATGCCGTTTTCTGAATTATAGTGTTAGAACAGGAAAGATTTTTAAACAAAATAATTCAATAAGACGTGGGATTTCTGATGTGAAGGAGATCCAAAAAATCATTCATATTGATAAATCACTAACAAATTCTGCCACTCCATTGCCAGAGTCAAGACAAATGGAGGTGATAGTAGATTTTGTACATTTATAAATTTCATAGGGATATGCTGATATTCCAGGCACAGTATGACTATGTTCTTCAAATATGATGAAATTTAAATGTGTAGACAAAGAGGCGATCCAACACAGAACTGTTCCCATTTCACATTATCTCTGCAGAGCCAGGATCATCCTTTTGGAGAAAATGAAAGCAATATGCAAAACTTAGTATTTTCTCTTAGAAGACATTGGACTTTCCATCTAACTGCAGCATCCCTGAGGTTATTGGTTATGCTGATACTCTTAGGAAAGTGATGCAAAAAATTGGTGCAATTGATTCCGTGAGAGGTTTTCAAGTAAATTATATATCTACAAAAGTAAAGCTTGTCATAGCCCTCATGTGTACACTACTGCAAAGTTTATGTAAACATTTCTGCAAAGAATTATTCATACCATCTCCATATTCTGGCACTGGCTGGAATACTGTGGAATGTAAAATAACATTTGAAAAGTGCCCTGTCATTGGGAGAAAACATGTTTTTTTTACTTACACAAAGAGCCTTTTGAATTATACTGACATATATGTCATTCATGACATCAGACAGAAGCTAAACTTGGTATAAATACTCATACAGCACTTTTCTATATTAACCTGTTTGTTATCCTCAGAAGTTTTATAACTCTTATTATACTCTTTGAACAATTTTTAAGTGTTCGAGGTCCAAACTATCCGTCACCTTGGTCAGAATACACTGTTGCTACATCTTTTGAACAGCTTGTTAAAAGCATTATTGTAAAAACAGATCTTTTTCAGCAGTTTTTCATCCACTTGAGCAGACAACTGAAAAAAGTACATCGTGTGCAAGACTCCTGTTTTTTGTTGGTTGTTTTTTCTTTTCATGGCTGGAGTGCATGAAATGCCTGATATACTGGGGAGTGATTTTGAAGTGGAGGACCTAGTGCTGTGCCACTGCTTGCACTTGGAGACCAGCTGTGCCAGTTGCTGTATTGGAAAAAATGCCTGCTGTGAATCTAGTCGGCATGTGTTGCTTAATTTCCTGAATTATCATATTCCCCTAATCAGTTTCTGAGTTAAGGACCAAAATTGAGGATCCAGGTGAGCAGCAAGAATTTAATGTCTAGAATAAAATAGTCTATTTTGTCTTCCTCTTCTTTTTTCTTTCTTTTTTACAATCTATGCACACATTTATTCTGTGTATCTTGTCTTAGCTGCTGAACACTTATTTTCATTCCACTTCATCTAATTGACCTAAATGATATTTCACAAACTCAAGAGACTTAAGCAGAATTATAAGAATCAGATGAGGATATATCTACCATGGATCCACAAAATAAATAAATTTGTTAAACCTAGTAAGTGGAGACAGTTGAATTGTTCAGTATGAACCAAATATTTACTACGTTTCTCAGTATATGCATTTTCACTTAATTGGTCATGTGGTGAATTTTTTCATATATGTAACTGCTTATATATGGATGCTTTGAAAAATAAATCTTGATTTGGCACTATTAAATAAGGTTCACGAATGTCTTGACCACAGGATCAAGGTTGGACCTGTAAACTTTTACTTGTTTTATACACTCCATAAAATGTAAAACATTTATGTAGTAAAATTTTCCATAAAATCACACAAATCCGTGCTTGCCTACATGATTCCATTTGTTAGAAAAACAGCAGAAGGGAGAGATTTCAATACTAGAATCAGACTGTTCTTGTACCTAAGGAAGAAATGTAAGAAAACAATTTCATGAAAAAATGATACTGTGACCTGATGTCTGTAAATGAAATCCTCATTGCTTATTGGCTATGAACATCTCATAAGACATAATACAAGTTCACAAATCAAAGAAGGAATAAGTCCATTAAATGGCTTTTGGATATTTGTATCTTTTTAATGATAGATGAATTGTAAATTTGGATGGGCATGAATGCTTGATAATTTAATTGCTACAGTTTGGATAGTACATATGATAAACTGCTACTTCTTTGCGGCTGCACAAATGTCTTAAAAGTACTTCTGGTGACATGCTTCAGCAACATACTGAAAATAATTTGAATGGTCTCTGATGTTATCTCAAATCTTCTTTCAGAGGAAATCTTGCTGTTAAAAGAAAGTTCTTATTTAAAGGATAACATCTGCTGCCTGTCAGCATTAAGTGACTGCTTAAATGCTTATTTGTAGTTGCTAGAGCAAGCCTAACTATGAGGTTTGAGGTACAACACATGTACACTTGGTCTACAGCCCATTTTCTCCATGTTCTGACTTTTTCTGGTATTGGATTGCTTATCTGGTTTAACCAGCCAGTGTAGCTGTAAGGTGTCAGGTCTGTGAAGTCTTGTCTCCTGCAGTTTTTCTGTGCACAGAAATAAAGATGAAGGGTGTGGAGCACCTTTCTAAACAAAACCCTTTCACAAGTGCTGAAGAGGACAAATCATCAGCAGCTTAGTCTGCTCTTGTGTTCATTTTCTGCTTTCAGGGTTCTGTGAACGAAAAGGACAGGGCTGAGGTGGAAAAACTTCTACAGGCTCTGTAGTGGAGTGGCAAACATTACCAAGAGAGGGGCAGACAGATTCTCTCCATTCCCACTGGTAAGCTTATTTCTGCAATAATGCCAGTGATGACCTTCCCTCTTTCACTTTTAAGTAGTATCAGAAATGCCAGGCTTCTAAAAACTAGAGATCACGCTTTGAAAGACAGGCTCATTAAGTTACTATCATTTGGGCTCATTTTTGTTGGCAAAAATAAAATAATTCCACACAGGAGGGTTAAAAATGGAATTCTTAAAAGAACGTTGATAAAACCACATGTTGAGAGGTCCTCTTTTCTTCATGAAATATAATTTTCATGTTATATTTGAAAATTGACAATTCCAAATATTTATTTTTTTTTTCTATCACATAAGGATAATTTGGGCCTTGATATTTGGGAACTTTACTTTCTATACACTAACATAAAATTTCTTCAACCATGCTATTTTATGTTCACAAAGAATGGAGGAGGAAGAAATCAAATTTCCAAAGAAGATACCTTTGGCAACACACTTTATTTTTGTTGGCAAGAACATATTGTGTAAGTGGAGTGGAGTAAGTCCAGAGAAGAGACACCAGGATAATTGAGGAGCTGGACTATATGGCATATAAAGAGAGCTTAAAATGTCTGGGTTTCAGAGAATCACAGAATGGGTAAGGTTGGAAGGGACCACTGGAGATTATCTGTTCCAACCTCCTTGCTCTAGCAGAGTCCCCTCCCTATAGAATATTACTCAGGACTGAGTTAAAATGATTTTTTAATACCTCCAAGACTGAAGACTCTGCAACTTCTCTGAGATACCTATTCCTGTGCTTGTCCAGCCCAAAAGTTGAAACGTGTCTCCTGATGTTTAGAGGGAGCCCCTGTGTTTCAGTTTATGCACAGTGTCCCTTGTCTCCTTACAGCACATTACTGAAAAGAGCCTGGCTCCTTGTTTGCACTATTTCTTTGAGTATTTATACACAATGGTAAGATCTCCCTGAAGCTCTTGTTCTTCAGCCTGAGCAGTCCTAGACCTCTCAGTCTTTCCTCCTGTAGGAGGTGCTCTAACCCTTTTATCATCTTTGTGGTCGTTTCTGGGACTCTTTCCAGCAGCTCCATCTCTCTCTTATACTGAGGAGATCAGGACAGGACACTGGACACAGTACTCCAGATGTGGGCTCTCCAACTCTGAGTAGAGAAAAAAGATCACCTTCCTCAATCTGCTGACAATACTCTGCTTAATCCAGCTCAGCTATCAGCCTTCTATGCAGCAAAAGCACATTGCTTGCTCATGTTCACATTGGTGTCTACCAGGAATTCCATGTCATTTTCTGCACAGCTGCTTTCCAGTTGGGTGGCCCTCAGCATAGCCTGGTGACTGGTGTGTTCTTCTCGGTGCAGGACTTTGCCCTTCTCCTCAGTAAACCACATTAGGTTTCTAGCAGCCCATTTCTCCCCCTCTCAAGGTCCCTCAGGTTGGAAGCACAAATCTCTGGAGCATAAGTTGCTGCTTTCCAGTTTGTGTCATCCATACATTTGCTCAGGATATACTTTTTTCCATCATCCAGATCATTAATGAAGATATTAAACAGGACTGAAGAAGTACACGACTGAAGAACACCATTAGTTATTAACCTTCAGCTGGACTTTGAGACACTGATCTCTGGGCCCAGACATGCAATCAGTTTTCAACCCACCTCCCCCTTGACTTAACTAGTCTCTACAATAACAGCTTCTCTATGAGGATCTTATGTGAGACAGTGTCAAAACCCATTTCAGCAGTCCATTGCTTTTCTGTATTCACAAGGGCAGTTTCTTTATCATAGAGGTTTATCAATTGGTCAAGAATGACCAACTGGTCAAGTATGAGCCATGCTGACTACTCCTGAAAATTTTCTTAGTGTTACTGGAATTAGTTTCCAGGATTTTGGAGGAGCTTCTGCTTCTCGGATTTGTTCAAAAGGACTGGTTTAAGAAATTAATCTATTGCTGCTTCTAATTGGATATTATTACTCTTATTAGACTGGATAACCTCCATAGATCACATCCAATCCAATTGCACAGAGGTAGCTGGCAGGACCACACTAAGGAGTATTGCCATGCATTCATTCAGTGACATTGCATAACCTTATGATAAATGGTATTTCAGATTGTAAAGCAGAATATATACCTCTTTTTGCAATATTGTTGTAGAGTGCTGGGTCTGGAGGCTCTTCCCTCTTTTGGATGTAGTGTAGAGCTCCACTAACTAAGTAGATGTTATACCCTTTTCCCTGTCCAGTGGACGACTGGAAGATGACTTCAGTGTGGGTGGTGACTTAGTCCTTTGATGCTGTAGCTTGTGTTGTCCTTTGTGTTTAAAACAGTTTCTGATAGTCTTCATTTTTTCCCTTTTATAAAGATCGAAACAATTCCTGTGGACCTACCATAGACTCTTTAACATAACTGAAATCTCTTTCCATGCAGTATTGGTGAGCAATGCCACATACCTCTGCAGTTATGATAAAATACCATCAAGAAAGCTCATGATATTCTGCCCCAGCATAAATATTGCCACTGATTCTTAAGTAATACAACCCCCATACCACACATACTGTTGTTCACAATACAGCCTAAGTTCCAATGTCATCTGCAATTCCCCATGTCTTCTTTAGGCCTCGCATTTCAACCATACATGTCTTCCCTCCCTCTGCCCCATGTGGGACTTGGTTCAAGAACTTGATACAAGATCCTTATTTTCCGTACTTTGTAAATTGAGGCAACTCTTGAGAAAAATAGGACAGTGCTACTGAAATACATGTCTACTAATGAGCATATTGTCAGTGTGAGAAATAAACCTCAGTAGAATAATTCTTTCTTTATCTCAATGTCCTTTCCACTCAGTCACCCATTGCATAGAAGCTTTTTTATAACACAAGTGATTAACCCAAATGAAATTATCTTCTTCCTATTTATAATCACAGTTTCATATGATCTCTACCAATGGCTCCCATACATTCTTCTTTTTAAAAAGAAATTTGCTATCTTCATTTGCCAAAATCTATTTTAAATGAAGGAATAAAAGAGATTTCATGGGAACTGTTTCCATATTTGCTAATTTAAATAACTGCTGAGGATTTTGAACACATTTCTATTTCATGTTGTTCTAGTATTAGAACAGCAGATTACTGTGATAATCAATGTTATTTGGTTGTATTATGGCTGAATACAGATCAAAACTTAACACAAATTTAAAATTTTCTTAGTTTTCTAATGTAGATCTTAAGAGTAGAATTCCACTCTACAAAATAATTTAAGTGCTAACGCTGTTAGGCTAAAACTGGCCTGAGTATTAATCCATTGAAAGATGGGTTTAACCTGCTTTGGCAACTCCTCCATGGCCTGTCAATATGATAATATATGATTAGGTAATATTACTAAGCTTTTAATCAGAAAAAAGTGAGGGGTTCTTTTATGCAATTTATGATTATTTCAAGGCCTAAGATAGAAATAGAAACCTTCTTATATTATAGTGCTTCATATTACTATTGAAATCAGCTCACTTTTTTTTCTGTGTTTGTCATGAATATCCTTGACATCTTGGTTTAATTATGAGAGATGTTTTTGTTTAAATCATTGTGTTACCCTCTTAGCCCAACTTGTCCTGTACTATCTCCTTTTCCTATATGATCCAGAAATGAAGTCAAAATGCCAAGGTGCAAAATCTTCACGATTTCCATGGCAACAGAGGTATGATTTAGTGGCACCAGGATTTTATTTTCTAGAGAAAATCAGGTAAATAAGAAAAAAAAACCCACCCATCCTCATTCAAATAGGATTTGATTTTATTTTAAGGTATTTAGTTTGATATGAAGCTTTAAGTTACATCATTGTAGTATGAGAGCTCGTTGGACATAGCAAAATAACAAATTGTTTCTTCAGAAACAAGAAAGAGAAATTTTCCCTGGGAAACTATCATACTGGAAAAAAAAAGGGGGGTCAGTGATTTAGCAGCTGATATTTCTTTGTGAGTCTTCACTGAATTTCTGCCTCTGCCAGAAGATATGGAGGATATGGTCGAAGATGTGCACTCTCCAGGGTGACATCTAAAACTGTGGTTTTACAAAAATAAGAATGATGTGGTTTTCAAAATGGTCATTTTCATGTCCAGCCTTTTGATAACGCATAAAAACTGTGCCACAGTAAATCCTTCCTGTAAGCCTAATTCTGCAAAAATGTAACTGAAGCTAAAATATGTTTAACATCATGCACTAGAGTTTTCCCAATACCTTGCAGTGGGAGGAAAACACATGGGCCCCTCAGTTCAATAAACTAAAAGTATTATTGACCAATAGGATGGGAAGTGAATTCCAAATACGAGGCTATTTTCAGCTAATTAAAGGTCCCATGGCACTATATGCAAGAGTAGGAACATCTGCTACTGTGTGCTAGTCAAATTACAGGTTCAGTAATTACTTTCTGCCTAATTGAGCTCCTGATTAATTTTAGCTGAATTTAAGTATTTGTCATGCCTTTCTGTATTTTGTTGCTCCTGTCAGTATGGTGGAGTGAACCACTGGTGAGAGAAAGTTTTGTCTGCTTTTGCTTGTGCTCTGTATCCTGAACTTGAACAATAGCTCAGGGCAGCACAAGGGGATTATGAAAGTCAGTTTGTGTTGGACTTGTAAGCAGCAGACAAAACACAGCCTTAAATGCTTTACTTGACTGAGGACTCTGTATTACACAAGGCTATCAGCAGTTTTCCTGGAGAAAAATGAGTATTTTATTGAATAAAACTCTTGTGCCCCACCAATCCCCCTACATTTTATGAAGAATCTATTATATGAATTATTTTGAATGTTATGATGTATAGATTCAACCGTTGTATTTGCATTAAAAGGAATCCTAAATGTATATTCTATATGACTGCATGTCATATGGGATATATGGAATTTATACATTCTCATAATGAATTTAAAATTAATTTTACAGGATGGAATAATCCAAATATCTGATGGAAAAATTACAGAGATATTTACTAGTTTCTGTCAAAACACAGAAATAATTCAGGATCATATTAGGATTTTGTTTTCCAGTCACTTAGTTGTACTGAAGTTGTATGTATGGAGTAGTGAATTGTGAAAAGGATGATGAATTGTATAGTAGATACCAGTATGCACATATATTTATACATAAATACAAATAATTTTTAGAAGGAAAAAAATGAAGCATATATATGGTGTGTAATCACATATGGGATTATGTGAGAAAAGTGGCAGACTGACAGAATGCAAGTCGTTTGGTGTGATCGCTGTTCTCTTGATACTATCTTTAAGGGGACTTCTGTTTCACTAAACTAAGTGAGAATCAGGTTTCACCAACTGTGCCTGACAATGGATTGTGGCTAAGTCTGACAAGGCCCCTGGGAAAGAGCGCTGCCCTCTGTCACCATATGGCCTGGAAAGGGTTTCATACCTGTTACAATATCCTGAGGAGAGGGATCATCGCTAAATCTGTGCAGGCTCATTCCTAATCCCATGAAGCTAATGATCTGTGAAGGATATCTTAAAGATGCTTTCTGTGAATAAGCATATTATTCAGACTGTCAGATGTAGGTTTTTTCTCTTGCATTAGTTTTCATTGCACAATGATTACACTCCTCCACTGGGAATACATTATCAAAAACATTGAAAGACTTGTTCAGTCTCTCTTGCTATTTATGAGTAACAGTTGAATACAAATTTAACAAACTTACTGGTAATTTAGGGCAAGATACTTATCACCCAATAGATATGCTATTTCCTAAACTGAAATAATTCCCATGATAAAAGTATATTTTTCTCGTTTCTGGCAAACACTTTCAAGTTTGCACATAGCACAGAATGATGTTAAACTCCATTTTTCAACCAGAAGTTTTCTCCTCGTGGCATGTGCATTTTGATCTCTCTTGAAGGTCCAAATAACCTTCTTAAGTCCCATATCATTGTGGAGTGTTGAACTTCATGTAAATATCAGTTTTCAAGATATTTTCTTCCCTATAACTTTAATATAGGAAAAATTTACAATTCACTACTCTGCTTATACATCAGCAGAAAAAAGTACTTCCCTTCCCCACCCCTATATGTAGAATAATCTATGGATAGCTAAATTGTTATTCAATAAATGATTAGATTAATGAATATCTTGTTTTATTTGTAGATAACATAATTAAAATAAATAAAACAGTATTGAAAAAGCTTCAGATGTGAAATTATCAAGAATTCAGAGAGATGTTAAACTTCCCTCCCACAACCATTAACCTGATATAGTGCCTTTATTTATGCCCAGGGAATATATCCACATGGATATTCCACACCCATATTCACCGTTGCCGTTACCCACTTTATATATGAAGAACCTGAAATAACTGAAAACCTCCTCTTTACATCAAGCATTTGTGTAAAAAGATTTAGGAACATGACATTTAGGTACATACCCTGAAAATAAATTCCCAGTTATTGTCTTGCAAAAAGAGAGAGTTTACTTTCTGTTTCTTCTTGCCTAATGGGCACATTTTAGTGTAAGATGTCTTTTGCTATACAAAGATTATTTCCTACAGAGAGGCTGGGATTAGCAGAAAAAGGAATTTATTAATTAGTTATTAACTCTTGGTGTGGTTATTTTAATTCTTTTGAAATTTGTCCTGAGACACTGTCTTGGACTGGGGAGGGGAATATTTTAATATCAGATCATGGCACTGGAACTGGAAGAAGAAACAATTTTGTATGCTTCTAACATCTGGGAAGAAATATGCTTAGAGAGTAAGATTGCAATGGCACTGATTAGAAGAATTTACCTTGTTTTTTTAAAACTGTGAAAGTTAACATAGGGTCTCATGACTGAGTGAAGAGGGTGAGTCTTGATTAGAAAAAGTAACTTGGAAAAGGACTGATTGCAGTGGTCACAGGCCAAGAAATATTTTGTTGAATACCAGGCAATTTTACAAAGGCAAAATCTAATTATTAAGTAATAGTGTTTTTTGACACGTCTGTGACAGAGATGTGCTCTGATGTGCTCTTTATGGCTACTCAGGAACTGGGGTTCTTGGGAAACAGTGAGCTGAAGAACCTCAATTTAAATGAATGTGGAAGGAAATTAAATTCCTCAAACTATCTTGCCCTTCAAACAACATTCCATGTGTGTGACTCGTCCCCTCACTTTCACTTTAGGATAGCTGGGAGAGTGTCAGAAGGAACAGAAGACATAAAAGCCTGGTGATTTTTTTAAAATCAAATTCCAGAGGATGAAATTTGATGGGAGACAAGAAGTCCGCCATGGACAGGTCTTTAGAGCAGTTCCTTCTGTTTAAATTCCTGGCCCACTTAACTTATGTTGCTTCCTGTGACTCACCAGGAGATGCATCTTTTCCCTCCCAAATTCAATGAAAGAACCAAAATTGTTGTGGATATAAAAGTTATTCTGAGCTGAAACAAAATAAATATAACCCTCTTTGAAATGCTTATTCGATAACAGAGAACTCAGTACAAAAAAAGGCCCTTCAGGAGTCTAATATTCTTTTATTATAAATCTTACAAAGCCTTTGGTTCATATCAAAAGAGGTAGCTGATCACAGTTCCAACATAAAATTGTTCACTCTCCTACATGTGTACTGCTCCATCACCCATTCCTTGAATGCGTCCAACTAAGTGGTCCAAAAGCTGAGGGCTCTGCCTCTTTGCTGAGTCACCTGGGCAGTGCCTGGATCCCCTGGCCGTCAAAAACAAGTTTGCCCAACAACCTTTGCTGTGTGCAGCTATCATATATTATGTGAGCCACTTCAGAGAAGGTCCTTCTGTGGTGTTGTCCTGGTTTGAAGGACAGGTGTCTGCCAATAAAGGCAGAAGCTTCTCTTTGAAATGGAGAATGTAAAACCCTCTCCCTCCAAATTATTATAATTTTGAAATTAAGGGGCTCTCAGGCAAAGATATGGGAATTAGGAATAACAGTTCTTTACTAGGAAAATT
>WBND01000308.1:594800-608468 GCA_013398595.1 Tychaedon coryphoeus | reverse complement strand
TGGAAGTAATATTTTGGGCCATATATGGGCCAAAAGATATTATGCATATGTTTATCTTATATTCTGAAGTAAATGAGGTATATATAGATAAGTCTCAAGGGCATCTTTATGTAAATCAAACATTGTTGCAGACATCTTACATATGAGTGACCAAAATCTGCCTTAAGCAAAATTCTTTAGTCTGGGATAAATTAGACATGCTTTTTATTGCCACTGAGTCAGGAGCCTGGAAATAGCAATGAGCACCTTACAGGGCCCTGAAAGTGGACAGATTAATGTGCCACCATTTCCACAGGGAAAGAATTTCAAAAGCTGTAAAATTTAACTTAAAACAAATATTTTAGTTTAAAATCCATAAGTTGGATGCAGTTTTACTTTTTTTCCACTGGAATTGCAGTGGATCTGTGAGAAAATGTCTGAGAGTCTTTTAAAAACCCAAATATGGATTTTGCATGCTGCTAATTACCTGTGTAAGGGCTGACTGCCTTCCTGTAAGTCCTGTGGAAGGGGCTGGTGAAGTAAAAGGCAGTTTGTTGGTTTAACACTGTTACCCCATGATTGAATCACAGCAGTGATGCAGTTTAACAACAACAACAAAAAAAAACTAGTTTTAACTAACAACCACAACAGTCAGTGGCTGCAGCTGGCAGTATTCAAAATTTCCAAGGTGGTGTCAGGAGTTTCTTGTGCTTCAACAAGCATACTTTTTTTACACTCTTAATTTTATAGAAATTCTGAGAGCAAATTTTCTGATATGGAGGAAAAAAGTACAGGAGAACGTGCTTTTTAGAAATATCCTGAGTAAATTGAAACACTGTCTGAGACATTCTCTTAGCAGATACCTTTGAGAGCTCATAAAACACAACCAACATTGGAAGAACTGCAAAAAGAAACTGTATAGATTAATGGAAGAGAAGAATGGAACTATCAACTTAGCTTGCGTATCTTGAAAAATCCTGGGAAAAATTAACTAGCTGTTAACAACTAAAGAATAATAAAGCCATAGTTATGATATACCCTTATGTGAGAACTTTGCATTCACAGAGCACCATCAAATGTCAAGGAAATCTCAGCCTGGATGTAACCACTGGAGTGCAAGTTAATGTGCCTTGAAAGTATTGACTGGTGGTTACAGTAGAAATGGCTTTCATGGAGTTATATCCTGTGCACAGCATATGTGCACTCTGAGCTGTCATCTCCCTCAAGGACAGAGAGGCCCTGCAGAGAGACATTGACAGATCAAAGAGATGGACAATCACCAACTCCATGAGGTTTAGCAAGAGCAAGTGGCAGATTCTGCATCTGGGATGGGACAATGCTGGTTTAGCGTACAGACTGGGGAATGAGAGGCTGGAGGGAGTGCCATGGAAAGGGCCCTGGGGTTCTGGTCCGTGGCAAGTTGAACATGAGCCAGCAGTGCCCTGGTAGCCAGGAGGGCCAAGAGTGTCCTGTGGGAATGGGGGACAGCATCACCAGCCAGGCAAGGGAGGGGATTGTCCTGCTCTGCTCTGCACTGGGGCAACCTCACCTCCAGTGCTGGGGACAGTTTGGGTGCCACAAGAGCAATTAGTGTCCAAAGGATGGCAACAAGGATGGTGAAGGGGAAGACATACGAGGAGCAGCTGAGAGTATCGGTTCTGTTCAGTCTGGGGAAGAGGAGACTGAGGAGAGACTTCATTGAAGTCTCCAGCTTCCTTGTGGTATGAAGAGAAGAGGCAGGTACTGATTTCTACACTCTCGTGAATAGTGAAATGAAATTACTTAAAACTAAATTCTGAGAGATTTAGGCTGGATATCAGGAAAAGGTTCTTCTCCTAGAGGGTATTTGGGCACTGGAACAGCTCCCCAGGGGAGTGGCCACAGCATTAAGCCCGATAGAGTTCAAAAAGCATTTGGAAAACTCTCTCAGGCACATGATGTGACTCTTGGGAAGTCTTGTGCAAGGCCAAGAGTTAGACTATGATGGCATTAATGAGTTCCTTCTATCTCATCTAATTCTATGATTCTATGTGTTATGGAGCACCTTTTTAGAAGGAGGTAGAAACTCTGGTATATATGAAATAAGTGCAACCAATATATTTTTGTCTATTGTACCTGGTTTGCATTTGTTTTTCTCTGTAGAACTTAGAGGACTAAGTGAGAGCAGAACCCGTGGATAATAAACTATACATACACGTTCAGTGATGACTTTTCACAATACTGGTATTTTGTAAGGAAAGAAAAGGTTTATTATAGAAGAGCACCAACTCTTTTATTAATGAAATAGATTTTCTATGAGTAATTCTCCATCATCAAATTAGGAATTTGGCAATAAGTGTAAGGAAAACAAATGGAAAAATATAAAGCTTATATGTTCCTTTGCTTCCTACTTTACTTTTACCATGTCACACCTATTTTTAGCCTTCGAACTCACACTTTTCAGATTTACCCTTGCTTGCAATTTTTCAGTAAAAATTACAATATTTTACATTTGAAGGATGGGGTGCCATCCGTGGGGATTTGGACAAGCTCAAGTAGTGGGCCCACAAGGGCCACATGAATTTCAGTTAGTCAGCTCATCTGGTATAAAACCTGTGATAATGTAATACCTGTGTAATGTAGGCTGAGCATGTTGGTTCTGTGGCAAATACTGATCATGCCTGAACAGAATATCTCTGCCTTAAAAGACAAAGAACCCTACTAATTTCTCAGAAGAAAATGCTGTTGTCATCTGTCAGGCAGCTCTCTGGGGTATGGATCAAAGCAAGAAGAGATGCACACACCACCTCTGAAAAATTGGATCTACCATCAGGCACAGGTTGCTCCAGGCAGATCCTATATAATATGCTGTGTCTTCTGTGTCCTACACTTCATTGGAATCTGAACCTTCTCTAAATATGATAAATACACTTATTTTGTTCTGAAATAAACCTATGATTTAGGCAGTATGCTTGGAAGAGATATGTAGCAAAAGTAACAAGCATTCATCTGCCTAGTCTCAATTTTATAAGATGTTTAACTGTACTTAAATATTAAGTATTGCAGGATGAACTTCTAGGTATTTAAAATGTCTTTATTAGATCTGGTTCTAAATCATGACTCATTATCCTTCTAGTTTAACCACAGTTTCTTGAGATAGATACATATTTTATGTAATGCTGTTGAAGGAAACAAGAATTGATTACTAGACTGGAAGAGGATGTTTCCACCCAAAGCTTCTAAGAAAGTGTGAGTAGAACATACAGTGTAGGCACAACAATAAAACCCCCCCATTAATTAATTGTGAAATGTTTAACCCATAGGTATAAACAGACCCTTCACAAGAAAAAAAAAACGTGTATTCTGCAGCCAGGAGGAAAAGTGATTTGTCCTAAAAAGATGGCAATTTCTTGGAGAACATCCAGAAAACTGAAATATTAAAGACGTATCTCAGGAAAATATTCAGCTTTTCAGTGTCTAGTACAATCTTGTATAGATGAGCCCAGTGTTGATCTTAAAATTTCTTAGTACTTAAAGTGAATTAGTACTTCAATAGAATTTTCTTATTTGGTCCACTACTGCAATAATCCTATATATTTGGAAATAATATTATCAATACATTTGAAGGTTCTGTAGCTTTTTTTTTCATTTCTTATTGAAAATCTTTAGAATATCTAAAACAATGAATATCATGGCCGGCAATTTGTGAAAAAAAATTGTTAGAGTAAAGTACTTAGAAAATGATATATCGAATCAAACAAATTTAGGAAAAAGATAAATCACTTTAAATGAGACAGATGAGAATTTAGTTATGGTTTAGTGACATCAGCATTAAACAGAACCAACTAAATAAGATGAAATGTTCTGCAACAGTCATGTTCATTATGCTTTAAATTCAGAATATTATTTTTATGGTTAGTTTTATTTAAGTTTTTTTAAAACTGTATTTCTTACTGTCTCTTCTGTATATTCCGTGACAAAAACACAGGCAGAATCTGTGCCACCAGCAAGATTCCCAAAGGAATGCCAGTTTTGAGGTAAAATATGGCAAGCATGCAGAATGACACTCAGTCCAAAATGAATTACAGTCAAAGACCAACAAAGCAATTATGAATTGTTTCACAGGTACTTTTATGAGACCTTTAATTTTCCAAAAACACAGCTAGAATCTTATCCCACAACCTTTCTTCCTTTTGAAAAAGTGCTGCTTTACCTACTGTGCCAAAAGCAGGTGCTCCTTAGAGCGGCGTGGTGCCGTATGTGTTATGGCAAGTACCATGAGCATTACTGTACCATGGAAGATTAACTCCTGACTAATGATAATCACTGTAAATAGCTAGGTGCTGTTTGACTGGGTGGATGGTAGTCCCACCTACCCAACAGCCAGTGAATGTGTCTTATCTCATCTTGCCTTTCAAACCTTGCATCGAGTGAGACAAAGAGCTGGGAGAAGCTTCAGAAAGTTATGAAGAGGAAAATGATGAATAGTAGGCTATTAAATGATATTGCAACAAATAAAGCATAAATACAGGCCTTTGACAGAAAAGACCTTTTTGAAGCTGTATTTGGGAACTAAAAAATGAACTGCTTGACACATAAAGATAACAAGGGGCTTCATCCAGATTTTCATTTTCATCCTGTTGCAACTGCACTGAAATATCCACCTGAAATCTTGAAAGGTGTTGTAGAAAGCTTTGAGTATATTTTTTCAGTATTTTCAACTGCATGTAATTGATTCGATTTTAAAAATTCCCTCCTTTTCTTACACTGAGAATTTTGAAACAAAATTACTTTTTTTTTTTTTTTTCCTACTGGAAAATGGGACAAGAGCACAAAACTTCTGATTATAACATCAATTTTTGGGAGTAAATTTTTTACATTCTTATGCAGGTTAACAATTTAGACAAAAGAGTTTGAAGTGAAAAAAACATAATTATTATATATAAATTTATTTATTTATTCCTCATTTGATTGCAACAGTACACATTATTTGCATTGTTGAATTGAAGTCTAGGGGGAGGTGTCATCTATTTATAGGGACCTGTATTTATAAATCAGGGTAGAATTTTACACTGTGCATTCTTCATGTTATGAGGCTTTACATGTGTGCTCCATGGCCTGCATGACACTCACACAATCAACATAATGTGATCTGGCAGCATAATTTTTGGTGACTATAAAATAGTATTTCCAACACTTAATCCAACATGTTTAGCATGTAAAGTGTTATTAGTATAATATTTCTATCAAAATGAAAATCAGAGATTTTCCTGAGAATTTGTCATTGTGATTTATATGCAGGGGCCCAAATCAATGTCTTGTTTTGTTTGGGTTTCTTTGTAGTGAGTAATTACCTAATATTCCAGCTTTTTTTTTTTTTTTTTTTTCTTAAAATTAACAAATATATTTAGGATTGGCCTCTCATGTTTAACCAATCTTGTTTTACATTTATTTCGGGAACTTTTAGAGATCATCTAATTCCAGCGTCCTGCCACGGGTAACGATGCCCACTAGATTAAGTTGATTAAGGCCCAATTCAGACTGGCCCTGAACACTTCCAGGAGTGGGGCATTCACATTTTCTTGGGGTGATTGTGCCTCATCACCCTCTGAGTAAAAAATTTATTTGTAACATCTCATGTAAATCTCTTGTCATTTAGTTTAAACCCAAATTTCCTTGTCATATAACTGCTCGCTTCTGAAAAAAAGTTGTTTTCTACCTTCCTTATAAGCCCCCTTTCAATACTGTAAGGCTGCAGTGACATCTCTCCAGAACCATTCCATCTCCAGACTGAACCATTTTCTCGGTCCATCTACATAGGAGAGATGTTCCATCCCTCCGATCATCATTGTGGTTTCACCTGGACCCTCTCCAACAGGTCTTCCTTGTGTTGAGGCTGCCAGAGAAGACTGAGGTGCAGGTCATTTTCAGTACATCAGCCATGTCCACTGCCACCTGTTCTTCCTTCTCATTTATCAAGATTGAGGGGTTGGGGAGGGTTTACACAACTTTCTTTTCTAATCGGTGTATTTATAGAATCGCTTCTTGTTATTGTTCACATCCCTTGCAATGTCCCATTACATCTGTGCCTCAGCTTTCCTGATCCCATCCCTACATATCCTAACTGTATCTGTGTAGTCTTCCCAGGCCACATGTCCTTGCTTCCACTGGCTATGCATTTCCTTCTTGCTTCTCACTTTGAGGATCAGGCTTTGTTCTGCCTTGATGTTTTCTGCCCTTGGTTGATTTCCAATATACTGTGACGAAGAGCTCTTGCCTTAAGTGGCCTTAAAGATTGCCTTAAAACTTACATATAATCATATTCTGTTTTTTAGAGTTTTCTGATTGATTAAACTATAAAATCCTACAGCAGTTTCTTTTTCTGGCCAAAATATCCTTATTCATAAACATTTTAAAAGGTCAATAATAGAGGAAACCTACAGATTTTCATGAAAAAGTCCTAGAGGAATTCTTGCTCTTTAGTTGTGAGCCTATATGATATCATAACACATTTTAATGCTGAAGTGTAAAATTTTAGGTATTGAATTTTCCATTAGAATCTGATATCTCTTCAGATAATATTCATACTACAACACTATTATGCTGTCTATGGAATTGGATGCAGTAAAGCGGGAAAAATGTATCAAAATGCACTTGATTCATCAGGTCAGAATCCTGAGTGTTTTTTGAGGAGGTCCAGCTCATATAGATAATATCACTGGATTTGTCTCCTCAGTGTTTAAATCACCCTTAATATTGAGGGTCATGAAAAACCATGTAGGTCTTTCAGATCATCAGATAAAATTGTGTCAGTCCACTCAATAGACATCTCTGCAAACTTTTACATGCTTCCTACTATGATGATGGTTACAAACATCACAGTAGTAATATCAACCATGATATATGATCATTCATCATTTTCTTGCCTTCCTGCATTACCTGATTTTCTTTTTTTTTCTCTTTATTTGGGAGCATAATCTTTCTTGATAATTGTATCTGTAAACCAATTTATAAATATGCATAATTTCAAAAGTGCAACTAATGACTCAGACCAACAATAAAGTCTAGAAACTCTAATCTATCTTCTTAGATAATTTTTTAAAATTTAACATTGCAAGCATCAAAAAGCAGAAAAGCTAGAATTATGCTTTGAAAACCACTTTGAATTATCTTGTTCCAAATGAATATAGACATGCAAAAAGGCTTATCTGTGCAGGTGGCTCTTGTACAGGAAGCAGAATTATACACAGTTTGACAAAAGGTCACAAAGGAATAAATGCAATTCTTTTTGAACTTGACAATAATTTATTAGAGTTTTCTTAATTTAAGTAACAAAATGGCACACTAAAGCTTCAGAATTCTCTTTTGTATACATTCGTTTCACTATCTTCACTCATCTGAAAATAAACTGTCCATAGTGAAAAAGAAGGAAGTCATTGTTGAAAGACAGTTATTTAACCCTTTGGGTAAAATTTTGAGATGAAGTGATAAGAACTTATTTTCCTTTCTTTTTCTGAAATCCTTAACAGAAAAGCTATGTGTTCAATGGTTATTTTGCTCCAAACTGAAAGTGTTGTACTTTTCTATGATAGTGGTATGTAAGGAAAATCTAATGGGAAGAAATGTTTTTGAATTCACAGGAATTATTTGTAATTGACCTGCAACGTTTTTCAAGCTAAAGCCACATCTGATTCCAATAAGTATTGGTGAGAAGAAACTGGCTTGTGTCTGAAACAAATTTCAGAAATTATTTTTTTGACTGTTTGCAATGGCTGCATGCCAGCCAACATTGACTGCTTGCACAGTTGCTTATATTGGCTGATTAGCTCACATGTGTACAGGTTGAGACCTGATCTATATCATGCTTAAATTTGGACACAGGACACAAAGCATGCATCTGGATTTTGAAGAGTCTTCAACATGAGGAACTGTAAAGTTACAATTATTCCTATTTATGAAAAGATTAACTCCACAGATGTAAGCATGTGTTCCTGTACAGATTCATTTAGTCAGATGGAAAATTCAAATTTAAAGATAATTTTTGTTTGCCTATACCAGGAAACTCTATGCCAATATATTTTGAAAAATTGTCTACTAATTCTCAGCCACACCATCTGCAAAGCTGGGCACATTGCCCATGGCAGTCTGATTCATGACATGACATTGCAGCTTGATATCTGCCAGTTCAGAACTGATGTGACTACAAAAGTGAGTTTAGGAGAACTTTGTAACCATGCACTTTTCCTGTCCATTTATCATTGTCGTGCAGCACAGGCCATACCACAGGAACTCTATGGGTCTGTGCTGATAACATTTTCCTCTGACCAACTTTTTTTGTTCTGTTTTCTATCTTTCAGTTAATGCTTAATCTATACAAGCCCATGACAATGTCATTACTTCAAAGAATCTTCAATAAGGAACCATGTCAAAAGCTGCTTGGGTATTAAAAGGGAATAGATTTTCTGTTTTGACGCATTTCTACTTTTTTAAGATCTTTATATTTTTTAATTTGAAACACCTCCTTTGCTCTGCTTTAAACAAATCATATCTCATGCTACTTAAATACTTTCTGGTGGATAATAGAATTTTCCTTGAAAATTTATATGAGTATCCAATATGGCATATTTAAATTTTAAAAAAAATGTAATCTGGAAGCGCTTCAGGATTTTTTTTTTTTCCATCATTACTTTCAGGCAAATTTTCTAGTTGCTTACAGAAGTGATGGAAATTAAGTGAAATAATTTATTCTGTGTGCTTGGCCTTCTGAGTAGTCTTCTTTACATACTTTAACTTCTGTATATATATGTCAACTATACTTGTTGATACATGGTGAGGGGTTGCCCTGATGAGGACTTCTTGGGTCATTCTGTGTTCAAGCCTGAGCTTTTTTTGACAGCCCAGCCTGAGAAGAAGTTCACTTCCCTAACCTGTGAAACCATGGCTTCATTGGTCTTTGGTGAGTGTGGAGGGCAGATTGGCAGAAACCTCTGTGCACAGTTTCTACTTCCAGAACCTGATAAAAACGTGGTGATGCTCTTTGGAAATTTTTCCTTACTATCTGCTTACAGTAGGAGAGCAGATACCATATAGGAGTGCATTTATTCATTATGAGTTATTTGTAGCTTTATGCCACTTACTTAGTCCAGGTGTATAATAAGAGGCATAGAGCAAACTGGTGTGTCATCATGGGGCACATGTGGTTTTGAGGAATATATTGACTACATGGATTGCAAGGGGACCTTGTAAATATACAGAACCCAGATAGCAACCCCTGGCACATCTGCTTAGGTGCTTTACCATTCACTTACAAAGTCTGCAGTAGCTGGACAGAGTAGAAAGCCAGGAAATTAAAACCTGAGGTCACCTTTGGGCCTTCAGGAGCAATTGCTCAGGACAGTGTATGACGAAAACACAGACAAATGACATTTAAGAGAGTTTTTATTGAGCTCAGCAGCTATAATAGAAAAACCATGCTAAAAACATTTCTAAAAATCCAGATTTGTATCCCATTCATTTCAAAAATTGTAATTTTGAAGAAGTCTCAACAAGGTCCTGACCATAGCTCTGAAAATCTGTCAGTTGAAGAGTTTCTGGATATTGAACCATAGGAGAAAGCCTGCTTTCCTATCAGGTGCATGAATAACCTAGAAATCTATCTGCATTAGCAGGAGGTTTTGAACACTTGAAAAATCAGCTCCTTTAGCTTTTTAAAATGCACATTTAAGGATGGAAATGTGTATCCTTTAAAAACAAGACATATGAACAAATTTTGAGACACTGCAGAATTGCAGAACCTACCCCTAAATCCATTCTACAGATTGAGTTACCATTCAGGTTAGAATCTCTGTGAAGTCTGCGATGTTTTACCCTCAAGCAGTGGAAAAAAAGTTCAGGCTGGTTTTTTCCTAAAATCCTTTAAATTTCACAGAGGACATGGCGTGACTTATTTCCAGTAAGTATAGAAATCCCATGGCAGCACAAATGATTCACCATATAGAAGTGAGAAGTGAGTGAATCTGATTTCACATGTCATGTACAGCTGCAGAGCTGAGAAACTCCTCTGGGTGAGTGTTGGTGGGTGAGGAAGCCCTCCAAAATCACCATGGCAAGCAGAGTTCATCTGAACTCTTCCACTGAAATAGTTGCTGCTCCCTTTCGTAGCACCATCCCTCCTCTTTGCTTCCATTTGTAACAGCCTGTTTTGTTTTGTTAATCCGGGCTCTTCATTTGCTGTGGTGCTAGAAGCCATGGCAGACTACATCTTTAATTTGCACTTGCAATCTGCTGTGCTCAGGCTCTTGTCACACAGGGTGGTGGATACCATCAGGTTTCATGGTATATATCTGAAAAACAGAACAAAAGCAGTGAAATAGCCACAAGGTGAGCACTTAAAAAATAGCATTAGAAACATCCACACAGGCTATTTTTATCTGTGATTTCCTTAAAATTTCCAAAATGTTTTAATTTTCCTTTAGCATTTAAAATGCTTGTATTCTGCATGGGAAAAAAAGGCATATGAGCAAAACCAAGAAAACCTTTATTCAAAGCAATACTTTGTTGAAGTTTCTGCAGCAAAAACTGCAAGCACACCACACCCATCTTCTTCTTCAACCCTGCCCCAGGGCTGCTCCTCCAATTTGTGCTCACACAGCTGCACTGTGACCTTGTTCACTTCCCTAAACTGACAGCCACAGAGTTGGTTTTAGCTAAATTATATTTAACCTGGCTCAGCCCCAGTTCAGCTCATTGCTTTAGCTCATTACATGGAAATGAACATCCACGGATGGAGGGAGCCATACTGCTCAATCCTCTGTATTCAATGAGAGAAGTCATCATAAAACCCCAACCTCGGCAACAAATTTAATTGTGTCAAAGAGTAATTTCAAGTGACATTGGTGTACTAGGCTGCTAATCAATCTAAGACACAAATCAATTAATGTGGAGGAACCTACCTGAGTATAATGTATTAGTAATAGGCATTTTCTGTGTATCACAGTGAGCCTGTAAAGCAGAAGGCATAAAAGTAAGATTCTTTCCTCCTCACCAGCAGAGAAACCTTCAGTGTCAAATTATGAGAGACACTGCACTGACAGAGGTTCAAAAGAGGTATACTGAAATGAAAATGATTGCAGATAACAAAAATTGCTCCCAAACACCCAAAGGAATGTTTTGTTAATTAAGTTTTGAATTTATTAGTGCTCAAGAGTTAAAACAAAATTGCAGTCTTTTAGATATTTTAATAAGTTGCTATTCAAAAATTCTTGTAATAAGCTAGTTCTGAGAATGACCCAAATAGTTTAATCAAAAATATATGATTCAAGGTACACAATTAAGCTGTATCAGTAAGATCCATTCTTCCTATTTGCTCTGTAAATAATACTGGAGTACCTGTGTTTTGCTATGCTGGACGTGTGGCTGACTGAGTTTAGCACCAGTGTGAACAGAAGGGGGTGGTGTTACCTTAGCTTGTGCAAGACTACTTCCTAAGAATGGAACAAAAAAATTACCCCTAACTTCATTAGATCCACTGAAAGGATAAGATACCTAGGAAAAAAAAAAAAACCAACAAACTGACATTGTTTACATTAAATGAGACTTCTGAAACTTTTAAATGCAATTCGATATGACTTTCCACCCTTTCTACTCAGCCTTGTGGGAGTAGCTGATTTACAAAAGACACCTGAAGTTCATACAGATATTTAGATTACAGTTCTGCAGCATTACTTCACAATGCTCAGTTTCCATGCTATTTTATTCTTGAAAAACCATTAAATGTATTGCCAGATAATGTAGTCATAAGAGATGCCTAATTTGAGATTCAGAAGGCTCTCTCTGTACTTACAGCTTGCTGGAGCCTGGTGGGAAATGAGAGAAGATGAAGCTATATCTCACAGCTGTGGAAAGAGAATCACAGGTGGCTACCCTGTGGTCATGGTAATGTCAGGTAACACCTCTGCTCCAAGGAAAACCTCACAGCAGGAGAATTGTGATGAGCTGTGCCACTGAGATCAGGAAACTTACTGGGAGCTTCTGTACAGGAGGACCAAACTAGAGAGATTTTTGTCTTTTGCTTGGTTGTGTGTGTTTGTGTTCGTACACAAGAGAGTGAAATCCTTCTGATTCTTTGGCAAAGTAACAATTGGTTTTCAGGACTGGTTATGCAGTCAAAATGCCACACTTTAACTCATTGATATAACAGAGCTTACATAAGCAAAATTTATTACTTAACTAAACTCACAGCTAAATTTTTATAAAAGGGACAAGTGTATGGGATAAATTCTAGCACATTCTGTCACAAAAAAATTACTGAAGTCTTTATATCAGTTGAGGAGAATACATTTAAGAATGATATGGCAAACAGAAAACATACATGGCTATTCTAACAGCTTTTTAGAATCTAGTTAGAATTCTTAATCTAAAGATTACTTTTGTGAGCTTATTTTAAAAATATGTTTTTTACCTAAGTATCTTGAAGTAGTGTATGAATAGATTTTCTTCTCCAAAGTTTCTGTGAGGAGGGGAAGGAACTTCTCATAGCCATATATTTTCAGAAAGCTTTACTTATATTTTTCTCCTGCACTACTGATAATTTTGATGCACAAAAATGTCAAGCTTTTAAAAGGTTGTATGCCTTTCCCAAGGTGAGGCTAAGTGTTCCTAACATCATGCAAAGTAGTCTGAGGAGAAAAGAGAGTTTTGAAAACATGCATTTATGACTCTTTGAAGCTGTGATAACCACTTGGAACCTTGGCAGTGTATCGTCAGTGACCTTTTCTCATGAGCACTCATAATTGCAGAGATATTAATTAATTAAATTTTACTAAAATGTTTTGAAGATGTAAGATTTCAGATACTGTAAGTATGACAAAATCTAATGAACTGTCCACTTATCTCCAGAAGAGTCTGCTTGGGGGAATATTTATGAACAGTAAAATATTGCAAACTGTAGAATTCAGAGAAGCGGCATGAAATCTTGGTTTAGGAAGGAAAAGACAACGATCAGTAACATATGTATCTACAGTCATCTTCTATGCAAACATGGCTTTCAGTAAGACCAGTACAATACATACATTGAATTTTTTTTCCCAGTACAGTCTAAGAAGTGCTACATGCTACCTGGAGGAAGGTCCACAGTCTCAGGAGAAAAGTGTTCTTAAAGTACTTGTTTTGCAAGAATCTGGTCCCATGTTGCTCATCATAAAGTGTTAGGTTTACTTGATGTTGCAGGTTAACACGGCCAAATGTTACAGAAATCACAGTACTGGATGAGAAAATTACTTCAATTTTTCTTATTCCCAATTTAACAGCTAAATTAAGCATGTGCTTAATTTTAGGCACATGTGCAAATCTTACTGAAATCAGTAGGATTTAGGCACATATTTAAGTGCTTTTCTGAACCAAGGCCAGTAAAGAAATATGACTTATCTCATTAGTAAAGGAAACAGGAGTTAGTCCAAGTCACTTAATCACAAACAGTCTGTTTATGGGGAAAGAACTGTACTTTTTAAATCTTCATTGTTTCACACTTTAGAAAATAAATACAAGCCAGAAAGGGAAATTCAACTTTCTATAATATGATGATGCTATAATTTGTGCAGTAACACCTTCACAATAGCTTTTTGCATGTCTGTGCTACTGACATTTCCCACCCCCCAGCAAGTCAATCCTCAGGCTGGCAATCCATTTCAAAGTTAATCCTCACAGCTCCAC
>WBND01000308.1:562064-584235 GCA_013398595.1 Tychaedon coryphoeus | reverse complement strand
CATTTGGTATATAGAAGATATATTGATACTGAGCTCAATTATCATGTTCCTAGGTAAAAGAGATAAAACTGGAGCAATAAGTAGATTTTTTTCCAAACTTTTGAGGTTCATAATTTGTTTTTGAGGCTTATCAGTATTTTTACAAAGTGAAAAAAGATTCAAGTTGTTGTTACTAACTACGGTAGTTACTAAGAAGGAAGAAAACATTACCTTCAAAATATCTGGATCTGAACTACAGATTCTGTGTAAGAAAGAACCAATTTACCCAAATATTATCTTGTGAGTATTGTAAAGATCTGTGCAAAAGGAGGAGGAAACAAAAGATTAGGAAGCACTAAATGAGAAGCTGATTGTTAAGCCTGTTTTCTACAAGCTTCTGTCCTTGTGTAAATCAAAGGGGCTGTAAAATCTGGAGTAATCTCTAACAAGTTTAGGGGAGATTTGCCTAGCTCTGCTTTTCCTTTGAAAATGCTATTGTTTCTGTTTTTTCCCTTGATGAAATGACGTGTGAATAAATTCACATATTTCAGAGTTTCTTCTACTGGGTCTGCTTTGTAAGTTATTATGACCATATCTAGGAACTCTCCATCCCAGAATTCTTGTTCTGGTGTATCAGTACTGGAATTTCTTACCTACAACTCTGCAAAAAGAAATAGGTGTGTGTTTATACATATATACTTACATATATACATAAATATATACAAATATATATATGTGCATCTCTTTTTCTCTCCACAAATACACGTGTACAGGTTTGTACATATCTATATGTGTGTATGTTGTGTGTATACACATATATATATGTATAAGTAGCAATAATTTTTAGAGGTGATTTTTTTTTACTACCCAACTACTACGTTGCATATATATAATTTAATCTCTCTTCTAGAAGGGTTTGGTGTGGAAGGAAAGCTGGACTACAGTTTTGCACTATTAATCTATTCACAGTAGAGTTGTTTATACAGCATTTTCCTCTACTGGGGTTTGCTCTTCTTGTTCTAAATGAAGTTATTCAGAGTTTGCTGCACAATCTCTGCAGTTTTACTGGGTTTTTTGTGCTTTTTTATTGACTTGTTAGACAGTAGGCACTGATCTCATTAATGGAAGCAGGTTATTCTTCGTTGCCCTGTAAAGATTGTGGCTGATGTGTTGAAAATAGACTTTTCAAGTTTGTACTAGACTTACTCTCCTCAATACCAGTGATGGTGCCATGTTTTACATGATCTTACACAAATAAACCTATCCTTGGCTGGGATACTGAGTAGCACTGTGCTCTACATAGATTGTTCCTATGATTTTTGGGAAACCTTTGAAGTATACATTCCAGTAATATAACAGTCTCTCATTTAAAGACACTACAAGTTTCTCCACAATACACAGAATGACTGCGATCTGTGTGAAATAAATTATTTATTTTGCACCTTGGGAAAGTGCCAATATCCTCAGTTTTCCTACCTGTCCTCTTTAAATTATTATTAGAACTAGCCAAGAAATGTAACATGTTTCCTAAGAAAATTTTGGATCATTTTAAAGTTCTCCTTTTGGAAAGAATAAATTAAATCAGAATTTTTTAATTATTAAAAATTTCTGTGAAGAATTGTTCTGTGGCTTTTTCTGTATGATGCAATGAAAAGGATCCTTAACAAGTGCTAATTTTCTATTAAGAAATATGTAAGTGGTTGTACAACCAAGGTGCTATCTCATGAATTAAAATATACAGTTTAATGACATGAAATAATGAACAGATAAATATATTCAAATGTTTCAGCAGTTCTAGAAGTTGCTTACTATCACAATAGACAAAGGGAAGATCTGTAATAATATTAAATGAATCTTACAAAAGACTTAGAATGAAATAAAAATACTAAAAATGGTGTACTGTTTTATGTATATGAAGCTACCATAGAGGACAAAAGAGTCTGGGCCAAGTTCTCATCATCCCAGTGAATTAAGTACATGGTGGCAGGAAATTTAAAACCTTTCTCAGATGGGAAATGTTTAGAAAATAAATACAAAGAGTCATCTTTGCAGCTACAAATTATATGCATTTTACCAAGTTTCCTTGAGGGTTTGATAACTCTTACTGTAGCTGTCCCTGTAAATATGACAATAAATTTTTAAATCTCCAGAGAACTGGCAAATACAGGCAGATGCACTTAACTGCTGGTGAGCAACAAAAGTCAGCCTGCAGGAAACTGTGGCACTAATGTAGTTCTTGATTAATCTCTAATTACACTTTTGTCATCTTAGCAGGGAGACAAAACTATAGCAGTTCCTAAATAGGCAGGCAGCGTTTTGGCACCTAGCAACCAGCAGTTCTTTCATATTAGCTGCAGTGGACTCTGAGCTGTTACATGGGAGGTTGTTATGGATCACTGCTCTATTATTTATAGAGCAGCATTTACAGAGGCCTTCACAACAGTATATAAATTAGCAGCTTAACAGGCCATTGCTAACTAAAAACATGGCATGAGCTGAAGCATCAAGTATGAAATTAAAATGTGACTTGGAGATAATAATGTTTGCAACACACAGAAAGGAATGTCGATTTATTTTCCTGTTAACCATTTCACTGGCAGATTACAGTACAGTCTTTAAGAATTTTTGTGCAGATGTGTGTGTGCCTGTCTCACTCATTTCTCGTATGCACAAGATGAGTATGTATGTGAATATATAGACGCACATATTTATGCCTAATAAATATTCTACTATATTTTATCGCAGGGGTCTTTTTAAAGATTAGTGTAAAAGCTTGCCTATTTTTTTTGCAGTAGGCTAATACAGTACAGAGGTAGATGAACAAGAAGAACAGTGCTAAGAGGGATCTATCCACTAATTGGACTGCAGGCTGCAATAGCACTACAAGTGTCTTCATGAAAGGGCCTTGTTAGCTTTTAATCAGGCAAATAACACTAACTTTCTTCCATCTTCTGCTCTTTGGTAACTTGTCTGTGAGAAGACCAACCCCAGTGAAAAACCTCACACCTCTATTTAGTGTCATTCAGAGTAAATAAGAATGAAAAGTGGTCAAATACAGTAAGCTGGCTGGCTGCAGTTGATTCCTTATTTAATCAGCTAAAGAAAGATAAAAATTAATATCTATATACTAGAGATTCTGGAATAAGGGGATAGGATTATTAACCATGGGTAAACATAAGCAGAGGAACTCTAAGAACATACATCTTTCATTTGCAGTCCTGGCTTAATTAAATGAATGCTTGGCAATGAAGAACAGTTCTGATCTAAATCATGGTGGTTTCTGATGCTTCTGGTGGACTGCACTGCATTTTGTTCTCCTCTTCTCAGATGTATATCAGAGAAAGTCCCTGTAGAGTAGGAGAGAGCCCACAGGATGAGCAGACATAGCAGATGACAGAAGGGAAGGAACTGAGCTGCAGTCAGTCCCAGTGTTCACACAGATATCTGGTGACAGAGTCAGAAAGGGGAGGCTACATTGGGCACTTCCATCCACAGAAATCAGTAGTAAAATTGCCCTTATCTTCAATAGAAGAGGAAATTGTCTCCAGTTTTGTACTGAAGAACACATTTCCAGATGTGGTTTACCAAGTCACCTTCCTTGACTGTGCTCTTAGTTGCTGGATATTTCCAGAGACTTTTTTTAAAGGACTTAAAAGTTAAATGTGATATACCTTCTTTTATTTAGATAATGGTGTTTTATTTTCAGTTGATAGCTCAGAAGGTTATTTCCCTCTGAAATTTATACATGATATGTTCTTTCCATGTAGAGATTATCCAGCAACATGTTTTGTGATTATAATCCAAGGTCCAGTGAAACATCACATAGTATTCTCATGGTATAAATAAAACTAATTACTGAAAATTCGACCTCAAAACTGTTCAGAATGCCTCAGATAATGGTACCACAGTGTTTCCCCAGCTGGCTGCTCTTTCTATAATCATCATCACAGAACTGAAAAACATGAACTTAGTCCAAGCAGGTAACTCTGTGCCTCTTAACAAAATGTTTTCTTCTTTAAAGTAAAACAAACAAACAAACAATTAGAACCAAACAAAATAACTCAAAAGAAAGCAAATAATTTGTTTTCTCCTGACCAACTTTGTGAAGGGTGCTAGTGCTTTGTGCTAGTGCTGGCTCCCCCACCAGAGACTTCGGGAACTCTAACTCTGTGCCCTGTGTGAGATGACAGAGCCTTATGTGGAACTTTACACAGAATATGAATCATAGTATATGTTTGGGCTATTTGAAAGAAGAAGATAAACTTAGAAACCCAAGTAAGAAACTGCTGAGAGGTATTTTCATTGCCTTCTCCTCGATTTTCATGAAAGTGCAAAACAGTACTTTGTTGTGGGGTGTTTTATGCTGTTTTGCATTTTTGTTTGGTTTTTTATACACAAATACCTGATGAATTAGAAAAAGCTGGAACATAAGGCTGATGAAAATTTCTTACAAAATCTATCTACTGAAAAAGAGCATTAATCATCGAGCTATTTTCGTCATAATGCCACAAGATGACTTAATTAGCTAGTTGATTTCTATGATGTTGCTCAAAGAGATGGGGTCTGACATATATTTGAGACAGGAATTATGAATTATATGTCACCAAAAGGCTAATCAATTGTTCTCATTGCATTGTTACAGTGTTGGCTACCAGTATTTCAACAGGAAAAAGAAAGCTGTTTGCTAAATATGGGTCTGGCAGCTGGACCTCTGTGGCACCACATTTGCAAGCTGAGCCAAGCCCCATGTGAGAGAGATCAGACTAGACACAAGTTTTCCCCAACTTTTGTCTGACTGTGGGGCTTGCTTTATGTTGCTATTAACTGTAGTTTTGGTAAGGAAATTACTTTTATCAGTGGATACATAATCCCATTGATTAAAACTTCATTTTTTAAACTTCAAATCACAAACCTGAGCAGCTGCATTAAGGAAAGTTTCTGTGCAAATATGCCTTGCAATTCAAAGAATTATAATATTCAACCAGAACACGAAAAGCAAAAGAAAAATATTGAATGCTGTGAACTCTCATTAATTTTTCTTACTACATGATTTTGCAGCTGCACATAATTAAAGTTCTTAATACATTTTAAGAATTCGTTTCCATACCTTAATATGTTTGATTTTTTTAAGTACTATTGTCACCCAGAATGATCTATAATTTTACACACACATTTAATAAAAAGAACAAAAAAAAGCCTCAGTGAAGCACTCAGCTTTAATCCATATATATTTCCAATATCATATCTTCAATCTAAACTCCTTGTTAATTTATCAATAAATTGAGTGAGTTAATTTCTCTTATGCTGTTGGAGTGTAAGACATATTCAGTGGTTGTTTTAGCAAAAGAGACACGTAATTTTTGCACTCAGAATAGAAAAAATTAGAAAAATATTCATACTTTAAAATTTACTTCAAAAGACAGATGGCAAAGACATCACAAATGAAATTTAAAAGATATATTGTCAATTACCTCTGATGATACAATTTCAAGCAATTTTTTTAGAGATGACACCTGTGTTCTAATTAATCACTTTTGAGGGATGTTTTTCAATGAAATGTCCCTCTCTGGTGAGTAATTTAGAATAAATAAATCCATACTTGTATCAATACAAAAAATAAAGTCCCTTTATTAGCCTCCTCGATTTATTAGACATGGATATTTAAGGATTAGAAAGAACTTCTGTCTCTAGGTTTAGGGTCATTAAACAGGTCACTGAAGCATTCAACAGTAAATCTGTGCAAGACAGCTTCAGCCGATGGCTTCAATCAGGAAATTTGTTTACCAATCATTATAAATTTAATTTCATACAATATATAGACTCAGAGAATCTATATGATATCTAAAGTAATCTTCAGACTCTGCTCTATTTTTTTTAGCATTCAATGAAGAGTTCGTAACAATATCTTTCTCTGAATTTTAAATTCTAGAAATGAACCCCATCCTTTTATTAAGAAACAATCAAACACATGAACAGTCTCTGTGAATTCAGCCTAAATTTTGAAAATATTATCCTTATGAAACTGAAATGATAGAATTGAAAAGTGTGATATTGTTTGAATTTGAAGCTAATTTTCTATCTCCAGAAAAGCACAGATAGTGTTTCTGGGATGTTTAGCCATGCTAATTATATAAAATTAAGAATATATGAATTATACATAATAATGAAAAATCATTTTGCTGATATTTCCCATTATTACAGGTAGAAAAAGAGCAACCTTCTACTTTTTTTTAAAGTTTTCTCTTTTGTAATTATTAGGTGGACCTATCCTGATGTTGCAAAAGTTTAAATAAGAAAAATAATATGCTGGGTATTAGATATTGGAACTTGTAAATTACAGGTAATTAAATGTGTATATGTGTCTGTGTGTATGCATTCAAAATTTGATGTAATTGGCTTTGTATTTCCATTTTCTTAAACCAGTTTCTGCATGCACCCTTTTGAAACTTGCGTTTTCTACTTCTACAGCATTTATAATAGAAAATTCTCTAGATATAAATTTTCATCATAATGAAAATATTTTGTTATATCAATTTGCTTATTTCTTCGAATATATGTGATACATATACATGAGTTGTACACAAACTTAAGAATGCATTCATCCTATGTTTTGTGTTGTTGACAGAATTAGTTCTACTTGCAATTTCCCTTCAAAAGAAAAGTAAAATTGCTCACAGAAGTAATACTGGAAAAAATTGGAGGTTTTTGACTTTTTATTTTGAAATTTTGAATTTTGATGTAGCACAATATCTGACAGAAGTAACGAGTTTTAATCTAAAATTTATATTAGGTTAAAATTATTTTATAGCCCTGTGAAAAGGATTTTACATGGAAACAGGGCAATTCCCTCATAGAGAATAAGCTGTAGTGAAAATATTGTCAAAAAATCCTGTTGTTGGTTAGCATATGTGGAAAGCTAAGCGTGTATTGAAACATTTTCACTAAATGTGGAATTGAGTAACTTTTAAGCTATTTTTACTTTGAAATGTCATGTATATTTAGGCACATTAGTTTTTTAATAAAAAAAGTTTTAAAATACATTATGAAGTTGTTCATTTTTAGAATAGGAGTGCTGGACGCCCTAATGTTGACAATGATATCAATGGTATCAAGTTGCTAGTTAACAAATATTAAACATAAATCTGAAACACTATGAAATTTTTTGCCACCATGCAAAAAGGAATTTTTCTGCAGTGTAAAATGAACACATAGACTAAATGAAAACATTACTTAAGACTGTCAGTAGGTGTATTTGTTTGTTTGTGTTTTTCTTTTGGTGACATAAGTAAAATGGAAACTATTCCATTATATTTTCATTCATTTACATAACAAAACAAATTTTACCTTCCATTCATAAAGAGAATATACAGTTTCCTATGCTGGTAAATTTTCTCTGTTAAAATTCAATTTTACCTACTTGCCACTTTAATAAATAAGCAGAATAGTTAAACTGTATACAGTGACAGAGGAAATGTGTAAAAGCTTTAAAGAAAAAGAAAACCAAAACCAAATGGTTAAAATAATTCTTAGAAAGGAGAATTATGTTTCTGTCCTCACCAACACACTATCAGTTTTAAGAAGGAAAATTCTTAAAGTCATAAAGTGTAACAGATACTGCACTTGTTGAAAGAAGAAGGAATTCTCTCCATGCTTTTAGGACTGTTTTAGGCTCGTTCCAGTTTTTGAATGCACTGGAAATAGCTAGTATTGGACAATTGTCATGTTTTTTCTCCATGCAGTGTAGCTCCTTTATGATAAACAAAGGCTCCAATATTGTAAGAAGAATGTTGTTTTCTTTGCTTTTGTGACACTGAGAATTCCAGAAGAGCTGGACCCCAATGTCAATATGCTTCTCCATAAAGATATATTAATCTGCTTGGAAGAAAAGTAGAAAAAAAACATTATTTGTTGCTGAAGCTTTTTTTTATGAAAGGTGGCTTTAGGAATATCATTTCTGTGAATACATGCCCATGTCCCATGTTGTAGATCAGTTAAAAAAAACAAAAAAAACCCAAACAAACAAACAAACATAAAAAACCAGAAGTAAATAAAAAGTGATTAAATATTACAATTTAAAACCAAATTTTTTTCTGAAGTACTTAGTTCAAAAATTCTTTGAACTTTATCTATTAAAAAGTTTAAAATTACATAAGAGAAACAGAGCATTTCTTTCCAGTCAAAAGGGAGTTATCTTTCTGGCAGGATCTTGGAGGGCACCAGTTTTATACATGGTTAGTTCCTCTGACTTCAGTGGATCTACAGATCCAAGTACAAGGCTAGGTTTTCATCTGCTCACAGCCTAATTGATAATATGTAGAAAGACTACAGAGAGACTCGCCCGTGGTTTAGTTTGTGTAGATATGGTTTCTTGTTTCTTCTTTTCACACACATTAAATATCTTCCAAAGGATTTATTTCACATCTGCTCCTCTGTTAGCCTGCAGTCATTGGTTTTCTTACTGCTGCAGATGAAACCTCAGAAGCGCAGCTCTGAAAGGCAGTGCTGTTTTTGCAGAAAAAAAAAAAAAAGAAACAGATGATGACAAAACTATCACACAAAAAAAGGCTCTCTTTTATCATTCTAATCAAACCTGATTTTCATTTTTGAAAGTGTAAATCTAACACTACACCTGGGAATACCTAGTCATTACAGCTGAACCTGGCACAACAGCATGTACATGATTGGGCTTGTCTGAACTCCATGGGATAGAGCTTTAGCTGGTAAAAATAAGGATAGCTGCATGCAGATGCAGTGGAGCTCTGCTGATTTACACCAGGTCAGGGGTAGTTCTATGCATTGATTTACTGCAACCAGTTTGAACCCATTAGACTTAGGCCAGTATAAAACTGAGGGAACCCAGTGGTGAATCAAGCCCAAAAAGAAAGAAATCTTTAGATAACTACTTAACAGCTGTGGAAATATTGTCTGGTTCTCTTAGGACTTCATTACCACATCTGATGAGAATGCTGATTTATGGAGACCAGTAAACAAATCTCAGCAGAAAGGGTGTCTCAGAAAAAAGCAAGGAAACATATGCAGTACAAGAACAGACCATCTCAAGGATTGTATTTTCTTGCACTGAGCCAAACAAAGATTTAATGGAGGACATTTCTAACTAACACTTTGGATTTAAAGGCAGATGAAAGAAGCAACACAAAGCCCCTGTGGCCTGTTGATATAAAGGACCAGGGGCAAGGAGGATCCTAGCACTTGGTTCATTCAATGACTCATCATGTAACACTGGGCTCATCATTTGACCCCTTCTTGCCTCAGTGAACTCAAGTAGAGATTAGGGTGAAAAATGTAGGTTCCTATTGGAAAACAGATGATTTATAAGAGAGCTTCCTGTGTAAATACATTACAAAGAAGTGGTAAATCCATAAATTTTACATGTAGAATCATAAACAATAGAGTGAATGTCTGCAACAACCTCAATTTCTCCTTCATTCTTCAAGTTTTTTTGTCTTACTGCATTATTCTCATCATAAAACCACGCACATTCATAACAGATCAGCAAATGAGAGTAATGTTGTTACTTTCTGAATTTGTGGTCTGGTAAGAGATGCAAGAGTAAAACCAGATTCCCACTCCTCCCATAAATCAGTGAAGGCAATTACGCCAGTTATATCTACTGCAATATCAAAAATAAGTTTTATAAAAATTGTTTTGGACAGCTGCCTGGACCAAACAATTTCAGCTGCTGATGCTGTACGCACATGTGTGTGCTGGAAATGTAGAGTGAAACCTGTTCACAATCTATTTTACAGACATTAGTACATTTTGTCCTTTACCACATGAACACGTGGCTCACAAAATGTCTCATAATGAAGGTCATTTTATTCAGTAATGAATTATGTGCTCCTCATTCTGTTTTTTTGCAAGGGAAAAAGCCCATCAAATTCCAACACTAGGGAAAAAAATCAAGTTTTCAACAGCTTTTTTTTTCTTAATTTTACATTTTAATTATTTGGACAGATCTCATCATTGTTTTTTTATTCATCAAAATAATCACAAAAGTCATGACTATGAACAATAAAAATATACAACTGTTCTGCCAGTGTATCAGAAAAAAGATCTAAACATATTTTGACAGACTGGCTACATACACAGCTAATGGTATAAGAAATGTAAGATTATGGTAAGTTTATGATGTACAGTGAAAAAACCCACCTCCCATAAGAATTTAGATTCTTTCAAAGTTCAAATGTCAGCCAATTAAATCCTCTGTTTAAATGCTGAGACAAAAAGCCACAAAGATCTCAATGCTATCTCATCGAAGAAGGGGTTTTTTTACTCCCCTGCTGGCAGCTTGTAGATGCAAAAGGTCTTGATATAGAGAAGGGTGCAAGTATAGCAGCAGCTAAGGAGTCTCAATCAGATAAAGTGACATCTGTGACAGATAGCTCTCTTACACAGGAGTCACACAAGCCTTGCTTGCCTTTCTCACGGGAATGATCCACCACTATTACAGTATCTCTAATGCAGCTACTAACATGAAGTTTTAAACTCATTCACAGCTTGAAACAAGATCACATTTACAGTGAAAAGCCAAAGTCTTAAGTAGCATGGAAACTCAGTTCAGTTTTCCTTATCACTTCTCTTCTATAGCTTTAATCAGGTGTTTTATTTATTAGGGGTTCAAAAAATAGTCTCAATGAATAGCCATTCATTTCTCCTGTACTCATCCATTTTGTACTTTTGATGCTACATAAATGTGTCTTCAAATAGACGTCTGAGAAAGATTTGTTTTTAAAGTTCAAATAAGTTGCACTTTCATGCTATGAATTACACCGTTTGCACAAATATTGAAATGAAAGATACTTAAAAATTAAGCTTTGTATGTGTTAAAATTCATATATGCTACAATAAGAAGGCATCAATATAATTTCCTAACATATTTTCCACATAAAATTTAATCATTAGATATTGCTTTCAGATCCGAAAAAAAAAAAAAAAATAAAAATTTAAAAGTATTAAACATAATTTCAGAAAAATTTCACTTATCTTTAGGGCACCAGGAAAAGATAAAGTAAAGATACCTGGAAATTTAATTGAAAGGTACAGAAAAGGACACATTTTCTAGAAAGGGTTTGGAGATTTTTTTTATTAAACAGGCAAATGGGAAAAAAAGAAATATTTGCATATTGGACCAAGGAATAGGATGCTTATACTAATGATAGGAGAGTAAGAAATTTAGAGTATCAAAGGGAAAGAATATTATTATTTCTATCTGGAAAATCTCTTCAAGCAGAAAGTGATACAGTGTGTAAAAGGCATCCAGGAAAGGATTCTGTATATCAGGTGAATACTACAGTGAAATTTAAACCAGATTCTTAAAAGAAAGTATCTGATATCACATTACAAATATGACCAAATAGGGACAAGGAAGAGATAATAATTTCAAACATAAACATCCTCTTGGCTCCATTTTAAATAATCTATGCTTGGATTCTTCATCTCTTTGTTTTCTGATATGTTCTGGTTTTGTTTTGGTTTTTTTTTTTTCTGATTGAAGGAAATTTTTTCTTAATTGATAAAAGCCTGCTCTACTCTGAACAGGGCTCCATGTGTTTCAAAAGTGGTTTGTCTTTCAGACATTGTGCATATATATTTGTTCTTAATAGGATTATTTTCCATGATTTTTGATATCAGTGAAGAAAAACCTGTACTTTTTTTTAATTTAAAGTTGTTATTGACCTGCGAAGAGTCTGAAAAAATGGATGTGTGATATAAGCAAGCATCATGAAAATTACCAATTCTATTACAGATTATGCAAAGTATTTACTTTTTTTTTTTTAAATCAGAATAGCACAAAATATTAATTGCAAGGTAAAAAATATTTGCTCTTTGAAGAGAATACATTTATTAACAAAATGCAGATTTTTTTTTTTAATTCCCAAGGGCTCTTACAAATGCACAAGACGCAGTCTCAATACATTCAGGAGCTGCTTCCAAACAGATTATTGATATTCTGACCCACAGCTCTCTTGGAGGATATTGAGTATCAGCTGCCTCAAAGCTTGGCGCCAACCTTCCTCTTCTATGCACCACAAACCAGAATTAATTGCAAATCAATCGAACAAACTACAACTGATCAGTAAACCAATTAGTAATTTTAGCTGTTCATCCTGTCTTCATTTACTAAGGGGAAAGATGTGGGATGAAGGAAAGTGATTTCTAGTTAACATTTACGATTTTTTTTTTCACTCTAGTAACAAGGATGCCCTTGTAAAAACATTTCAAGCAGGGACAGAGCCAAGCAGACAATTCCAGCACTTCTATTTTATTCCTCTTATGGTTCTTTAGTTCTTTTTCCTTCTTATGGTTCTTTCATTTTTTTCCCCCGAGGCTTTCTACTGATGATACTGGAGTAAATTTCAACATTTAAATTTTCCCTGTGTCTTGCCCATGAGTTCGCCACTGTTTCTGAATCTATTCAGAACATTCTGAGTGCAAATACCTACTCCCATGTGCATTAACTACTATTCTGACTCTTACTGGATTACTCCATTGCTTCTTACTGTTTTTAAATTTGGAGGAAGCCATTGGCATTTCTGGAAAACCCATAACTAAACTCTCAAAGAGCGTAGCTTTCATTTTAATTTGATTGAGATTTGATGCTTCTTCTTTTTTTAATTTCTTTTACCTTGCCAGCAATTCAAGAATAATTTTTTTTTTCTAACAATCTACATATCACTTGAGTTTGCAGTTTAAACAAGGTAACCATGCATGTCACATCTAGATTGATTTGATCTTTGTCATTACACCAAAGTAGGTGATTCCATGGAAAACCTATTCAGTTGAATGTATTATAAGTGGTCATCAAAACACATCTGATTATATTTTATGCAAAAAGATATGTTGTGAGGAAAGTGAGTTATGTGAAAAAAGTACTTTAACTGACGAAGTAATGGAAAAAAAATCAAACTAATGCACATGTCGGGTACATTTAAAGGTCTCAAAAGTTCCTAGAACACCAGAATACAAATACAAAAGAAATTTTAGGTCTCTACCTTTACAGCAAATAAGTATCCAAGGAATTGAATGTCTAGAATTGTGTGTTACTAGTAGATTACCCAATAGCCCTTTTTAGAATTACTTTTAGTAAGTGCAATTCTTTTTTGCGTAGATTATTTAGTTATTCAATTCTGGCTCTTCTTGATGAAACCCAGAGACTTTATCCAGAAATTATACAAGATTTAATATATATTCTGGTCTCATTCTACTGTGTATAACCTCTAATAAAAAAGAAAAGATATACATATTTTTCCAGGGAAACAGTATATTTTGTGTGAGAGTCTCTAATACTGAAAAGGTTAAAAACAGAACTCGAAAAACCCTGACTGATTGTGACAGCATCACCTTTCACCAGCTGATTGAAATTAACAGTTTCTTTCAGTTGTCCTAATTAAGACCAATGGGAGTTTTGGAATTCACCAAAGGTGTTTCAAGTTGCTCTCTTGTTTAGGTGTTGGTGGTATTAGCTTTTACTTTATTCAATGAACAGTTTAGTCTAACTTGAGAACAACTCCTTTCTTAGGGTGCTTTTTCAAGAAGTGCTTGGATTGATACCTTCTATGAGTGCTTCTTAAGAGAGGGCAGTGCAGTTAGTGATGAAAAGGATATAATTTCTGGTGAAAGATTAATTCACAGTGGGGTAACTCTGACAATGTGAATACAAAACTGTTACCGAACAAGCAGTCAGTAAAGACTCTCAGAAAACTCTGTTAGCCTTTATAGTGACTACAACTTCTCTTCTATGAAAAGGCCAGAGCTGGAACATACTCAATGTGGGGGCATCACCACTTTCAGCGTGGAGTCCTGCAGGAGCCTTTCATAGTTTATAGTCTGGATGCCTGGGATTAGAGAAAAGGTTGCATTAGAAAGAAACACACAGAAGGTGTGAGGAGCATCCTGGCTACAGTTACAGAACTCTCACACCAGGGACATGTCTGGATCTCCACATGCATTTGGGACTGGCACCACTTTATTTTTTTTTTTTTTTAGCAGTACCCTATAAGTCATAATGACACTTACTGCAAAGGACTTCCTTTAAAATGGGATCAGATGAGGAGAGCCCAATCTTTTGGTTTGTAATGTGGCAGGTCCAGCATGCACCCAGGGATGGCAGGCACAGCTTAGCTCCTAGAGCTTCCAGGGACTCTATTTAAACTCTTATCTGTAAAGAAAATGCTGTGCTCACCAGTTTGGTTGCAACCATGCTCATGCAACTGCACGTACCAAAACATGTTTGCTGACCATCACTACAAATTTAGAAAGGAACTGAAGAGAGTATGACTGAGAACCACAGTGAATCCTGCAGCTCTGATCCACAGACTCTCCAGGGTAGCAAATGGCTGCAGTTTGGTGTGACTAAGCACCCACATCACGAAATACTCATGATGAGGTCTGGAAAGTGAGAAAGTACTTCAAATTTCCACTTCTGAGGCTTGCCCAAGGTTATTATGCATGATGCATCTACTGCATAGCTGTAATTTTACAGCTATTATATATGACAGGTCTACCATGCTTAGAGTTTAATTTGATTATTAGATGTATGCCTATAAATTTCAGACTTTCTTCTTAAATGGATTTCAAGCACATTAGGAAGCCATAAATAAAGTGCTATTATATTTGAGAGAAAACTTTAGTATTGAATTTTTCTTGTAAAGTATTCAAAATCTCCTAATTTTATCTTCATTGCTATGAAATAAATGGTTGTAGATCATAAGTCATTTCAGATAGTCGTTTATATGGTGTCATTCAGAGAATGATGTATTATTTGACTTTCATTGAAGAAATGAAAAAAACCTCTTGAAATAAAAGTTGTATAGTGGGTTGGTTGGTTTTTTCCCCCTTGGGAGATTAATGGGCCATTTAACGGAAAGATGCATGTGTTGTATTTCATCTTTTTTAATGTAATTATTACAGAGGAGGTGGAGGGTTTAGACATTTACAAAGATAAAATTGTACAGCTTTTCAAATGTCATTGCTGCAGCGATGAATTTGGTTTAATTTTCTGATGTACTTGGCCAACTTAACTGGCGAATGTTTTTAATATATTTGCTGGTATTCTTCTTGTTAAGATCTGCTTAAGTAGTACATATGTTTATGCTCTGATATGCTTAATCCCTTTTGTCATATTTCTCACAGTCCTTACTCTTACATGCACTATGCAGAGACATAGTTCATAATGGTTACCAGGTCAAATTCCCATAATCCAGGTTCTCTTCCCACAAATTCCCGCTCTAGAGTTTGTGTGTGACCTTGAGTAAACACACCTGTAATCTGCATGTTCTGTTTGGGTCTTTGGCTCTTCTTGGTATTGTCTTCAATTTTTGCCTCTGGCTAATCATTGACTCTGAAATTCCCCTCGGTTCTGCAGACCTCTATTAAAAGCATCACAGCCCTACCTGAGAATGCTGCAATGTGCTTTACTTTTTCTGAATTTCTGAAAACTGGAGCTCACTGTTTCCGAACTGTGTGTTTGAGCTCTGCTTCACCCCCTGTCCCTGAGTCCAGCCATGCCTGTGCCACCTGGTGCCAGTGACAGCCCAGGCACCAACCTGCTCTCAGGTCAGGCATACCAGTGGGCAGGAGAAGGGAACACCATGGTGTTTGGATGGACACACTGAGTGTGGACACATTGCATAGCTCTGATTCTTGTTTCCAGGTCTTTACAGAGGGATCCTGGAAGTGAGAAAAAGTAGCTGTTCACATAGACACTGGGGCGTCAGTGACAGTCTTCTGGCCCAGAATCCAGGGCCTGAGTCTGTTTCCTTGCACTGTAAAATAAGTGGCCTTGACATAAAGGTTATGGAGAAGATCTGAATTGCCATCCAGAGCTTTCCCAGGTATGAGCAGCATTTGGGTCAGGCTAAGAACTCTGCCAGAGGGCTTACCAAGTTATATGGGAGTGGGCTGAGCTCAAGTCCAAATCCTATTCAGTTTCCTGAAGCAGACAGACAACCAGGTACACAGCAAGGGAGTGTGACACCTGAGCTACCAGCATAGCAGCAGAGGAGCAGGGAAGGCCTCCAGGTGTTCCCTGGAAAGAAGAAAGGGAAGGAGAAAGGGGAAATTGCTGGTAAAAAAAAAAAAAGCTGGATTAACATGGAGTCAGCTTCTTTCAACAAAGGGGTAAAAAAATTCTAAAGAGACAAAATACTTCAAGGCAATTTCACAAATACTGAAATTTTCCAGACTTACTGGTCCTGTCACATTTAATTTAACTGATGACATAAACACTAGGCAGGGTTACACAGAATTATTTTATGTTTTTTATGAACCTCAATTTTTTTTTCTATTATACTCTTTAGCACTTACAATTGCCTTGTGAACTGAAGTGAAATGCATCATTAATCCCTGAAAAGCACCGTGTGTTTAATTATTTAGACATGTAGGGAGAATTAGGCCTCTTAAGACAGAAGTTCTTTTCAAACAACATAGTCTTAATTTGCTACTATTTTCTCCTACTCTTTCTTTTTATTGTCAGATTTTGGAGATTTTTGCAGTTTTTTATACTATTCTGCATTATTATTAAATTCACAGTGGGCCTTAAAAAGTCCTTCTAATAGAATGTATTTTTCAAGGCAATGAATGTAAATTCCCAGAAGAAATTTAGTGTTTTCTCAAATATGTGATAGGCTTTTATCTTACCCAATAGGAAATCTTAAATAGCTTCACATATTTGGTGATACAAAAATGCCTTATTATTTTAAAGAGGGTTTATGAATTGTAGCAGTTTTCTGAAGGTCTTTCATTTACCAAGAATAGATAACAACCACATAATTTTGAATTCATCTAAGTTTCCACATTTCTCAAGAGATGCTTAATTGATCAACCTGAAATCATTCATGGTGATGAGTATATTCACTTAAATCTATTTCAGAATGATTTTCAAATTTTCAAAGCAAAATACGTTTATGTTTCTTGGTACTTCACTTTCACTTTGGTATTCAAGTTTAAAAATTGAAATGGCTAAGAAGAGTTTTAAATTCTAGGATTAATATAAAAAAAAAAGGTGTTAAACTTTCTCAAACTTATATATTAGAAAATACTTCTGGCTTATTCATAGGACCAAAAGTCTTAATTTTTTATGTTCTTTACCTAGTGGAGAGCTGATAAATTTCAGTGAGCTTCTCTATTGTGATAGCTCAGAGCAGACAGGGTATCAGTATGCTAGATTAAGTGGCATGAAAAGTTGAAGAGATATCCAATTAAAGAAGGATTGAGGAACTGTCACAAAGTTCATACTTGTTGACATGAGAATGATTTTTCTTTTTTTCTTTTTTTTCCTTCCCTGTTTAAATAGGCTTGTCAGACAAATATGATTCTCTTTTTTATAAGATTCCAGTTTGGTTGATAAAGATAACCACAGAGACATAAAAGGTCTAGACTTTTAATAGGTTTGTGTTAATATCACATGACATTCTTCTTGAGACCCTAGCATTATGAAGTATCAATAAAACACAAACGGAAGAGTGGTTATTAGATGATTTTCAAAAAGTATTTGTCCAAGGTCAATTATTGTCAAATTTGCACTGGCATTCCATGGAGACCCAGTGTTACTCAACATTTTAACAAATAATCTGCAAGTAAATGTAAAATGCTTGCTCTTAAAATTTGAAGATGACACAAAAATGATAGACTTCTAATATTTATGAGGCATTAAGGCATTAAGGCATTAAGCCTTAATTAGTCATCAAGTAAACTGGGACAACTCATCCAGTATGTGTTTTAATGCACCCAAGGATAAAGTGATCTTCCAAAGAATAGCAAACAAAGGAAACACCTTCAAACTTTAGAGAAAATTTCAAGAGAAACTTTGATTCTGCAATTATTGTGACTGCAGAAAGAACAATACAGGATTTATGATATATGAGACCTGAATACGACTATAGCAAGAATTAATTCTTGGATACCTACAGGAACAAAAGTAGTGAACCAGAGAAGATACCATAGAAGTACACTGCAGAAGATATCAAATAAGAGAAGAACTGTTAAGAGCTCAGTCTGTTTAACTTCACAGAAAGAGGATTGAATAGTAATTTGATTATGGGTTGGAAACTAGATATTAGTGATATCTAAATCTAGCTGGTAGAGGTAAAATAAAAAACAGTAGTAGGAAGCTGAAACCAGATACATAAACTGGGAAAAAAGCCATGAGTGTAAAAAAGACTTCAACCATTTGAAAAATCACAGAAGTGATGGACTTTCCATCTCTTGATTTTTTCATTGAAGTCTGATGGAAAGGGTTACTGAATATTCTCTGAGTTTAGTAAATAGTAGATTTTAATACAAATGAAATGTTAGAATATTATTTATCCAGTGTTCTTGCCACAAAATCCATTATAATTAGAGCCTGCCTTAGTACGTGTTATATACTATTGAGGTATTTAAAATGAAATGCTGGACACAGGAATGGCAATATGGTTAAATTCTTCAATCTGAGAATGCTTTATCTCATCTCATCTCTCTCATCTGGAACAAAAATCATGTCTTACAAAATAGTTCTTCTGGATACATACTTAAATGTTTATGAATTGCCCAATCATTTAAATGATCGCAGATACTCATAGTTTAAAGAGTCATACATTCAAATAGAAGACCTCAATGAGGTAGGAAATTAAATTGAAGAGAATTGTTAGAACCCAGAGGGCCTGCCAATCCCAAAATGGGGTTACCAGAAATATGAAATGGCTACCTCTGATGTTTTTGTAGAAAAAGAAATTCTTCAATAGCTTAATTACAAATGACTCATGGGAACCTTGATTTGAATAGTAGCTTACATCTATGACATAATTCAAAAGGGTTGGGGCAGGCCTAAAATGCAGTAATTCCGTTTTGCTACTCTGTGTTCTTTACATAGGCTTGATTTGTCTGACAGCAAGCAAAGATGTTTGAATGTTTATATGAAACACTGAGAGAGCAGGACATCTGATTCTGGGCGATTTTCAACACTTTCCAAGACTAGCAAGACCATCTGCAGAGCTGAGATACTGTGTGTTTAAGAAACCTATGCATTCATTGCTTATACTGCACTTGGATTAGGACAATACTAGCTCACCACTTAAAGAACAAGCCATCAGTCTGTGGGAATGGGTGACATGAGTCCCATGGTCCTGAGGGAAACAGTGGATGTTGTTGCCAAGTCACTCTCTATGGTGTTTGAAAACTCATGGTGCTCAGGTAAGGATCCCAGTGACTAGGAGAAAGGAAACGTGGCTCGTATTTTTTAAAAAAAGGGGGAGAAAGGAAGACCTGGGTGACTACACACCTGTCACATTCCCCTCTATGCCTGGGAGGGTCATGGAGCAGATCCTTATGTAAATGGCCAGGCACATGCTATACTAGGAGGTTATCTGTTGCTGTTGGGGCAGACATGACATACGAAAGGACCCACTACAACTCAAAAGGCTAATATCTGTTTATTGCAACAGCCAGCTGTCTTTTATACCCTCTACAAAGTTCACACTTTATTCATTGGTTACAATAAATCAACATAACATTCATTGTTGTAAAACCATCTCCACCTCTGTTTTTCACAAAACTTTTCTAAAAATAGTTTTCCCAGCTGCAGATTTCTTCTTGCTTATCTTCTTCTCCTCCTTCTTGGTCTCCATACCAACGGCCTGGGTAAACCTTCTTTCAGAAATAAACCTTATCAATTAACTCTCTCTGGCTCACAAACCAACTGTAATCCCCTTCCATAGTTGTCTGCTGTAACCAGCATGTTTTCACCAAAGGCAAATCATGCCTGACCATCTGGAGGCCTTCTACAGATGGAGTGACTGCACAGACAGACAAGAGAAGGTCACCTGATGTCATCTCTCTAAACTGCTACAGAAGGTTTTCAACAGGGTCACACATGACACCATTATTACCAAATTGGAGACACATGAATTTGAAAGATGGGCTGTTTGGTGGATAAGGAACTGGCTGGATGGACACAGCCACAGAGCTGTGCTCAATGGCTGTATGTCCAGGTGGGGGCTTGTGATGAGTGGTGTCCTTCAGGGCTCTGTCTTGGGACTGGTGCCTTTTAATATCTTTACCAGTGACACAGGCAGTGGGGTCAGGTACACCTTCAGCAGTTTTGCAGATGACATGTAGGTGAGTGGTGCAGTTGACACAAGAGAAAGGTGGGAAGCCATCCAGGGCCTCCTGGGAAGTGTCCCCACAAGAAACCTCGTGATGTTCATCCTGTCTAAGGACCTGCACCTAGGTCAGGGCAGCCTCCAGGCCCTGGAGAAGAACTTACTGAGTGAAGCCCCGTGGAGCAGGACATGGGGATGAGAAGATGGACATGAACTAACAATATCCACTCACAGCCCTGTGGTTTAGCTGCATCCTGGGCTGCATCAAAAACTAGTTGGCTAGCAGATCAAAGAAGGTGGATCTGTTTCTTTAACTCTACCCTCATGAGTTCCCAGCTGGAGTGCTGCACCCAGCTCTGGGGTCCTCAACACAGGAAAGACATGAGCCTGTTAGAGAAGGAGAGGAGGCTGCAAAGATGATTAGAGTGATGGAGCAACTGTCAGACAAAGCAAGACTGATGGGTGGGGTAGATTAGGCTTGAAATGGGAAGGTTCCAGGGAAATCTCATTGGACCTTGTGGTACTAAGGTACCACAGAGTAGAAAGGGACTTTCTACTGAGCTTATACCAGGAATTTTAGGTTAGTTTATGAGTAAACCCAGAAACAGACAGGGCAAGAGTCTTCTCAGCAGTTACACCTTGCTCGAGTAGGTATAAAACACAGAAATACTCATGTAAGCAAAGATATCAACAGGGTTTTTTTAGATGTAATTACAATAGGAAAAGTGGAATCTAAGCTTTGCATTCTTTCTCTTTTCAGAGCCCCTGCTGATAGTGAAATCTCCTCTACAGAATTCTCATCAATGCTTTATGAATATTTCTAATGCAACTTTTGTGATGTAAGTTAGATACAACTAGATGCCAGACTAGATACTAAAGTTATCTGTCCACCTTCTTTTATAGCTAGTTAATTATTTTAGTAAATAATAGGTGACGGGGAAGTAGAATGCATCACATTCAGCATATTAACTCTTGTGTGACTATGCCCCATCATTTCAGATTGAATTGTCAGTGAAAGCCATAACATCTACACCTGTCACCACTAAACAGACTCAGTTATTCAACATGTGAAGCAGGCCAGTGCAAGAGGATATTTCATACCAGGCAATCTGAATACATGCTTGGTTTAGAAAATATAAAGTTTCTGTTACTAATTGCTATCGAATTTAAATCTTGTATATTTTTCCTCTTAAGGCGTGGCCATTCCCTATGTTTTGCCACATCCAAAAACATTTTAGACAGAGTGTATACCCTTTTATTTCATCAAGATGAAATAGCATAAGTTATCAATTTTCTTTCAGGTTTTTCCTTGTCTTTTAATTTTTTGTTTTAATTGCTTGGACCTAGAATATGTACAACAACAAAATTACTCATAATAGTGCTGGGATACTGTATTAAAAGCATAATTTATTATTTCAATTCCTAATTGTTTCTATGTAATATTGGGTACTTGTCAAGAAGATTAATCTTTTCTCTTCTTCCTATCTGCCACAGCTAAATTATATATAATTATTGCATAATTACAGGTGGGCTGTCTTCCTTTGCAGGATAATGATAGGCGTGACTTAAAAAAACCTGCAGGTATTTAGGTAAAACAACATGGTAGGTCAGTTGCTAAAGTACCACAGGAAATTATCCCACATATGTGCTGAACAATCTTGTCAACTATTAGCACCACAGCTATAGCTCCAAAGGGGTAGAGAAAGAACTGTTTACTTAGAGGTGCTTACTAGCATGCAACAAATGAATGAGAAAAAAGCACTTTTGCTTATAGTTTGTCTGATAAGAATCTGTCTCCTCTTTAATATATTAGGACTACATTATTCATTATTTTTGACAGAGAGATATCTTGATCCACCAAATAGCTCCTTGGCCAATAATCTTATTGGGTTTAACATTGAAGGTCATTTATGCATGGCACATCAGTAATGGATGGATAACAGAAACTAGCTGGTGCCATATTGTCTCAGATGCCAAACTGATAATTCAAACCCAAGTGTCTGGTATTAATATTCCAGACTTAAAAAAAATTGATTCATATATGTTGCAGGAGAAAACTGAGTCCCTTTGTATGTTTTCACTCACCACATACC
>WBND01000308.1:536691-559189 GCA_013398595.1 Tychaedon coryphoeus | reverse complement strand
TTTCCAGCCCAAACTATTCTATAACTCTATGATTTTGTGTAGGCAAATGATATTTAAGTGGTATCAGATCCAGAATGACAGCAAGTCCTGGTTAGTGTTTCATCTAGTGACACTAAGCTGCTATCTACAGACACCTGGCCAAATTCTCAGCTGATTTAAGTGGTTGTCACACTGTTTATTTGTTTAAGCATTTGCATCAAGGGAAAAGCTTGACATTATCAGATACTATATATATAGTAAATCACAGATAATTTTGTGTGTGCACGTGTGGTTTCTTGATCTTAGGTATAGTTTCTGTGTATGAGTGACTGCACATAGTCAGAATTTTTTTATAAAATACAAGAAAAAATGTAATCCATATTTTCAAAATTTTCAGCTTATTGCAGCAAGGAAATAGTACTAGTAAATACATACGCACAAAAATTCCGTAATTATATACATATGCACATATAGACATACAGATTATACATTCCACACTGCCTATGGCTCCTACACCTTTATCATATCTAACAACAATTTTGAAGAAAAATTATTTGCATGAGTAAATTTCTTAGTTTAAGTACAAGATCACAATCCACAGTACCATTTGGTGGTTATACTTCGGGCACTATCTGGTTTAGAATTGGTTTTTATAGTTCCCTTCTAATACAGTATTGAATCCCACAAAAACTGCAGCACCTTACACGACAACACTATAAACTGGTTTGCCAGTCATACTTCTGTGCATCCTAAAACAGAGCTTTTATCAGAGGCTAAATTTCTCTCAGTCTTTCAGAAAGTATTAACTGCATTTGAATGAGTCAGAAAAGCAAAGATGTAAAATTAATTCTGTTTCATTTTATCATCTTTCTAATACCTTCCATAGACCATTATCAAATTTGTATAAAGCAGGACCAAGACCTCAGTGTACCATAAATACATCCTGTCTTCGTGTCATTGATCACACTGTTGATACATGGTGTCAATCTAGTGATGTCAAGAAACTTGGAAGAGGAGTTAAATTTCAATGGTGGGGCTTCGTTAGGAATGGAATACTAGACAGCACAACAAGGAAAACACAATTTATAGAGCATTGAATTCTTGAAGAATCTCCAACTTAGGGATCTGTAGCAATATTTTCAAATGAAAGAAGGAATTCGTCAACAATAAGGCTCCAAAACAACCACAAATGCTTTTATAGGATTTCAGGATTTGGTTTAGATTGTTAACCAATCACTAGAGGCAGAAGGGGAACATTAAGATATCAACTGCACATTATATTTTCTTTTTTCTTTTTCCTTGCATATACACTAAATCTTATGGCATTATTTGTATGGTGTAGCATTGACTTTTATTACATCATTTATCAATATGAACATTTTAGCTAACAAATTGCTTGTAAGGAAAAAATGCTATTTACATGGAAAAAAGTAGAAGGATGAAAATGTGAAAATGAATAACCTTAATTAATTGGCTGATAGAAAGATTCCAACCTATTTCTGAATCCAAATTATTATTTCATTAATTTCTTCACCCTATTTTATTTATTTATTAGTGTTAGTAATTCTAAGAAATTCTAAAATGTGCAACAGCAACAAGAAAGTTTCCAGAGGCACTTGCAAGTGTCTCCTGGAGGTAAGTGGCACTTCTGAAACAGCTGTCAAGGAAAACAAGTACATGGGGAATCACCCATTTGGCCAAGGTAGAAATAAAAACAGAGCAGCAATCCAAGCCATCAATGCTGCCACACTGCTCCAGGGCAAAAGGAACAACTATTTCAAATGAAGAAGAATTTTAGTTTAGCTGAATAATGTCACAAGTGGACAAGATAAATGCAATAGCAGAGTCAATATCTTCATGGGCCACAAGGACAAAATCAAAGCTGATTTTGGTCTCAACACTGAAATGACAAAATCACAGTTTTCCAGATTTCACTGAAACCAGAACACCTATGGAATGTGCATCTTGAATGGAATTAATGTTGTTTTCAGAAGATTTTGCCTACAAAGACAAGGTAATCTGTGCCATAGATTCATGCCAGAGATCCATTCTCTCCTCACTGCTAGGATCAGCACAACACTGTGCTCACAGTGCTAATCCTTTAGCAGCACCATCTAGGAGCTACACCCCACATAACATCCAAGCAATCAGTTCTTGCTGTGAACACGGAACTATAACATTAATTCAATGATGTTCTCTTCTTACACTGAGTTTTCTCAAAAAATTGTAAGATGGTGTATTAGCAGAAATTTTAAAGATTTGGGACCCATAAATGCTGCAATATGTATATGTGTATATTTTAATCTTGATTATAATTTGATTTTGGAATTGAGCAGCATAGAAGGAACAGCATCAGGTTCAGCCTCATCCACTTAGCTGTTCTTCCAAGCTATCCACAAAATCTCTGTCCTCAAAAGCCCCAAGCCTTCAAAATGCTTTCTGTGCTGCAGAACAATCTCAGCTGGCTGTTACAAAGATATGCTTGCAAGAGGCTATGCTCTGTCTTTCTATATTGATTCAGCCAATTCAAGATTAAAAACTGCACCTGGTTGTGGTTGTGCATACATGCCCTAGTCACAGAGCTAACACAATGAATCCATAGTAGGTCTAGGTCAGCTGCTTGTGGACTCCAGCAGGTTGGAGTTGAGCCACTCTGCACACCTGTGCTGGCACCAAAAGTCATTCTCTGGGAAGGATGCCCATGTTAGTGCACACAGCCAAAGATAACTTGCAAGGCAAAAGGAATGTCTGGAAAAACTGTACTACTGCTGTGGTCTAGAAATCAATTTCTGTGCAGTTCCAAGACTGTTGTCTGTAAGACCTGTCTTCCTGCAGATCAGCACGAAGAAGGAACATTATTAGATTTTCTGTGCTTTTCCAGTTTTCAGTTATGCCTATCCTGCAGGAATGGACTATTTTTACCACAGCAATATAGTGATATTTAATGGAACTCATTTGAAGGCCAGTACTGCATGTTTGTATTTTTCATGAAAAAGTATTATTCTAATTTTAATGCAATGAAATTTTCATTTCAGTAAAAATTGCCATTATATTTTAACAACTCAGTAAGACTCTGCTTGACTCTTTCCCTCTCATTGTAGTCAAATGTTCTCTATTCATTCACATGCAGTTTGCAGCCAAATCATTAAATTAAAATTACTATATTCCTTTTTCAAAACCTAAGGCAAAATGTAATTACAAATCAGTGCATGATTCCCAGTAAGAGGCCTGGTATTCAGCTCAATAATCAGTGTCACTTCAACAACAGAATCATAAAGACTATTTAAGTTTCTGAACGAAATTTTTTTAAAGGAAAAAATAAAATGAATCAGACTAGAACCATAGGATGAAAAGTTAATGCCTCTGTCTGCTGTAAACCTGTTATTTAGCCCTGGGATAAATTTCTGCACTACTGTCTATGTTATATTTTCTCTCATTTTCAAAGTTTGAAACTCTTTGATGAAATAGTATGAAGGGGTTAATGGTGCCAAGGTAAGCAACTTCTTTGTAAAGAAAAGAGAATAGCTGACATTATGTGCAGTATAATTATTTTTATTAATTGAATTGAAATACTGAACATTAAATTGTTATACTTAGTCCTATAATCCTTTGTAATTACATATTCTACAATAAAATACTTTCAATTAAATTGTATTAAAAATCTAAAATTAAAAAAACCCCTATCTTTACAACAGAAGCAATCAGTAGCTAAGCTTCTTGGATAATTTTTCTCAGAAATTAAAAGCAAACTGGGAAAAATTGGCATTATTTTGTCACTTTAGAATTACTACATTTGCCCACCAAATCCTACACAATTGTAGATAAAAGCTCCTACAAGAGCAAAAAGTGTGTCTCTTTTTTTTTCTATTGCTACAAAATATTGATGAAGTGCTCTATTAAGGTAGAGATCTCATTAATTATTTGATTTACAGAAAAAGAAGACAGAGGGAAATGAGTGCCGTGGCTAATGCCATGATGTACCATCTTGAGACTTAAGATCTTTTTAATGTATTCAGCAATGATGCAGCTGAAAGAGGAAAGAGGGAACTGAATGGATCCATTAATTTAATTGAAGTGAGCTCTGACAAGAGATAAAACATGTCAGGCTCTGCATCTCTTCAGGATGCATCAGCACTGCAGTAAACAGTAAATGATCCACAGACACAGACACAGATACACACAAACACACACACAAAGTTAAAGGTATAGATAGATTTTCACACATACACATGCACACACCATCCCCCCACCCCACCCACCCACTAGCCCCCTCCCCCCCACGCTCACTCACTTACAAATTTACATATATTCTAGAGACCCCAAGGCCAGAGAACACTTCCTTTTTGCAGCTTCACAAAGTATTCAGCATAGAATCATGAAATGGCCTAGATTGGAAGGGACCTGAGAGATCACCTCGTTCCACTGCCCTGCTGTGAGCAGGGTCAACAGATCAGGTTAGTCAGAGCTCCATCCCACCTTGCCTTGGACTCTTCCAGGGATGAGGCTTTCACATCTTCTCTGAGCAACATGTGCCAGTGCATCACACCCCACAGTAAAGATGTTCTCCTAATAACTAATCTAATCTAATCTAATCTAATCTAATCTAATCTAATCTCTCTCAGTTTGAAGTCATTCCCTCTGTCACTATATGCTCTAGTAAAAAGTCCCTCTTCATCTCTCTTGTAGGCTCCCTTCAGCTACTGGAAGGACACAATTAGATCACTGACTACATCAAATGTACTCTCATGAACAACTCCTGGGTTAGCTCCTGAGTCAGACTTCTTACAGAAAATTTGCATTTGTTATTTTTTTGTAATTTTCACTGTCTTACAGTTTTTTGAAAGGTGAAGGAGAGAAGCAGACTTTATTGCTCCTTATAGAAATTCTGCTGCTGCTTTCAAGTGTGTTTCTCCTGTTTCCCCATATGGCATAGAGAACGTGCTTTAAAAAAAGAATACCCCTTCTAAAATGTAAATTCTTCTTAGTGATTACCATGGGCATTCTCATTTAATACAATAACCAATTTTTATTTAATAATATGAAACCATACCATTTTACCAATATCATAAAATACCTGGGTTCATATCCCAGGTATTAATAACTGTGATTAATATCATGGGGCTAAAGCAGTAAGACAGTCCTAAAGGGGTGTAAAATGACACAGTTTTTCCGACCACGGTTTTAATGATGACTTGCTTCCTAATATCTGGGCTAATGCCAGGAAAATTGAAGATCAGAGGATGAAGTTTAGAAGTTTATACTAGTCCTGAACATTCTGAATTTCTAGGGAAATTTTATAATTTCCTACATGATACTACTTATTTCTTCTCAATATTGATATTAAGACTCAGCCGAATAGACTACAAACACCTCCCATCTGTGACATGAATAAACAAAAACTTCTTTGAATGAATGAAGCTTGTCACACAAGAGGGACACCCTGTAAAGTTACAGCCCTGAGTAGTTCAAGGTTTTTCAAGCAACTTTGATCCCAACAATCTTCCTGTAAGCTTAGGTTGATTGGAATTTAAGCAATTGAATACAATTTTGAAAGTTAATTGTATTTATTATACACACAGATCATATAGGTTCTCTTTCATTGAGCTATGGAAATTGTATTCAAAAAATAAAATTTACTTTTTCCTGCCATATGAACATGCTCATGTTTTCCCAATGCATTCTTTTGCCCTATGAATTCACAGTAAAGCAAAATCAATCTTTTGTCTTTTAAATTAAATCAAATCAAGAGTTTGAAACAATTCTTTACTAAAAAAGAAAAAATTAGGGAACATTTCAGAAGTAAGTGGAAAATGAACATAATATCTTAAAGGAGGAGCTGCAAGTTCAGGATTACTAAGGGAACTGGGCACAGTGAGGAATAGAATAGTTCCAGCAAGATTTAAAAATTCAGGAACTGCTTTGGGAGGCATACAGAGATGGATCCATATGTCTGGACTCAGCCAGTTAATATCCTAGATCAGACTGCTGGAGTGGCCATTTTAATATCTTTTCATCTGCTTTTGCAGTAGCTGAAACTCTAATGACATTTAGCAGAGAGGTAGCACAAGTCAGCACAGAAGAAAATTTTATCTAGCCCTATGTTCTTGTGTCTAGCCATGCAAATCAGAGGACCTATATCCTATCCAACAGCAAACATTCAGTCACAGCTGGTTTTTTCTGTAGCTTATAAATATTTATTTCTGTATCTTTATGTCCACATTCAATGACTTTCAGAACAAAAACCAAGCAGAAGTATACAACAGAGAATTTATAGTGAAACTTTGCTTGGAAAAACACTGAAGCTATGTCAGTATTCTAAATACGAGTCTGTCAGTTATGGCATTAAATTTGCCTGTAATATCAACAGGTGTTTATTTTAAAACTATGTTGCAATACATAATGTGAGCTTGTTTATCTCTTATTTATCCCTAAGACATTGAAAATTATGAAATCCAATAGACCTAATATATTATTCACCTTAAATATTAGCTGGATTGCTGGCATTTAACCAAGAGTGCATTTAAATTGTTTAAAAAAATGCAAAAAACAATCTCTATCTCCTTAAAGGAAGTAATTTGAACTGATTATACAGAGTGCAATGATGCATTAATACATCACTGGATGTGAAATGTGTACAGCGTATCACATAATTCTTTATTTAGGGTTTATTAAACAAGCATTGACCTTCAGTCTTATCATACACAAAACTGTATCCTCATAGTTCGATAAAGTAGATTGTCAAAGTAAATATTTACAGCAGCTAGTAAAATAAAATCAAGTTATTTTCACTAATGGTCTATAGTGATCATTTGTTTTTGAGCAGCTATATTCTTTCTGTCAAGAGGAAGCCCTTTTTGGCATTAGAGATCACATCCAAAGTGAATCCCTGAAAGCAGGCAACTGATTCAGAGTGGTATCCTGTAGCTATTAAAGTTGAATTTTCCAGGACAAGAACACCAGAAGCTTTAATAACTTCATTTACAATGGCTTAGCTTTTCTGACTGAGAATTGAACTAGCAAACACTGCTTGATGCTGTGCTACTGAACATAAAAGAACACTTCTCTCCTGGCACAAAAGAGAAGTGCATTCAGTTACACTCTCTCATTTGGGTAACCAGTGCCATCAAATAACCATAGAATCTGCAGTGTAACCCATCTCACAGGAAAAGAAAATGACAAATAAATTACCTATAACTGAGTATCACTGTGATGTCATTTCTTGAAGGGAGGGCCTCACATAAAATCATAATTCATAATTGCATTGAATAAAACTTCTTATGCATTTCTAGTATAAAAACATGCTTCTTACAAAAACTTCCTTTTTGGCCAGAAGTAGAGTTTAGAATTAATTATCCAATATTATTATCCAAATTATTATCCAATATTATCGGTAAACAGAATAAAACTTCAAAGATTATTGCATTGAAAACCAAAGCAATGTAAAGAACAGTTTGTAATGTGGTTTTGTATATGGGCTTATTCCTACTCCAGGTGTTATGTAAGTTGTAATCAAAGCAGTTTTGGAGAGATATCACATTTCCATCACTTCTGTCAATTTGAATATTTAGCAATACATGCTTAGTGATCATATACTAGGGGCACTATTTTGACAACAGTGCTCTGAAAGCAAGGTCACTCAATTCAGAACCCAATGTTGTATTTTAACGACAGACTGTGTGCATGTATGTGTATGAGGCACCTTGTCCTTTATCAAATTATAACTTTGCTCATCAAATTATAACTCTCCTCTTGGGTATCTGGAGTCATCATACTGGGCAGTGTAAGATGGCCTTAAAGATCAAAAAAAAGAAAGGTGGAAACTGGAGAAGCATTCCTTATAATATATTTAGAAAGCAGTTCTTTTAAGCATAGTAATTTTCTTATGTACAACATAACTGCCACTACCTTAAAAAATAAGAGAAGTGATAAATCCAAAACTAAGAGGAAAACCATCCATCCAGTCCCTAATGTGCTACTGAAACAATGGCATTGTCAGGGGACAGCCAATATCACACCTGATCACATTCTGATGGTCTTCAGAGTAAACAGGAAAGTCTCTGCACTTCAAATCCCACAGAATCTACAGTCAATCTCCTTTTATCAGTGAATTTAACAGCTTGCCCAATGCATAGCAAATTCTGATATTTCTGGCTTCTTAGAACAGCACTTTGAAAGGCTTTAGGTGTTATCTCACATGAAATATGGTTCAAAACAGAGGTGATAAAATGGATGGAGATACACAATCTCTTAGGAGCCTTACATACCATCATGACATGTCCACAGATCCATCCCAACACGTAGAGCTCAGCTGTCCTTGTGCATTCGTGGGCACACCAGATCACTTTGTGAGGGACCATAAAACAGTTAGATGCAATGTTTTAATTTCAAAGAGGCTTATAAAACAATTAAAATGGCATGTCAACCATAATGTAAGGCATTCTGGAAAGGTCTGGCTTTTATTCTTCTTTTAAAATGGCATTTTGTCACCACCAAGACAAAGAAAATAATTTATAGCTACACTAATAACATTCATAAGATCGTACCTTTTTATTTTCAACATGTAATAGCAATATGTTGTAACCTATAATTAATGTCTATTCTCTAACTTCTAATTTTATTTTATTTCATTTTGAAGTTCAGATCCCAGCCATGTAGGTTTTTTGGGGTGTGGGGGTTTTATTGGGTTTTGCTTTGGATTTTTGGAGGTGTTCTGCTATTGTTATTGTTATTGCTGCTTTTTGTGTTGGGGTTTTTTTCCTTTTTGTAATGAGTTGGTTTCAGTTTTTTGTTGCTGCTGTTTAGGGTGGTTTTATTTGGTTTGTATGTTTTTTTGTTGTGGGGATTTTTTGGTGGTGTTTGTTTTGTTTTATTTTATGAAGTTTTTCAGTTGGTTGGTTGGCTTTGGGATTTTTTTGTTTTTTGGTTTTTCAATGAGACTGTTACTCAAAGACATATATATATCTTTTAAATAAAGGTGCTGGGAAAAAATTATAAGAAATAAATAATTACAATTTCTTGGCATAGTTGCAATTCACTAGTACAATAAATTGATGTTTTCAGTTCTATTTGTTCCATTGAGTGGTTTAGTAAAGAGTCTTTTAGACTACACCGGCTATACAATAATGGAGTAAAATATATAGTGACTTCACAAATTGACCTGATTTATAGTAAAATCTGTTCTTTTCTCTAATACCACATCTAGAAGGAGGAAAAAGCTGATTCTCTTTCTCATCACTAGTTTTCTACATTCTCTTAATTTCAATTTAACTTGTATGGCAACAAGTTCTTCCATTTTCCCCATTTACCCTTTAAATTCCCTGTACAAAATTTAAGGTTAGAATGGGTTTTGTGCAGGACAATTCCCTAGAAAAATGTCCTTCTCCAGCCTCAGCGGAGATTAAGGGAAGGTTCAGAATAGAAATTGTGTATCATATCCCAGGTCAGGGAGAATAAGTGAAATTTTCCAGAGGGAGAGTGAGGTGTTCAACAAGAAAGAATTTCCATTGCCAGTTTAAGATGGGAGAAAAGAAGATTAAACTTACATTTCATAATACTGCCTTCTTCTCTAATCCAAAAACAATTGGAAATGATACATGTATTTTTGTGAGATATTGTGAAGACATATTTGATTACTACATAAATAACTTCAGAAGGTGCATGATGCAGTCTTTTGTAATCATTTATGATACAAAAGCTATGTAAAGACATGATAAAATTAGAAAATTACATATCAGTGATTCCTTTTTGTTTGTCACCGTTTTCTAATTAAACAAATCATTTTAAAAACTTGTTTTTCTTCCAGTTTTTGGCTTAATCCAATTAAAAGATATTTTCAGTAAGACATATTTCCCTGAAACGCAATCAGCCCAAGATTTACTTTTATTTTGTAACAGAAGTCTCGCATTTTCAAATCCCCTCTGAATCAGAAAAGGTTCATAATTCTCTAAAATGTCTTCTATAGCTATAGTAGGACTAAAGGGGAATAGATACTAAGGGGAATGTGGGACATCCTAGAAATAAATGTGTGAGAGCTGCAAGCTTGTAGCCAAATGAGAGGACATAGGAATTTTGAGATTGTCTCAATATCAACAATGGCCACTATGGTCTTTGCAGCTATAGGGTATTTGACAGAGAAAAGCTGAAACCAGAATAAACCAGTCCCTGCTTTGGTGTGTCTTAAGCCTAATTCCAATAATTAATCCAATAATTAATCAGACAATGTTAAATGTTTTCAAAAATTGTGTGCAGAGACTGATTTATAGACTGCTGTTACAAGTTCACTGAGGAATACAAAGATGCAGCAGCCCTGCTGTGTCCTCAACAGAGGTGGTGTTATGTGTCCATCTACTTCTTTATCCAGGTATTACTCTAGGTGGGAAAGATTTCCTCCTGATCCATCCCATTCTACCCATGCACCCTGGCTCTGGCTTCTCAGAATCACACTGTATGATGAAAAATTTTGTTCATAATTATCAAATTACTTTATAGCTAAACCATTGTGAGAGGGACTTCTAAATATTGACTGATTATGTTGCTTCCTTAAAAATAATTTTAAAAAAATATTTTTTCTGATAGATTTACATTTAGTGGGTTTTATTACACTAAAGACTGCACAAAATGAGACTATCCACTAATTTGTATTTGGAATTATGGGTGAAAGCTGCTTTATTTGATGGAAGTAAATATTCATTAGAGATGGACTAAGCTGAAGCTGTTCAAATCTAAAGGAATACCTTGGCATGTGGTCTATTAACTACATGAGGACAAATGACAGAATAGACTTGTGGAGAAACAGGTAAAGGAGAAACAGGCTAAGAAGGTACAGCAGATCACAGTAACTGTTTGTGTGTCTGCATGAACAGCTAGTAAGTATCAGGCAAGAAGATAACTTAAAAATAATGATAAGAATAGCAAACCCAGGCAATTATCAACAGCTGAAACGTATCCTCAGGCCATACTTATTCAGTAATAACTTGTTCATGTGTCTTGATTTGCTTTGCATGTGTGTGAAATCGGTATTTCTCTCTCAGATTTCCCAAAAAGGGCATCAGTACACGAAAGAAAGGGGTGGGGAGAAAAGAAGTATCCTAAGAAGTAATTTGTTCCACCTTGGGTTTGTGCTGCCTTCTGTCACTGGATATTAATTTCTAGCTAGTCTTCAGCCTTGTCAAGAAGTCAAAAAATGTGCATTAGGTACTCTGAACAAAACCAAACCGGTGGCCATGTGAATCCATGAATAAAAGTTATAAATATTTCAGTAACATTTGGGATTAAAATTATTTTTTTCATGTTTATTGTCAAGTAATACCTTTATTACCCCAAAAAGTTTATTAAGCTTGTATATCTTTCTATTTTAACAATGATACCATCCTTTTTCTTTTGTCTCTATCTCAATGTCATAGCTTGTTGGAGCGCTGGGATTGTTCAGCATGGAGAAGGGAAGGCTTTGGAAAGACTTAGGTCAGCCTTCCAGTAGCTATATGGGGCTTGCAAGAAGGCTGGAGAAGGATAATTCATGATGGCATGTAGTGACAGGATAAGGGGGGAGGGTCTTATACTGAAGGAGGGTAGGTTTAGATATTAGGAAAAATGCTTTACTGAAAGGGTATGAGGCACTGGAGCAGGTTGCCCAGAGAATTTTTGGATGTTCCTTCCCTGGAAGTGTTCAAGACCAGGCTGGACGGTGCTCTGAGCAAGCTGATCTAGTGGAACATTCACTGCACATGGCAGGGAGGTTGAAATCAGATGATGGTTAAGAGCACTTCCAAACCAAAGCTTTCTATTAATTATTCTATTATTCAATTATTCTATTATTCTATTATTCTATTATTCTATTATTCTATTATTCAATTATTCTATTATTCTATTGTTCTATAACTTCCTTGTCTGAAGGTAAAAAATGATAAATACATTATGTTTCCACAGAATCATTTACAAACATTTTATTTACATATATTCTTTATTTGGATTGACAGTCTTTGAATACATCTTGAATATCTGCGTATTCAGTAGTTATCTTTGTGTATTAGAGTTATTTGGATTTCAGTTATTAAAGAGCCAAAGTGCTGTATGAGTGACAAACTGTGGCTGTGCAAAGGATCTCAAAAAGTTCTCAACACTCCTAAAAAAATAAAACCAGTAAAGCACTGCTAAGAGAATCACCAGTCACTTTTGAAAATGAAATCATTTTTCTTTAAATACCTTACTAATTTTTTCTCTTTTCCAGAACTGTACATAGTATTCATTACCGTATTAAGGACTTTTTCATGAATTATTGAGTTGGCATTGAGAGAGCTACAAAATCAGCCATGCTGTGGGTCCTCCTTCTTTTTATTTTTTCCACACTGGCCTTTTTCCAAAAAAGGGAACATTATTTGGCTGTCTTATGAAAGACTTTCTTGCTTAGTGGGACCTGCTCTTGTGCTGTTCTCTGACATTATATAAAGCTCAGCTGTATTATCAGACACTTGGATCTCTTTTACTTCACTCTCACTTGCTGTCAGCCACTCTTTCTTGCCAAATGTGGAGCCCAGCCCAAAACAAATCACTGTTCATGTTTTGGTTTCAAGTGCCTGACCAGTGCGATTTCCAGTTTCCAGTTTTGGCCAAATGCCAAGTGCACCAGCCTTTTTACAAACTCCTGAAAATTGACGTTTGTAATGGAAGTGCTGACACAGCCCTAAATATTGGCATGAACGACATAATTATAATGATGCAAGGAGAGATGAGCAAGAAGGACACAATTGTTGAACATAGCAAAAGAGCTTCTCTCATTAATCATCTCATACATTTGAGAAAATGACTTTGGAAAAGGAAAGGTTAAAATGCTGAAGTACTGAAAGAAGGTGAACAGAAGACCACAGTTCATTCCAGCATTCCTATTATAGCATCCAGAGATAATGAGGAGATTAAATTTCTCTGAATGAGGACTGTGCTAAATATAATTGTTGTTTCCTTAGGGTCCAATATGAAGCATTGTAGCAAAATGAAACAGAAGAAATTGGAGCCAAACTCAGGGAGAAGCTGATATGGATACTCTGCTTCAGGTATTTTTTTCCAAGCTGTGGCATGGTTTCTAATTTTACACTGGCTTTCAGCAAGCCATTATTTTATTAGAATTAGACGAGTCACAGGGTGTGACTAGTCCTTTCAACCTGTTAGAAAGAGCAGGAAATATGTATATAGATAGGGCTCATGTGTGTGCTTCTGCATGCTCACAGACAAACATACAAGTTCTTTCTTTCTTTCTTTGGATGTTTGTACATGGGCATTCAGGTACAAAGACACAAATGTAATGTATTAAGACCTATAGTGGCTCCTAAACACCCTTTTGTGTAGAAGTTCCAAATAAAGATCCCTCTCCCAAAATGTGAAATTTGTTGCCCACTGTGCTTGCAGTAGTACAGACTTTCTGCGTGAAGCTATCATGAAGCTTGCTCTTACAAAATAAAAAACCCTGAAAAATTATAGAAAGAGAAAGAAAAATAACTTTTTGGAACAAAATATTGAGTCAGTCTTTAAACAGTGGGAATTTAAACCCTTATTCTCTTCATTTCTTTATCAATAATTTGTATATTAAGTGACTACAATTTCTTTTAAAAAGTACTCAGATAAATATGTAAATAATATCTCTTACGGAAGAACAATAGTTGAACAGATTTATATGGTTTTTAGTACATAAAATCAGAAAGCTACCATAAAAGTAGGTGAGTGAGATTTCTAGTTCTGACATAAAGATTTAAGAGACATTCATACCTGTTGCAATGTCTAGAGGGATTATTACGGTGCAGTCGTGGTGGAAATTATTAGGGAAATATAGGCTTTTCAGTTTCGACAAAAGAAAAAAAAATAAGCTGAACCTGAGTTAAACTCCTGTTTTCTACTTTCTGTTTCATGGACATTCTCTTTAACTGAAAGATACTTTATATCTTATTTCCACACAACCCTGGCATCAGCGAACTGCATTTTCTGCTAGGAGTGGAGTCATAGTTCTTGGCCTGAGATGGCCAGTGCAAGATGGTAAAGATGAATCTTTTTTCCAGGATGCTCACAGTGGTCTGGACTGATGGTTAGAACTGGAAAAGTTCTTCAAATAATGCTGAGGTGCCACAATCTTACCTGTGAATGAAAGGATGCAGCTACTCAGCATACATATCCCTTTCTAACCAAATGTAAAGATGATGAATTAATATTTAATGTGAACACATTCTCATATGAAAGAAAGGATCAAAATTATTAGAGCTAATAATTTAGAAATTACTAGATCTTTTCCTAAGGTAAGTTTCTTACACACATAACATTTTACAAAACATTTCCAAACATTAAATGAGGATAGAATTCCTCAATATTCAAACACATCTCTAAAAAAACACGCAGTACTATCCAGCCCTATCACAAATAGGTGCAGTTCCCAGTCCAGTTGGTGGGCAATATGGTTCTCTGTGCTGGACTTTAATTTGACTCTTGAATTATTATATCTGTAGATTTTTGAAACATTCTTGTGTGTTAGTTTTATACCTGTTGGCAGATAGGTTTCTTATGGCCCCGTAGTCACAGGGTAGCCTGGAGAGCTCTGGGATATTAAACAAAATCGGCAGGCAGAAAGAATGACTACATAATTGATAGACTGCAAAATTGTTACATAGTTGGCAACTTAGCTGCAGAATGAAAGGTACCAGCTGCTGAATGTGAAAGAATCAGAGAATGAGAGCAAGAGTAGAAGCAGAAGTTCAACACATTTACCTGACAAAGAATCCCTTGACAGCTGTCAGAGTGTTGCTGCATCTTAAACTGATAGATTTCACAGTAATTACTTACTTTAGACCTTCTGCAAGAAAAAGTATCTCAGATACCTCTCTATGCAGCACAATATGTGAGGAGGTATCTAGCTAGATGCCATGCACTGAAAAGGACTGAAAGAAATACATAAGAACATGGCAACAATGGAATAGATGTAATTTCTTTCAACCAATCTCATTGCCCAGCAGTGTAAAAGTTTGTATGTGATAGGATCAAATATCATCTCTCTAATTCTAGCTCCATTGTCGTTAGAAAGATATTCCAGATTTAACCATGTGTGTATGACCTACCATCTCTTTATTAATATCATTTAATGCTACAATGTGGTTAATGATCCTCCCAAGGACATTACATCAAAAATTATCTCATAGACAGACAGACTGGGGAATGAGAGGCTGGAGAGCAGTGCCATGGAAAGGGCTCTGGGATTCTGATCCATGGCAAGTTGAACATGAGCCAGCAGTGCCCTGGCAGCCAGGAGGGCCAGGCGTGTCCTGGGGGCATCAGGGACAGCATCACCAGCCAGGCAAGGGAGGGGATTGTCCTGCTCTGCTCTGCACTGGGGCAGCCTCACCTCCAGTGCTGGGGGCAGCTTTGGGGGCCACAGTGTAAAGACCTGGAGTTGTGAGTGTCCAAAGGAAGGCAGCAAAGGTGGTCAAGGGCCTTGAGGGGAATGGCAGAGGTCATTTGGTTTGTTCAGCCTGGAAAACAGGAAATTGAGAGGAGACCCCACTGCATTTACAACTTCCTTGGGAGGGGAAGAGGAGGGCACTGATCTCTTCTCTCTGTGATCGGTGACAGGACCTGAAGGAGTGGCCTTAGTTTGTGTCAGGGTGCAGTTATGTTGGCTATTGGAAAAGGATTCTTCACCCAAAAAGTTCCAGTTGGGCACTGAACAGGCTCCCCAGGGCAGTGGTCATGGCACCAAGCCTGACAGAGCTCAAGAAGAGTTTGGACAATACTATTGAGCACATGGTGTGATTCTTGAGGATGGGGCTGTGCAGGGCCTGGAGCTGGACTCAATGATCTTTATGGATCTTTTCCAATTCAGCTTATTCTATGATTCTCTGATTCCATGATTCCCTGCTAACCTCATTCACTATAGAACCAAGAAAGCTCTCAGAAGGGGTGTCAGACTAGAAAGATGAAGAACAGAGTTTATGTGAAAGCCAATGAAATGAGGTGTTTTGTTAGACAGTTAATTCTAGGGACAGTGAAATAAAGGTAAAAATGAAAACTCGAATGGCATGGAACTTCACCTTGTTATTCACCATGTCAGGGAAAAAAACATGGAACATGCTTAATCAGATGGTTTAAGATCCTGAATAGGATTTATGAGCAGGGTGAAAAGGGCCTTTTTGGCTGGAGACCACTGACTGGACTACCACTTTTATCACAGAGGGCTACAGTGCAGTACAGTGAAAGGTGCTGCTGAAATTTGGGATTTGGTCTTCTACCCACTGGGGATCACAGTGGTCACACCACCAACCCCATTTAAGTTCAAGAATTTTGACAACACTCTCAGGTGCATGCTGTAATTTTTGGGATGCTCTGTGCAGAGTCAGGAGTTGAACCTAGAGATCCTAATGGGTTGTTCCAACTCAGCATATTCTATGGTTCTGTGATCATGTCCAGAAACTGAAATGTCACTCTTTCCTGTACAGAATCCTGTCAGTCATGTTCAGAGCACTCTTTCAAGGTAACAGTTTAGGCAAAAATAGGCAAATTGCAAGAATAACATGTTTGAAATAAAAAGCTTGTTAACTTTGATTGTGAGGGTCATAGAAAAGAATATGAGAGGTAGAATATAAGACTTCATTTTAAAGACAATATATTTACCTGAACAAAATTTGTTACCTTGTGTCATTCAAAATGCATAGAAACAAGTTTTGTTGTGTCTTAGTGTTTTTTACTGAGAGTAATGACCACAGTTTTCATTGATCCACAGTACACTGACAAACACAAAAAGGCACAATGTCTCCTCCCTGTTACAATTAATAAACACTTAAAGAATGTGTAAAGCAATCAAGTGACCTTTATCATGCAGATTAATAAAGACTAAGGCTGAGATCACAGACTGCTCTTCGCACCATTTCAGATGCTGAGGTGAATCAAGATCTGAACACTGAGAGGAAGTATCTTGGCTATGATAAGTTTCCCAACAGATTACTTTGTCTCACAAGAGGTTTTCCAGGATCTGTAGGTGCAATTTACTCTTTTTAAGCTGAACATCTGTGTTTTAAATATTTATACATCACTGAGAGGGTTTTTAATTTAATAAATATGTATAGAATAAACATTTAATAAATATGTATAGAATGAGCTTTATGTTAGAGATAGGCAGACAGAGATATATACATAGTATATGCTGTGAATATGTGGTTAAATGCAGGTGGTTATTACTTCATGTGTAGAGCATCTTATTGAATGTCTATGGCCAAGTTGTGATGGCCCTGTTTGGACTGAAAGGCCTGACGCCCCATCAAAGTCAGTGGAGAAATGAAATCACAGTAGAATTGAGTGTTATTCAATAGGAATAAAACAATGACAACAACAAAAACAGTTAGACTGTACATGCACTCAAAGAATTTCTTAATGCCTATGGTTGATACATATGATCATTTGTAGACTAATGAAGCTTTTCTTCCTATTCACTTTGTGTATTTTTTATTTACTTAGGGAACTGTGTGGTGCTGGTTCCACATTCAGGTCTGCTGCTAATTTACTGTATGTGATTGGACATTTACTAGCATGGCCATTTGTAATGATAAGGATGAAAAAACCCACCCAAAATAGATTTTTTAAAATTAATCTCAAAGTGTCAAAGATTGCAGAATACTGAAGCCAATATAATAATGTTGTTTGCTTTCTATAATGTGTTTTCAAGGCTTCTGTTTTCTCTTCAGTTTTCTACTGTGTTATTTGGTCAGAAACATTTTCCTCACTCTCAGTATTAGTATCAGATCATCTTCACAGATATCAGCTTTGACAGAACTAAGTGGGCAATTTTTATACATAAAGTTGTATTGTTCTCAACATCGCTAGCACAAATATTTTCTATTAATATCAAGTAAAAATTTTCTTGCCTTCTTCATTGCACAGATCCTGCTGTTGAAAAGAAGAAAAAACATCTTTTTGCCTTTCTTTTTGTTATAATTTCCTGCCTCTTCTGCCTTTCCACTATTACAAAATTCTTGTGTGGACCTGAAATGTTTGCCTTCCTGTGAGGACTCCTATAAATTATGCCAGCTCAACATGATATTTGCAACACATTCCAAAACTCTATTCTGTTTTGTGTCCAGTGTGGGACACAACTCAAGAAGGATGACGAGTAGGTGGGTGGACATTCATTCAGAAAAAATATCTCTCAAAAGAGTGTAAATGTATTTGATACCAATTAGTTAAAGAATATTCCTTCTTAGGGAGGAATCTTACAGATCTAACTGCAAGAAGTATTAAATTTCAATTTGACAACAAAGCCATTGAATGAATAATGACAAATTCTCGCTATGAGTTGTAGAAAATATTGACTATGGAGTGCAAACTAAGTTATAAAAGATAGCAAATTTCTCTAGCAAATGCTTAGAGAAATTCTATAATGGCAAATGGGAATTTTATAATGATTATGGCAGCAAAGGGAAAATAAATCCTTTGTGGAAAAACAAATACTTTACAAAGGTAATGAATTTCTTAGTCTAACTATAAAGTAAAATAGTACGAATTAATTTGCTCAACAAATGGATAATTTCATTTAAATCTTATCCCACAATTTCAAAACAACCCCACAAATCTAGAATTTGTCCCAAGGGAGGATGACAATTTAATCAAAGGTCTATGGCTGCTTTAAGATATGGAAAGGTTAAGCAAAAAGCTCTTCAAGCTGGGAAATTACAGAACTGAGACAACAGCAGAGAAAGCTGTAGGGTCTAGGCCAGACGATGATTCTATTTACCATAGGAGAGAAACAGGGATATCTATTGAATTTGCCAGGCAAGCAAGTTTAAAACAAATTTTTCATGAACTGAAATGTTGAATTACAGAACATATTAAAATAATCTGTGTTTCATTCCAGAACTTTTCATAAAGGGCTTAGAAAGTAATTAGACAAAGTAATGTATGAATGGTCCATGAAAAAATCAGAAATGTGATGACAGAAATTTAACCAGTACTAGTAGAATCTGAGATGGTAATGAATTTCAATTTTTTGTTCTTTGCTTACCTTCTTCTTGTTTTTATTTCTTCATAATTCTACACTGGTGGTGGACTCACTCAGGGAGGCCACTATTAAGTCATGTTTCTGTACATGGCTGTTTAACACATCCTTGAATCTGGTCCCAGTCTTTAATTTTTTAAAATGAAATATAGCAATAAAATTTGCTCTTGCCAAATCTCTGAATTACTTCAGATGTGTTTTTGGATGGCGAGTGAATTCAACATGTGGTAGAGGAATTTGTACTCTGTTGCATTCCTATTAACATTTTAATGTTTAGTGAGATAGTCTTCTGTCACATAATTCTTGCCCATATTTATACTTTTCTTGTCTTAATCCACCTTATGGAGTAATAATTTGAATAATGTGAACAAATTGCCACATGAATACACGTTTTTAGGTCTTTTTATCAGGTCATATCACTCTGGAGCACTTTCTACACAAACACTATTTCTTAAATGCATTACTCCATGAAAAACGTGTTTTTGGAACAATAGCATAAATTATGAAGGGGCAAAGAAGGAGGTTAGAACTTTTCACTTTAACTATTTCATAATTATGAAGATGTAAGTGTAAACCTTAAAATATTTAAGCGTAAGTCTAAGAAGAAAATGGCTAATGATAATATATTTTTTCTGTATGACTTTTCATCAGAATACATTGCAGGTAGAAATGAAGTGCATTATTTTCTTATTTTTTAAGGAAATTATGTGTCAGAGAGCATGTTGAAGTGCTAAACTCTGCTTTGAGTCACAATGATGCACAATAATTTGTTAAATATTTGACAGAGGAAAAATGCTGCAAATTAAAAGCTCATATTATTTGAATATATCTCTGAAAGTACTACCAATTTAAAAATGTTTTTAAAATAGTTTTTTAAAGAGAAGTGTGTTATTATCCTCTTTTGGGATTCAAATGCCCATAATGAAAAAATGTTCTTTGGAGGCCACTCTAAAACTGCAGAAAGAGCTCTACACTATGAATTATTTCTGTATTATTTATATTTTATAAAATGATGTTTGTATTTTTGCATGCTGTATGTCTCCTCCTCAAATATCTCAATTCATGCAATTAGCCCAAAGATTGTCCAATATAAAACTCAATATATTTTAATACTTCTTGTTTCTGCATTAAAAATATAGAATAATTTGAAGATGGTAATCAAATTTTAAAACAGATAAACTAACAAACAACAGGAAATATATTTAAAACAGTGAATATAATTCACAGAATTTTTGAAGACCTTTCTTTTTCCTTGATGAGCTAAGGGCAAATCAATACTTTTCAGAACTCTCGTCTTTTAAAAATTGTAGCTAATACAGCTTTGTTCAAAGCTCATTCTGAATTCAATTCAAGCACAAATATAATTATTAAAATTGTGTAGAGATCTCAACATTTATACTTTATAAAATATATAGCCATATTTTATGTAAATAACCCAACCAGGCTGTTGCAATTTCTGCTTTTGTTTTTGCTGTTCATTAAATTTGTAAGCCTTTTTTACTATTTTTAAACAAATGTTTTGTTTGCGGGATCTGTTTTCTTGTTTTTACTAGATTTATGAAAATGCAGGTAGTTTTATTAGACCAACATAAGACAAGCTCATGAACTTCTTTTGAGAAAAATATGGGGCAAACTTGACCTAACCTTTCAAAAAAAGGGAGAGAGAGAACAGTTCATATGAACAACATCTTCTAGGATACATTTCCCGATCTGTAACACTTGGTAGTTGTACTCTAAATGTTTATTTATATAAAATTGTATGTATGGCTTTCCATCATCAATCCCTTTTCCTACAATCAACCCAAACATATTTAGTTGACTGGCTCTTGGAGGCAAATAGAGTGTCTGTAGGTTAAAGCTTGAAATAAAATAATTTATTCTAATCACATTTGAAAGATTGTTAGTTTTGCTAGGAAAGAAAGATCTCATCCTACCTAATCCTGAATTATTATACTAATTTCTCTGTCTTTTCTCAGCACCATATCAGACTTCCCCGGGCTTTGAAATAAGTTCAGGTTTTGTTTATGTCTTCCTGACAGGACCCTCATCTTTCTTTAGATGCCTAGTACATGGACTTTGTCGAGTTAAGCTGATGACATGACCTCACTGGCCAGAAATTCATTACTAAAGAAAAGGAAATGTTTTCACCTGGAAACACTCTCACCTAGGGAAGGCCCAGTCTAAGAAAACTCAGTTTTATTATTCATAGTGGAAAAAAACTTGTCGAAGTAGAACTCTCTTTTAAAGATGTGATAGTACCTACTCATCAATGGAGCCATTTTACATATATTGTTCACACATTGAATAGTTATCTTCTAGTTCAAAAACTATTCTCACTTACCAAAAAAAAAAAAAAATTGCATTATTTAACTCCCCTTCTTATTTCTCTTGGCCTTGTGTGAAGTGTTAGCCCATTAGCTTTCTAATGGATTGACACTTTTAATACAAAAATATAAGTTTAGAGGATGATGTTCCAGATGGTAAGGACAGAAATTAAATGTCTCTCTGTATTTGTAAGATACTGCTTTTTGCAGCTGCAACTTACCTTTAAAAGAAGTGAAATGTTGCCAGAATATTACTTTCATGTAAAGAAGTGCATTCCCATGTTTCTTCACATATTTAACAGATGCTTTTTAACCTTTTTTCTTAGGTTGTTACAATGACTTCAATGACTAATGTTACCATTGTATATTTGCAGGAGCTGATTTCTGTCATTGGTTTGTCATTGGGCCTCAATTCCTGAAAAACCAATGTGTGTATTATTTCAGCCTCACAGAGAAAAAGACTTTTCATTTAGTCACCAAAGCTGATCACAATTGTATTCCACCTGGACTAAATCTTAGACCTTGTCTATGAGAAGTCCTGAAACATGAAGACGTGTAGTTTAAAATGATCTATTTATAGAGGTGTTTCTGCTAATATTTGGGTAATTCAGTCCAAGCTGCTTATCCAAGACATTTTACACCCTTAGAGGTTCTTGATACAAGTGAAGGTAGAGGTTTTCTCCTTGTCAGCAGACAGGTAAAGTTTTCTAACCCCCAAAGATTCAAGTCTTTTCTTATATTTTTTTTTTTAAACAAATTGGAATTTTCTTTTCTTTTTCACTTGTATTTATTGTGTAAAAGGTGTTTTGGACCAGGGCATGCTGGTTCATTATAAGGTGCTTAAGAGTCTGTATGATGGCATTTAATAATGCTTTTTACTAGAGCTTACACTGAGAAGGGAATACATTTATGTTTGTCACTGACTCCTTGATGCACAGTGGCCTTATGGTCAAGCTCTTGACATAAGGTCTATACTGATTCCAGAGAAGAAGAAGACACTGGATTCTCCTTACATTGAGTAGGATAGTGATCATCTTGGTTGTTTACCTGAATTAAACATATAAACCATGAAAAATAAATTGGAAAAATATCCCAAATTAGCTGAGATAGCATGGGAAAAGAATGCAATTAACAGTTAATTCACTATGAAAGAAGAGAGAAATCCTGGGAGGGTATGGAAAAT
>WBND01000308.1:515721-536551 GCA_013398595.1 Tychaedon coryphoeus | reverse complement strand
AATTTGAAGTTGTGGGTAGACTGAAAACACTTGAGACCCTGAAGAAGATAAGTCAGTTGTTAATTCTAAAATAATTTGGGGTTTTGAGAGGTGACTATGATGCTAGTTAAGGGGTAATGGGAGACTTGGTTATATTTATTAATTTTTCATGAGCTGCTCTGCCTAAAACAAAAACAGAGGGTGGATGCAGGCATGCAGCACTGGGGTTTTTATATGTCTGTGCAGTATTTGGAAGCACCACCGACATATTTAAGTTAGATAATGAGGCTATGATCTTAGTGTGTCACAAAATTTGCAATATTTTTGCTGTTACTTAATGCTTTATGTAGACTTCCTTTCTTATCGAAAAAGGTGGGAAAAAAGCCTTTACTTAAAATAAGTTAATATGATGGACTGGAATACACAGCATTTGCTGGCCTATTTTTGACATTATTTTTTATTTCTGAGAAATAACTGTGCTTTTAAGCTCATTAAGATTTTAAATTCTCATTTGAATTCTGTCATTTATTGCTTTCATGATTGTGAATTGTATTCTTTTAAAATCTCTTAACTTTAAGATTCGGCTTCCAAGGAAGAAGTTTCATTGTAAAACATAATAAAAAATGTAGGTGCATGAGATATGTCCAATGTAAGCAACTTACACTTCATTGGTTTGCTTTCACCACAACACTATGTATAAGCTGCCCACACCTCAACTTCCCAAACAGGTATTTGTCCTGGTCAAGAAGCCACCTTTCCCCTGAGCAGAGTCCTTCTCCTTTTGATTACCTTTACAGGAATGTCAGAAACATGTTCTTAATGCCTATTGCCCTTAGATGAGTATGTATCACATTGGATTGCTTTTGTCTTTGAAAAGAAGATTATCTTCTCAGCACGCTTCAGCTGGTAGGCTGTCACAGTCTGAGATGAAAGTGACAGTGTATGATTAAATGGGCTCAGATAAAAACACAGCTTATTCACAAGTACATTCGATGTTAATGATTCACACAACCCTCCTGCTCCATGGTCGGATGACACAGCCAAAAGGAGAAGGTTGGGAGCCAGCGTGGTGGCCCCAGCTGGTGGCAGCAGGCTGCAAGGGCTGCCCCACCCCACCACTATGCCATGCACAATCCAGGAGCCCTCACTCACCCAGAATCCCTGGCACTTCTAGGATTAGGTGGAGAATACCCAGCTCAGGCTGGTTTAAATCACATAGCCCCTGCTGTGTTGGCTGTTGCTGGATGGGCATGTGCAGCTTGACTTTCTGTAAGGTTGGCCACGTCAGGTGCTACTGGAGAGCATCTGCACCATATTGCATATATATTTGCATCATCATCACTCATTAAGTAGAAAACATGTTTCTGCCTTTCAACCCCAGCCTGGGATCACTAACAGAACATGGTTATAGCTCCAAACATCTGTAGCTTCCATGGAGAAAGCCAGTAAGTAACTGTGGTGGATGTTGCTCATACTGATTTACTACAATTTGCATACAAAATCCCACTCAGAATGCTACAGCTAGCAAGGAAATTAAATCACAGGCCACAGTGAAAATATTGATGCTGCAACGTACACTGGAGTAGTAAAATATTATTGAGGAACTTATTGAGTATTGTGAATTTTAATAATGGGAAGCAATGTTTAAGATTGATGACAAGAAGATGATTATAGCTTCTTGTGTAATCTCATTATGAGGATCATTGTTTTATTGATTAGTAAAAACCTGCATAATTTGCCAGTAATGCAGTTAAGGTATTAATTAGAGAAGAAAATTTAAAAATAATTGCATCTGACAATTTTTTTTTTTAATTATAAAACAGCAACACTAAGAAAAAAGGTAGCAAAAATGCTTGAACTGACGTCTGGTCAAATTTAGAGCAAATATTTCTGTAATAAATGTTGCAAGATATTTTATAGTTTTAGGTATGCAGCTGAAATCCCTACATGTTTTATCAACGGCAATGGTAACTCTGAGGCTTTGCAGTGAAGGTGCACTAGTCACTAAATCACTGTATCAGGAGGCCAAATTTACCTAAACAACATAAATATTCTCATCATGTGAAGTCATAGAAATAAACATTGTGGTCTGAATGGAAGCTGCCTGCAGTGGTGGGTTTTGGTTTTTTTTTTTTGGTCCTTTCTATGAAGAAATTATAATTTTACCGTTTTGGTAGAGGAAGAAATAAGACAAGTATTGTCATCAAGTTGACACTCTAGACACTAGCACAAACCTGACTGATCAACCTGGATGCTTATTTAGAAAATCTTGCCTTAAAGTCTTAATCACACCTAGCAGGTAGAAGGATCAATGCCAGGACTAGTGCCTGGAAATAAAACTAGGAAAAAGCAGCAGCAATGTAGTAAGCTCAGACAGTATCACAGGAAGAAGAGTGAGAGGATATAGATTCAATTTCAGATAGTGCTTTATCATACTGGATTTCTCAATTTCAGTTGCTTTATTTATTGAGTCCCATATTTCAAGGGTTTAAATAGTCAAGTAGTGTAAATACTGACTGCAGAAGCTTGTGGAGCAATACATACCCCCTAGGTAATTTGCATGCAATAAAAAGTAATAGGATAAAAGAAAAAAAATTCGAAGTATGAACAAGTCTTGATGTGCAAGAAATGATGATGTGTTTGAGAGGTTATAACTGAAAATTAAGTTCTAGGTAGCTTCATAGGAAGTACTGAGCAGCATAGATATATCTTATATAGATAAGAATTCATATTCCCTTTGAAACACTTGTTCTATAGGGTCATAGTCTGTGGGCCTCAGTCCTCACCTACATTTAGCTGCCATTGTGTATAATATTATATGTGAGCAAGTAGTTTAAGTCCTGTTACAGTCAGGGACACCTGACTAGTACAGTCAAAAGACTTCCGTAGGGTCAAAAAATAAAATGGAAATAGTTTGCTGAGCTTCACAGAGCAAATAAACCCCTTGAAATGAATAGTACTTGAAACCATAGATTATTTCTTTGCTGTAGCCAAGAGGTTGTTGACAATCTTGAAATTTCTCAAGGTTCATGCTTACTTTGCCTTATGTTACATATAAAAATAAACAAGCTTCTCAGGAATATTTTTGGCACAGCTTTTCTTCATACCAACATTTTACAAAATGTTAAAAAATGAATGGAAAACAGAACCAGATATTCTGACCTCCTGGAAAGCTCAACCAAGTAACTTTTCTTTTAGAAGTACTTCTTACCTACTTTAAATTAATCATTGGACAAGAAGTACTAATGAGTATTGTTTCAGTAAAGCCAAAAACATGAAGCTGTAAGTCGGGAACTAAGTTCATATTTCCTTTTATCATGAATATTGAATGCATTTTTCTCCCTTCTGGATACCTTCACAGTAATACCAGAAAATAAGTAATAACAACAACAATTTTTGTCAGTATTTTATTAGGAAACAAAAGTCTAAAGACAATATTTTTCCTTTTATTTCGACTATTGACACCCTCAATTATTTTCCCAACATTGTGGGTTTTGTTCAAGCTACAGATGTAATATTGGACTACTCAGAGAGACAACTGCTTGTGAATGTTTTGAGATCTGAAAAAAATTTATGCTTTATAAGTCTTGGGAATTAATCAGAAATCATCACTTCTTTCTTGTTTTCATAGGTCTTGAAGTCCCGTGCTTGAGAATTGCAGATCTCATTTTCAAAAACCCAAAAGAGAAAAAGAATAAGAATTATGTTAGTGAACAAATCTTGAAAACGACAAGTTCTAAGCACTGGTGAATTCGTAGTCAGCTGCATAATATGTATAACATGAATTTAGCCATAGGTTGTACACTGTCCATTCATTTCTGAAAAAGGTTGGTAGGCTAGGTCAATTTTTCAAGGTGACTAAGTTCCTTGAACTATATTTTTTTTTCCATAGCTGCTTTGAGAGAATTTAAATGCTTGTTCTTGGTGAACACAGTTTTTCTATTTTCAAGAATAAAATTCATCCTGTGACTCTGGGTGAATTGTTTGACATTCATGTAGCCCAGTAGGCTGACCACCAGGCAAAAACTCTGCAAACAACTCTGCAATAACAGAACCAAATGAATTAACATATTTGCCCATTAAAATAATAATAATTAAAAGAACTAGTCTAGGTGGAAAGGGTTTTGGACAGCATCACTTTGGAGAAAAAAAAAAGGATTTGTTCAGGGTTTTAAACTTTCATAACCTAAACTGTCAGAAAATGATTGTTATGCATAATAGAAAAAAATCCCAATGTATTCAAGTTGGGCAGTGCATTACTGTGATTTTTAAAGGATATTTATCCATTACAACTTCGTCATCAAATATTGCCTGTGGCCTATGGTTATCATCACTGTGCATTTTCATTTCAGTTGTAAAAAAAGCCACTTTCTTTTTGTCTTCCCTGATTAACATTTTGAAGCTCTGTAATTTTCTTGCTGCTCAGAGAAACAAAGCACCCAGGCTCACAGAGAAAACCCATTCAGCAAGATGTAAATATTTGCTATTCAGAAAATCTCAATGATGGTTTAGTTATTTTAAACTAAAAAAAGAAAATTACTAATAATGATTGGTTTCAGCTAATGAAATGCTTTTATGCAAATATGTGAACCCTAAATATGACCTGGAAACAAAAGACTGCTTAACAGTTACTATTAAGCTATACATTAGGAGATCAATTAAACAGAACTCTTTCTAATGAATAAGCTCTACAAGAGTTGCTATGGAAACCTGGAAGGAGAAAGCCCTAGAATACCAATTTGCAATTTTAAGAACATAAAGTATTAGAGGTCTGCTAGTGGCTGGCTGGCAAGTAATATCAGAGTTGAAAAGTGTCTCCAAAAACTCATTCAAAAAAGAAAGACAGTAAAGGAATGGAGCCACACTATTCATACCCAAGAATGACTTAAAAACAAACCAATTTAAATGGACTATTTTATCTGAAGGAGTAGTTATGAATACATCATTCCAAAGTGGACCATCAGAGGGAGCCAGAAATTTCAGTTTCTACATGGGAATCCATTCATGATAGTCTAGGTGGGAGAATAGGCACCTCTTCACGACAGACACAATTTTTGAAGGATTATCAATACTCTTGGGTTTTTCAACATGCTTATGGCATTTTTCTATTTTTAAAAAAATACATTATGGACAATTACAAGATATGACACCCAAAAGATACATTGGAGTAAAGGTGGGAGAATATGAGGGCCAAATAATTTCATTCAGAAAATTGATAGCATTTATTTTTCAACATAAATTATTTGCATTTTAAAATATGAAAAAAGTGCTAAGTTTCAGAAAAAAAGAATTTTTTTTAAAATCACATCAGATGATGCTGTTTTCTTTTAGTATATGGATTAAGTAAAAATTAAGATTATATTTCATAACTTCTTCTTCAAGATACTTCAAGGGCAAAAACCTAATTTTTCATACTGACTTCAGTGGCAAGGCAGTGAAACATTTCCACACTAGGCTTATATTTGAAAATTAACATTCTTTAGTTAGGGATGTACAGTTCTAAACACATAATCAGAAGATGGAAGCCTACTGTTTCTAATCTTGTCTTTAAGGCTATGTCTACATTGAATTTTAAGATGTTGAAAGAGCCCACTTTGATCATGCTGCTGTGTCCACTCAGTGATCAAAATGTGGCTTAGTGAAATCTAGAACTCTATAGTTGAAAAAATGCTCTTGGTTGCCCCTGGTATTTAACTCAAAACCCAATTGCTTAGTGAATGGGAAGGCCGTGACATCTCAGACTCCAAAATTTCCATTTACCCACAAACTGACTGCCAGGTCATTCAACATTGTCATCTGCAAAAGTAGCTATGATTTATGGATGGTAGCAGTGCTAGAAGACAGACCACAAAAATGCTCTTCACCATAATATGAATCTCCTCACAACAGAATAAACAGTATGATTTTTTTCTCTATTATGACCCTGGTTTGTCTCTGAAAAACTGAAATATATCCAAAAGCAAATAATTGCAGAGCTGAGGGTGAGCTCAAGTTCCACGTAATTTTTAGTACCAGGAGATGGGAGGTAGTTGGTATATTTCATAGACATTTTGTGAAGTGTGAAAAGTTTGTCTTACTAACTCAAAACTCAAACTCAAATGAAGACATTTCCTTACTAATCTATAAACAATCTCAATAATAATACAACAATAAACAAACAAGAGATACATTATTAACCCTACTGGTCAAAGACTGTCTTTTTGCAGTGCCGAATTATATGATAACTTTAAAAGACAGTGATTTCTTAAATGGTGCCTCTACCAGTTTACAACTGTTACCTAGGGTAATGTAATGGTATGTTAGAAGTGACAACTACATTGCTGTTAAATATTTCCTTTCTAAAATAATGACATATGTTTTTGTTTGGAATCCAGAATCATAACATTGGTATCCCAGTCTTTAGAAATACTGCACTGAGCTATGGAAAATATCATGTAGAACAAAGTTTTCAGATTCAGATTATATCCTCCTATATTCTATTTAGCTTTATGTAATTCAGAGAAATGACATTAAGTTTCTATCTAAACAATGCTTATCAATGATACTTAATATAAAAATATATATAATGGAAAAGAAAAATATTGTTATCAGAATTTCTAAGGACTGGATGATTAACACAAAATTTTTAGGAGAGATGTGTTGTTCAATAGTTTATAATGGTTGCATTTATTCCTGTCTTTTCACACGTCTGAAGGAGATCACACAATACATAATTTTGAAAGTGGTGTTTACAGTGGCATACATTTCTTCCTGAACTCTTTTTATTCTGTACTCACAATTTCTCCTTTCAACAGAATAGATTTCTTCTTACCTACAGCCACCAGAATTACTCTGTGATGCTATGATAAACGTTGCATTTATTATAGTTCAGTTTACACTAGCACAAACATTTGTATGCACAGGTGGAAAGATTATTGGACAATCTGTGGAAAAGAGTCATAGGCTGCCTCTTCAAATGCCTCCTTGAATTGCCCCCAAATTTAGGAGGCTGATAACCCTGTGAATCAGTAAAATTTGTCTAAGTATGTTTTTAAATTTCAGAGAAACTTTATATCTTGAATGCTCCATACATTCTATCTCAATAGAAATATGAATTTCTTCTATTTTAATATTTATGGGAGTTATCTACTGAGACTAAGGAGCACAATTCAATTTATTTTTCATATAGTATTGCATGACCCAGGATATTGACAAGAAACAGGGAATGCAAGTGCTAATGTACATTGACTGTAAGAAAAAGGATAAATTAATGCTCAAGATGAACTCCTAGTAGAGCTTAGCTACAACTAAAACAGCATTAAGATAAATAAGAGAAATGCTGGAATTGCAAGACCTTGATTGCCTGCGAATTGTTCTTGCTTGGTAATATTATGTTTCTGCAGTGACACTGCAAAGAAGCCTTGGAGCATGTGAAAATATATGTCAGTAGATCTGCTCAGTAGTGATAGCCAGGACTCTGGAATAGGGGAAAAAGTCCACATAAATGTGGTTATGGTATAGATACTTCTTACATCTCTGTATAGCCTCAAGGCCCAATGACCAGAGGGAGGGGATTATGCCATCACTCCACACTCCAGCACCTGACTGCAGCTTGTGCTCCCCTCAAAGGATCACAGTGAGAAGCTTTGCATAAGTGACAGAATTTAGTCTTTAGCTGCAGCGTCAGCTGTGGAGCTGATGAGGAATTTTCCAGGCAATCATATTTTTAAAAACTCATCAAATCATCAAAATAGAAACTTCCCTTCGAAAAAAAAAATGCTCTTTAACAGTTTTCTGATGTAAAAATGAAAGGGAAAAAACTCATCCTAGATACTGATTTCCATTTTCTAAGCAATGTATGTTATTATTATATCAAAATGGTTTTTTCTTTGGAAATGTTTGATATTATTTTAAAATGTTTAGTCTCATCCAAATATTAACAAAAGTTATTGACTTTTTTTTAAAATTCAATTCTTTATAACTGCTTTATACATATGACCCTAGTTTTCAGAAATCGGGGTTTTGAATGGTAGAGAAAAAGCTTTCCATGACAGTTTTAGTGAAGTGACAATTCCTAGCTATCTCTTCTTAACAGACTTGACAATCTAAACCAGTTTTATCCAAATTCTACTGTTAAACAAAAAAGTTCTACACTGACGATATTCTCTTATGAGGGGCTCTTTTACTAGCAGTAAAAAAGTGAACTTTTTTACTAGCAGTAGGAGTGAACTTGACCCACAATTCTAGCCTTTCATTGTTATCAGAAGAAGACCAAGTATCACATATAAAGGTGCTAGTCTTAAGCATACCTTACCCCCTAGATTTACCAGGGATTTATTGAGTAAAAGTAGATATCTGTACCTCGAAAATCTAGGCTCAAATCTTGATCAACCATTGAAACAATTGTTTTTACTGGTATTTATCTCAGAGTTGTTTTTCCTCCTGCTTAACAAATAATAAGAGAAGAACCCCAAATGTATCATGAATCTTACAGCAAGAGTTGTAATAGATGTGAACTGGAAGCAAAGACTGCAGCAAACTCTTATTTTCTAAAATTTTTTAGCTATCACACTCTCAACCTGCCCACTGACTCTGCACTCAAAAATAATACTATTAATAACCCTCTAAGAACACACAACTGATTAATACAATACTTACTTTAGTAAGTAAGACAGCTTTTTAATTTCATCCAAACTGTTGTACATTTATTGGTTTATCTTTTTTTACTGTGATGACCATACTGTGAGATGCAAGGTTAAAAAATAATTGGGGAAAAAAAGGCCTATGTTGAGTAATAGAGGTGGGATTAACAATACATGACGCAGAAATAAATAGCAAAAAATTGTTTCACTTCACTTTTTTTCCCCCAAATATTTTAAAGCCAATAATGAACGCTATGTATTTCCTATTTACTGAAAATTATTCCCTCTGGGACTCAAGCTGTCAATCATGATTTCTATTTAGTAGAGGCAGTACAATGCTGTCGGTGCTATAGCTTGACATTTTTTTCCAAATGTAGAAATGTCATATTTAATGACACAACAAAGTGAGAAGTGGTGAATGAGTTGAAGTAAAAAATGATGCATTCAGTTGATTAATTAGAGGGTAGACTAAATGTGTCTATATAAAAATCATACCTTTTAATGGTTCTGATTTTGACATTCTGAACACAAGCTTGTCTGTCTACTTTGTCTGAGAAGAGAAACCTGGGAAGAGTGTGCTGTTTACAATCATAGTAAACCCAAAGTTTTTCATGGTAAACCTGGGAAGAGTGTGTTGTTTACAATCACTGTAAACCCAAAGTTTTTCATGATACATTTCTCCTACTGGCTTTTCCCCCCACTCAGTTTCAGCAGGTCAGGGTGCCAATTCAATAATCACTGGTATTTTGAATCAGTGTCCTGATGCCATTTATTTAAAAACTAGGCAATATTTTCTCTCATTGCCTCCTTTCCTCTCAACTTATTTCTCAGCCATAGCATCCTCCTAGAAGGGGCAAAAACAGAAACATGATTGATACTTGTAGAAGGCAAAAAGAACTTGCCAAGGAGATGCTGCGTGTGCTTGCTGGAACTTTTAGTGGCTTTGGGAGGAAAGAGTGTAACCTGATCCAGGGTAAACACAATAATGGTAACAGTTTTGCCGTGGCTACTGGCGCTAAGGTATTGATTCTGTAATACCAGGACTGTTTGAAGTAGGCTATGAGCATTCAGGAAGGGAAAAAAATCCCCAGCAATTATTGACAGCTTTCACCAGGCATACAACGTGTGGTGGCAAAGACATGAAGAAGTCGTCTCTCTCTGTTATTTGGGTGTCAGACAGTAAACTGATACAGGAGCCAGTACTGCTGCCTTCATTTAATGTCCTTCACATTTCATGAAATGTGATAAATAATTGAGAGTATCTGTGTTAGCCTAAAAATTTAACTCTTTCCATACATATTCCTATTGTCTTTTTCCTACACAACTACAATAAAATTCAGCCTTTGCCATAACAGCATTCCATGAAGAGAAGTGGCACAAACCCTTTTAATGCCTTTTGAGAGAAAGTATTGTTCAAAAAGATGCTGTCAAGGGTCTCTTCCAAGGCTAAATTATATGCAAGATAACTCTCTCCAGAGTTCATCTTATAGAAAAGCATAGGAGTTCTGAAAGAGATTAGGATACTTGACTTGTTTATGTTAATAAAGTTCTTTTTACTGCTTCTAGTATAAATTTTACTGTCAAGAATACACCTATAATTTTACATTTCTTAGAAAATGTTTTGTCAGGCGATCTTGAGATTTTATTTATGAACTACTTTCCACAGAGGAGTTAAATCTAGCTGATATGCCCTGCCTCTCAGGATGCCATTAATTCTGTGACACTTCACAGCCTTTGTTAATCAAAATTGCTTCCACATACTTTCAGTAAAACAGAGGCAAATACAGCCTTCCTTGTCAGTACAAGCTCAAGGTATGCAGATTTACAGTCTTGTGATGAAGCTGGTCAGGAACCTTCATATATTTAGAAATTTCATATTTTTAAATTTCTCCTTTACTTTGTCCAGTATATTCCACATAGAATTTGTCCCTTAGTCAGACTTGGAAGTTTTTCTTTACATCTATTTATTTCAAAATGCATTACTGAAACAGAAAAGTTGATCTCAATTTTATTTTCACTATTTTATATTCTCTTTCCAAGATAGGGCACCTAAAGTAGCAAATTTCCATTAAATATGAAATTGTCGTAGTTAATTTAATCTTGTTACTCTGGAAGCAAAATCCGGCTACTGTAGAAAATACAGCATTACCTCCATGCTTTCCGGACTGTCAGCTAGCTGTGCTCTGACAGCATGTTTGCCAATGTCCAGACACCTAAATTGCATTCTGGCAACACTCACATCTCTGTTCTAATTCAGACAAAGTCCCCAGAGAAAATGTCTTTTACTAGGCAACCATATCTTATAAAGAAAATGTGAGCAATACTTTGACAATTTATATTCCAATAAATTAACTAAAATTAGATAGTTCCCAAAATTAGATATCTCCATTTCTTCAATCATATGTACATACTCATTAACCAAGAAATGCAGGTGACTATGGTTCAAGACTACATTCTGCATCCAGCTTGTACCTGACTTCAGTGGATGCTAACGTAGGAGAATAAGGTAGAAACAAGCCAAATAAGTACCCTGCTTAAATAAACACTCTTCATTGTTTACAGACCTGCAAGAAATGGAATTTTATTAACCCCAACAAGCTTTGAGCATTTTTCAAAGCTAGGTCTGACTTCTACATTCAAATATCCATGCTTTATTTCAAATTGTCTATATTTCTAAATTCAGTCTATGCACTTGGACTATACAGCTTATTACAGCAGTAAAGCTCACAAATTAGGTTTACAGATGTACTGAGCCTACACTACAGACAGCAACTATACAGGATTATAAGGTTAAAAAATAGGCTTGTAGCTACTAAGAGAACTCTTTCTTCAATAAACATAAACAAATTGCACAAAATGTTGTTACTAATGGTCAATTTAAATGAGGGCAAAGCCAGCATCTGGGGAAGGAAAAGAGAAACCTTTTACTTTTTCCCTCTGTCGGAAGCCAATTACATGCTTTTAGATCCCACTGAAATCTCTCTTGTTATCTGTCATCTCACCTGCATCATTTTGTGTCTCCCTTTTATCCCAATGTTCAGCAATTCCAGCATTCAGGTTCTCCTCCTTCCAACTTTCTTTAACTGATGCTGCTACTTCCTCCTAGTGGAACCTCACCAGTCTCCTGCCTCTGGTCTCAGCCTGCTCTTTAGATAGTTTCCTTTCCACAGAAATACCTAGAAGAGTTTTCCTTGTCTTTCATAAATAAGCAGTATTAGAAAATAACACTATTTACTTCTCTGTTTAAAGGAGAAAAATGTACTTTTTGTTCTTACCAGTTGAGATGAAAAGTCACAGACAAGATAAATACACATTTACGCAAGCATAAGGAAATTACTGCTATTTTTTTTCCAAAGCAAACAATCTGCTACTAATCAGAGAACAAATGCCATTTTCAGTAGTTCCTGTGCCTGGAGTGCAGAATGCTACCAGCCCCAGGGCAGCTTCTGCCAGCTCCAGGGTGTGCTCACTGCCCCCAGGGTCACAGGGCTTTTTCTGCAGAGCTGCTGCCCCGGCAGGCCATGTCTAGACTGCCCCACTGCCTGAGGCTCTGGTTTCCCAGAAGCAGGGCTTGGCATTTCTCCATGCTGAGCTGCACAAGGTCCACTCCAGCAGCATGGCCCAGTTCCTCTGGATAGCAGCCCTGCTCTCCAGCAATGACCAGCTTTCTTGGTTTGGTGTCACCAGCCAGCATGTGGAGCTAATGTTCCTTCCCCTCCCCCTGACCATTGGGGAAGATGTTAAATAAGACATGTCATGGTATGGACACCACGTCTTACCAGTTTCTAGGCAGCATACAACCCATTTGCCAAGACTCCCTGAGATCAGCCGTCCAATTATGTTTTTGTCTAATTCCTGGCCTTCCATTCCTACTGCGGCTTTCTAACTTATATAAAACTAAGTGTCCAAAGCCTGGTTGTTGTAAAGGTAGGTTATATCTGATGGTCTCTCATTGTCCCAAAATCTAGTCATTTATCACAGAAATTAATCAGTTCAGCAAGACACAGTTTAGCCTTGCTAAATTCATGGTTACTTCCAAACCACCTCTTCCCTGAATATTTAGAAATGTTATTCTGACATTCATCCTCTAGGAATCTTATAGATAGTCTCTTGCAGCAGATGCTGAGACTATCAAGACAGCATCTCCAAGCCAACATGACTGCATAAATTCAGAAATCTTCTTTTCAAATAAGCAACAGTTTCAAAAAGATTAATGACAGTCTTTCAACAGACATTACAGATTCGCAACACCTCCTGAAAAACTGAGTCAACAGAGGCTTTTCTGTGTCTATGCACACTGTCTCCAGACAAGCTGGGAGTGAAACTGAGATCTTTTTGGGATTCAGCTTCACCAGTATAGGGTAGACATTTTCTCTGTACCATAGTGCATGAATTTAGGTGTTGCAACAAGTTGCTAAAATGCTAGTACATCCAGATGTAATAAAAAGAGGTGTGAAACAAAGGCATGTGGTCAGCGTCATCAAATAAACAGAAAAAAAAATCTGACAGTAAACATAAATTGGAGGGCATCTCAATTAATAAAAGGCAAGTTTAGCCAGAGCCAGCTCTCTTAAGAGGCTAATTATCAAAAGCTGGCTGTGCTGTACAGGCTAAACAAAGACTCTCCTGAGTATTCTCTGTCTCCTACTGTATGTCAGAACTGATATCCTCTAGACCATGGTTTCATCACAGACCGTGGCTCTCCACACCACCAGCCAGGCACCAGCAGTTGTTATGTGCTGTTGCCTGTATGAGAGCCAGAAGTGCATTTTCAGAGTTCTGTCATATGGTCAACTATGAACATTTGATACCTGCTACTACTTACAGTTGGAAGAATATCTGTAAGATAATTATTAACATCGAATTGTTGAAATATCTTCATTCATTTTGCTGTGAACTCCACATTCTGTGGCATTTTCTGAGAGCATCAGTTGTCAAGAACTGATAAAACTCAATTTTTGTGTAAGATATTAATATTTACAGTAGCAGAAAAAATCACTAGATGAGAGTACTTTTTACAAGCAATGTAAAAAGAATTTACATGTCTATTGTGTTAAAATGATGCTTTAAAACTATTATTCTAATAGTCTAATTTCCATGTAGGTTTCTATTAAATGAAATTATGGTCTATGTTTGTTTTTTGAGGAAACATCTGGAATCTGAATTGTAAATTCCAGTCCTATTGCTCCCATTTTGACTTTAATAGTTTTGTTCAAGTCTGAATTTGAAACCTGTGCATGTAGATACAAAAGTCACATCTGAGACTCTACCAAGCCTTTCTGGATAGTGAGGAAATTGAGCCATTCCAGATTCATAGCACAGATTGAAGGGCTGGTACCAAAAGTCAGGGTCAGAATATGTGTCAAAGAAACGACCACACATTCAGATGGATTTGATAGACATTAGATAGTCTAACAATTTAGTAGATAGTCTAAAAGATAACAGGAAATCAACTTAGCTGTTTTACAAAACAACCATGTGCAACATTTTCACAGAACCACAGAATCAATTAGGCTGGAAAAACCTCTGAAATCATTGAGTCCAACCTATGACAAAACATCATCATGTCAACCAGACTATGACACTAAGGTGCCACATCCAGCCTTTTCTTAAACACCTCCAGGGATGGTGACCTCACAGACTTCCCTGGACAGTCCATTCCAATTTCTAATCACCCTCCCTGTGAGGAAATTTTTCCTAATGTCCAAACTAAACCTTCTCTGGTACAGCTTAAGATTCTATCCTCTCATCCTGTCACTGCTTGCCTTTTCTCAATATAACATGAGATTCTTAGAATTCCAAAGGTTTCATTTAAGTAAGAGAGGAAAATGAGATCACAGGGAGGCAGAATGATGAAGAAATTAGATCTTGACCTGTAAAAGAAGACAATCTGTGAAATTTTTTTCATTTAATTCTAAAGTCAGTCTCCAAACTGCCAGACTCTAGAAACATTTCAAATTAAAAAATAAACCACTGGAATAAATCTTGGATAATATTGCTTGTATCAACACCATACACTCACCAGCCGTATATGTAAGTTCTCATTCTCTAGAGATCAGGCTTTGTGCTAACTAAAAGAAATAAGGAAGACACATTTTACAAGCTTAGTAACATACTTTTCCTGTCCAAAGTATTTCTTTAAAATATGTCTGAAACCTCCTTTACTAGCTAGTATCAAAGATCTGACATTATTTTATTTAATTAGTATATGCAGCGACAGTTACTAATTGCTGTAGGAGCTCACCATGCTGACAAGTTGCAGTGAGCATGGACATGCTAAATGATACTGGTATTTGTCAAATACTCTGTCAAACAGCATCTCAGATTAAGAGAGAGACAGCAACTGTATGCTTTGAGATAGAAAGCTGTTGCCTTACCTATTGTATTATTACAGTTGTACAGTGCTTTATTAGTAAAAGCTGTGAAGGTGAAGTCACTGAGGCATGAACATGGCTGCACAGCAAAAGATAGGTCTGCATGGTTGCAATCAGTGCTGCACACAGAGAGCAGGGCAGGAAAGGCAGCTCAGCAGCAGCAAAACTGTTTAACACAACACAGAGTCAGGCTGTGTGAGACAAGGTCTGGAGACATGGCAGGTGAAATGCAACATAGCAAGCAGGGAAGGCTGTGGAAATGATGACTGCTGAGCATCTGGTAGCTATTTAATATTCAAGATAGATGCCCAAAGGTCAAATAATCAAGGTATTTTAAAGAAAATTGGATATAAAGCGTATAATCTGAAACTGCTCAAAACTGAACATTGCAATTATGAAAGGGACAATTAAAATATATAAAGCAACTCTAAACTATAAACTGGCCATGTTGTAAAATGAAATAGAAAATTGTATATATTTTAAAGTTCAGCTCTAACATGTGAGCTAGTCCCCTGTGAACTGACCTGAGATTTTTCAATATGTTTTCTTTCGGTGGCTGGTGTGAAGATAGGTGTAGGATTTAGGGGTTTTTGAGATGCAGTGTTTTGAAGAAAATATGTCTTTAACTCTGTAGATATCTGCAAGCCTCTGCACTATAATATTCTACATCAACAACAAAGACTATTATTTTGGTGAATTTAGGACTAATTTATCCTCAATGGTTACAAAGTTGCCCTCAAGTTGGACAGATGAAAAAGAAAAATGAAGGTGTTAAGACAACAGAGGAATTAACAAGTAAATTATCATGCAAAATTTGGTTATGGATAATGTTTTGGTGCAGCACCTCCCAGACTAAGAATTTTTTAAAAATTCCTTTCTTTGCTCTCTGAAGCTAAGATTTCAATGCATATGATTGCACATATTATTTTCAACAAAGTTTACTATATGAATATTAAATTGTATTTTTTTTCCCAAGACAAAACAAGATCATATTTTCCATGTATCCTATATTTTTTTTTATACTAGCATCTGCAAGTAGGAGCAGCAAAGTATTTAAAGATTTATATTGATTTTATCAATAACCAGGGCAAACTTCTCCTAGTCATGCTTCATTTCTTAGGAGATGCCCAACTTCCAGCAACTCCCTTTGTGCACGAAAATTCTATTGAAGGCTTCGTGTTTACATGAAAATGAACAATTTACATATTTATTGCCTGTGATTTGTGTGCTAGTTGAACCATCAGCGATGTTCATAGAATGCTATGTGAACTGGAAGGGGAGTGATTCATGTGGCTCTGAATGAGACCAAAAGGGCAAAGAACAAGTACATGTATAAAGAGATTAGCAGCTGAATATTGTTCTGAAGAGGAAAGAATGAGTATGTATGCAGAAATAATATCAGTGAAACATTGTATTGCAAAGTCCATCCATCATATTTCTAAGGCTCTTATCACAATGTCACCTAATTACCATATATACAAAATAATTTATCTCCCCGGATTTCTCTTTGTAATATCTACAATTTCTCTTCTTCTACAGTTCCTGAATAGAACAGTAGTCATTTAATTTTTAAAGACATGGATGATATCAACATCCTTCTTTTATCGGGAAATGGTGCTTTAAATGTGTTAGTTACACAATGGTATACAGTCCCAAATAAATAGAAAAAAAGTAGCAATTACATCATATGTACAAACACCATCTCACATAGTATTTACTGATTTACTCTCACTGAAGGAAATCACAGAGATTTCTACACATCTGTAGAATTCAATCCACAAGTACAGTAGGCCATCAGATTTTTGCATGTAGTTTTTGAATGCAGAGAAATGAAAATAGGACACTTCAGTAAATTAACTTCAGTACACAACCTAAAGTAACTTGCACCTACCCCTTAATTTTAACATAGTCATCTTAGAGTAAGGTATACTGATAATTTGCTTTTGAGCGGATAAGAGAAAGTGACAAATATGAGTTATGGCTGTTGGCATTTTTTCTTGTGTAGTATATATTTTCTTAAAGTTGCTGACCCACAGACATGAGGTTTTTATCAGTAGCTGAAATCTTTCATTTCCTCTGAAACATTTGCATTGGTCTCTGCTGGGGTAAGAAGCCTGGACCAGGCAGATTTCAAATTTTATATCATACATTACTGTTGTTTGCAATAAAAAGAACTACTTTTTCACAGAAAATGCAATTACATGATTTAAGTTATTGTGCTAGATGTTGTAGGACAGAGAATTTGTAGAAATCTTTTGTTTTAGATAAACCAAATAAGTCTGTTATGCTGATTTTCCTACATCAGAATGTTGGGTGTGTTTTTTGTAAGAACTTCAATTCTGACCTGTTTCTCCTTTTGTTGTCACTACAAGCAAACTTGTGACATCAAAGCTAGTACAGGTTTGAGATTTTTTCCATTAAATGAGACTGAGTTTTGTTCTGATCAAAAGACATCAGAGTTTGTTTAAAAGCAAGTATTTAATGCAATGGTCCAAGCCTGTGCCCAGTGAGAAAAAGAAAGAGAAAATTTCATTAGGATAGCAATAAAATCTGCCTCATGTACAAGCAGAAGATGGGAGCTGTCTCAGCATGAAGTTTTCTTAAACTGCCCTGACTGCTGGCGCACATGTGGACAATAAACACTTGCCCATATGAAACTCATTTGTCCTGTATATTACACACAATACAATCAACACATCATAAATGTTATCATCCTGTGTGATAACCAGTTTATATATTTACTGATTCTTATTCCTCCTTTACAGGAGGGATTTGTTTCAGATAACTTTCCTTTGTGCCATGTGCAGCGCTGACAAAGTGCATACACAATATGCACCATCAATTCTTGTTGAAAGTTCATTCATTTTACCAGATTGATAATGATTGTACTTTATCATTTGGCACAAAGGACTTGTATTTAAAAAGTGTATTAGCTTACTGGGCACTCATTTATAAAAATTGCATTGTTGAAGTCCTGCTGGTGACTTCACCATTGCAGACTCCTTTGAAGTGCAGACTTTCTTTTAACATGTTTGCACTTTCAAACGGACATATCACCAGCCTCTGCTTACATTTTGCTTCACATATCTCTTGGGACTGGTAGTCATGGTGGTAAATATTAGCACTAATAAGCTGGCAGGCTGCAGATGTGTGTATGTGAGGGGGCTGGTGATAGTGGTGATGGTGGTGGAGTATGTTTGATAGTTTTTACTGTCTGCTCTTAACAAAGGGGCTAAATTCTGCTGTCTTTACTGCTACTGTCTACAACAAAGCAGCACTGTAAAATTATTGAAAAATTTCACAAACAGATAAAGTGTTATCTGGAGCAAAAGTGGAAGGGTTACATATTTGCCTATTTTCTTTCGCTCTAAAAAACATTTCAACCTGATTGTGGAATATCAAGTGCAGATGAATTATTTAGGCTAAATTCTTTAAATTTGCTACAGTGTGTCATAAAAGTGACAGTTATGTTAGCTATTTACTGCCTCACATTAGCAGGGTCTGAGAATATTTAAGGCATTTCTGGAAGATGTTGTTTAGCTTCCTTCAGAAATGAGAGATTTGATTTGGAGGGTTAATGTCCACATTTTAAAATATTTAGCATATGACTTCAGATGCAGAAGTACATCAGACTCAGGCGTAACACTACAGACTTCCTAACCAATTAGAACAAAAAAGGTAATTTCATAGGAACTGGGCAATAGTCTCTTTCCAAATCTGGAAGAAAAAAAATCATAGGAAATTACATCTGAAATCATGTTTATGTTGTGTTTGAGCAAATACTCCTGAGAAACAATAATTTTTTACATTGAATAGAGGATTTCTTGACCATGGCTTTGTTGCTTCTGACTTGTAATCAGGGGCAGCTGTCAGACTCTTCAGCTCTATAAATTCCTCAGCTGCAAATTCTGCATGCAATGTAAATATTTTTCCTTCAGATTTTTAAGATGCAAAAGACTCACACCTCCTAATTATCTCTAACTTCATATATTCAAAAATTTCATCTTAAGGCACTTGCTCAAGATCAAATAAGAGATGGAACAGGAACTTACTAGGATATTAACTACCATTATTCTTTGTAGTCTTCATAAAATAGTGAGAAAAACAGATATTCAGATGTTAGACAGTAATTATTATGATTTATCTATGTAGTTTCTGGTTTGTATTCCTATTCTGAAAAATCTTGTTTTTATCATGCTATGAGGTTATTTCTTCGGCTGAGAACTCTCATAGGCAACATGGTTGATTTCAACAAAAAATAAAATCACAAAAATTTATACCAAAGAAAAAATTTAAATTAAATCTAAGCAGTGAAAAAAAATTTTGAGAAGGAAAAAATATAATTGATTATTCTTGGAGCATGGAATGCAATTCTACATTCAAAAGTATTCTATGAAAACTGAATACAATAATAATTGAAAAAGCAGCAGTGGCAGAAAAAGTCCCCATTAATCTGTAAATTCTATTTTCCATGAGAATGTTTCTAAATCCTTTGATCTTGATTTTGCTTATCACTTTCTGCATGTCTGTAATGTGCCAGGGTATTTTTAGGTAATGTTTATTCAATCTGCCTCGTTTTTGGCTGCTGTTGCCAGTGTTCTGTTCTCACTGGTTTTAATTTCTGTTTATTTTTCTTCCTCTTTATAACTGGTAGGCATATATTTCAATTACATTGTTTCACCTGGCTACACAGCAATCAGTGCATCTGTTTTTGTCTTTGAAGGCCTCTGCTCAGATAGACCACGCTATTTCACTATACTATTGTCTATACAGTAAAAAAAACCCAAAATCTATCACTGCGTTTCCTAATTAAGACAACATAATTGTTTTTCTACACTTTGCAGATTGAATATGTACTTTGCAATTTATTACAACTTCATTTCACAAATAAAGTCCAATATGTTAGTAAGAAAATAAAGATTTACATATTTTTACTCCATAGACAGCTGATACATATTCCTCTTGAGGAAATAAGGTATTATAATTCTTATTTTACAGTTAAGAAAATCATAACAGGAAGGAGACATGTAATGTCCAAGAAATTCTAAGGAAAAGGTACAGATCACAGGCCCTTGTGGCTTCTAATTATATATTTATTTTTCTAGACAGCTGTGAAGACAAGGTGTTAGAGACATAGGAAGATACTTTAGTATTTTTTAATTCATAATCTTGGTTTGAGAAAGATCAAAGTCAGGACCCTGAACTTTGGAGTAGTAAACTTCCATCTGTTTAAAAATCTGATGGATGAGATTCCCTGAGAAACTATTCTTAAGGATAGTGGGGCTGTCCAGAGCTGTCATCTTTTAAAAGTAATTTTTTTTTTTTAGAGTACAAGTGTTCGTGTTCTCCACTCCAGTGTGTGGGAAATCTAGTAAGACAGGTCAGAAAATTGCAATGCTGAGGAAAAACCTGCTCCTCACACTGAGAAGTAAGAAGGAAATGCACAGCCAGTGGTAGCAGGGACAGGTTTCCTGGGAAGAATATAGGGATAAGGTTTGAATATGTAGGACTGGGGTACAGATGGAATGGTATATGATTTGAGAAGGCATATTGAGAGTAATGAGAAGGTTTTCTCAAAGTCCATAAGCCAGAAGATATAGACCAAGGAGAGTGTGCCCAACCAATAAAAGAGAAGGAGGAACAGGTAACAGATACAGAGAAGGCTGAGATAATCTGTAATTTCTTCATTTTGGTGTCTACTGTCAGTCTGACTTCTCAGATGTCTCAAGTCCCTGAACTTACAGATGGGAGTGGGAGAGCAAAGTCCCTCCCACTGGGACGTGGGAAGTGCAGGTTCAAGACGACCTGAAGAAGCTCACTAGCCACATATATATATATATATATATATATATGTAT
>WBND01000308.1:503765-514846 GCA_013398595.1 Tychaedon coryphoeus | reverse complement strand
TAAACCATATAGGAAAAAAAATATAAAAGATACCTCCCAAATTTGTCACTCTGTGTGTAAGAAATGATAGTACTTGTAAAACAGTGATGTGTAGGAAGAGAAAAAAGAACTTCCTTCTAAAAGGATACTTCTCCTGATAGCACCATAATTCAGGCCTTAGGCAAAAAAGTCGAACATTTTGGATGGATACACAGAGGATCAAAGTAGCAACAGTTGCCTGTGAAAGCCCAGGCCAAGTTCTGAACAGATAAGATAACAAATCTAGGAAAAACAGATCTCAAAGTACTAAGAAAGAAAACTAAATGCTGGTGCCCATAAATAATAAAATAAAACCTTTGCATTGTACCCTTATTTTTCACAATTCATGGATATTGAAATGGTTTGGGTATTTTCAAATACTAAAAACAAATGAGGAAAGTATGCCCCCAGTCAAGTGCAAATCTACCCCATACATCTTGATAAACAATTAGCAAAAGACAGAGATAGTGTAGTCCTATGTTTTAATACTTTTTATGCCTAATATCATCTGTCAACTAAATAATTTGAGAATGAAAATTCAAATCAATAAATGAGTGATCTCAGCTTTTTTGACTCTCTTCTATTACATCATCTATAAAACCTCTCTTAGTACAGCATGTAGTACAGATGTCTGAATCTGAAGAAATTGGGGAGAATCTCTGTTGAAGTGATAAACAGCTAGTGGTTCATTATGTGATTTTGAGAAGTGAGCTTTCCACGTGGGCTAGTACGATCATTCAGGACCATGGAATATTTGCATTACCTCATCAAATCTTTTGACTTGTCACAATATAATTTTAATTCAGATTCAAGACCCTTCTGCATTCCATTTCTAATTCTCCTTTCATGCACCCTTCACCACTCTTTCTTAGGACTGCATAGAACTATATAGCTACTTAGGAAAAAAAAGTTAAGGTTAGACTAATTTCGCAGTTGCATTGCGTATAAATTTTAAAAAGAGATTTCATTACGTGGGTTTATATTCTATTTAGCCAAAGGGAAGAAGTAGTGGCTGAAAATTAGGGGGTAAAAGAAGGCCAAAGTAACATAGCAGTGGAAAAGAAAATAACATATGTAATATTTTTCTGGATTTTTTGCTATAGCTTTCTCCACTATATTAGTTCTCTAATGCAATAAAAATTTAAGCCACAACAACAGACATCATAATATAGGTAATGTCTGATATATATCTAGTGAAGCTTAAATGTCTGTCTGATATATACTGTGAAGCTTAAAATGTTGTTTATCTAGAAGGCATTTACAAGATCAATTGCAAAGTTTGATTGTTATGTGATTGTTATGCGATAAATAACAAAGATGATGAGCATTGTCACAATATTCTATTCAAACTCATTCATTAAATGCTTTCAAAACCTGTTTAAAGTGAGAGTATATACTGGAGCACATATTATATGCAGAACTTAAGTTGCCTAACCTGGCCTCAAAACAAAAAAGATTCTGTCTGGTCAAAAGGTAGAGAATGGTAAAGAAAAACTGCATTACAAATAATATGCCTTACGCTCAAATTCATAACCTCATCTCATGGAGCTTCCAAGCAGCCACTCTAAAATTAGAAAATTTTTTACCATGCATACCATAACTTTTTTTTCCCTCTAAGACAAGACTAAAGAGCAAGAACTGTGAGCATAAGAAAATAGATATCCTCAGAGTTCTTTGTCCCACCTTAGTATGTGTGTGGATCCCAACTTTATTTAACTCAAAATACTAATTGCTATGAATCTCAATAAGCTCTAAATATGCTTAAGCAATATGTTTATATCTAAATTTTATTTATCTTTGACACGTGAAAGAGCTAAGAATACAGGCATCTTCTACACCCAATAGAGACTTTAGTAGTTACAATGGTTCCAAACCATCATAATAAAATAGTACCCTGACTCATGCAGAAAGTATGTGTAAAATATATGATAAGGAATAGATTTATTTGGCCAGAAACAGAGAAGCAAAGTCAGTGGAACATCCTGTTTGTGGTACTTCTTATATATAGTCAGTATGTACTGTTTGTCTGGACTTTAATGTACACACTAACACACATTTTTTTATAGTGATCACTCTCCTGCAATGCAAATAACAGATTCTGCTAAGTCTTTCAATAGGCTGCTGATTGTGTCGTTATTTCACTCTTGGGAGAAAAAAAAAAGTTAATAAAAGATAAGGTGCTTTTGAAGAAGGTGAGATTACATTATTTAAAAATTATACATTTTATAAGATAAGGTTTAAACACATGTCAGGAGAAGTCAACATTATGTTATGAATGGTAGTGATTGTGTTATCTGTAAACTTTGAAGCTTTACGTACTGATGTGAACAATTGACTTCGTTGTTTTGTCATTACCATCAGCATTCCTCTTTCAGGGCTGCTGAACTGACTGCTATTTGCGTAGCAAGAAGGAAAGTTTGTTTACCTGCTAATATTTCATTGACTGTTTAGCCTGAGTTGATAGTAATTTTTCATCTTCCTGTCTGCTGGATCTCTCTTTTGCCTGTATTGTAAAATTGACTGGATAGCTAACTCCTTTCCCTGAATCATTAATCTAAAATAAAATCTTACTTAAATTGTCAAGGTTAGTTCCTAAAATAACACAATTTACTAAAGTTTATAGACATTGCTTCTACCATTTTATACAATTTCTTTATTCCATTATGCCTGCAGCAGGTAGTAAATATTTGACCATCAGATCAATGTCTAGTAGCTAAAACACAAGAAATATTATTTTTTAATTGCTATACAGATTTTGCCTTAAAGTGATACTATATATTCTACAAACTGCAGTGTTTAAAGGGAATTAACAAAATAAAGACTTCGTATTCTCTGTGTATTCGATAAAGTCTAACAGAAAACATATAAAAATTATTTTCCCTCCTCCTTTATGTCTTCTCTAGGCTTAACCTTCCTGCAGTGAATGGAAAGATAAATCACTCATGTTATTCAATCCCATTTCAAATCAAAGTTTAGATATAGTTAATAAGAGCCGTAGTAAAATCTTTGGCTAAAATGGAGTCAAATCAATAGCAAGAGATCTTATGACCCAGAGATATGTTGCATGTTCTTTCCAAATAAATTGCTCAGATTTACTTTGTCCATTCTAACTATCAGTAGATATTTTTGAGGGTTTTTTTTTGTTTTGGTTTGGGTATTTTCTCCTTTTAATCTTATTTTCTCAACGTTAAATTGTTACAATGTAGATGGTAAAGAATTTTTTTCTGGAGATGTCTAAATTTATAACTATTTAAGTGCAGATTTTACGTTCTTAATGTTCAATTTTCAAAATTTAAGCTAGTTTTTATTGTTAACAGTAAAGAATATTGAGAAAAACATGCTGATAAATGTTCCTTTATAAAAATCCTGTGAATACATTGTATTCATTGCCAGAAAAATAGAGATTGCTGGCTTTTCTGTAGTGAGAACCCTGAGACTTAATAAGCCAAGTAAGGCCTCCATATGAAATCCACCACTATGTTATTTTGTTGTCCATAGGTTGTAATAACACAATGCTTTGTTCACTGCAGTACCACAAGGGCTTTTATTTCTGGTCAAAATTAAAATACAGTAAAACTGGGTAGAAGCTTCTCCTTCCTGCCACAGGACTAATTCAACATTTTTTCCTTCAAGAGCACTGAATTCATATTGTACAGCAAAGACATAAATTCAAGTTCATTAAAGAGAGAAACGGCATGCAAATAATTTCAGTGTTTTCACATGACAAACTTTCGAACGGACTAGAGTGATAAAAAAAGGTCATCAACATTCTAACATTACACATTATTCATATGATATTAATTGTATGATCTACTGCTGTTAATTTGAAGTCAAAGAACTTATAGGAGCAGATTATTTGTACTTTTAAGAAAACCAAGAGAATTGTCTCCCTCTAAAAGGTATAAGAATATTACTCTACTCCAAAAATTTATATTACATGAAAGAAATAGTTTCTGCAGTCACAAATATTTTAAGCATTTTTTGTATTTTTATAAAAATGTGGCACTTACAGAAAGTCACATAGATTCTCTTTAAAAGAAGAAAAACCCAAGTGAAAAAGTCATAGGAGGTCATAAAAGGAACCTGAACCCACAATAAAGTTAGAATATATTTTCAGGTAAGAACCATGCCAGTGAGTTCTGGATTACCAGCAATTTTATTTAAAGGAAGTGTTTTTTTTCTGTAGGAATAGTGCCTATCTCTGTTGTTACTGTATTTGTTTTGTCCTGTTTTTCTTTGATAGGAAATTTATGATTATGTGTACCAGAAGGAAAGGACGTAAGTGGATAGATTTGATATTACATGTAACCCACATGTCAAAGTGTGCAACTTGCAGAGCAGGAACTTAGAAAACCGGGAGGACTTCTGCCAACTTGTTTTGTGGCATTCTGTAAGACAGGATTTTTAAAGAGTGATTTTTTAAAATAAGAACATAAAGACTTGGCTTTCATGGCTGTTCTGACAATCTTGGCATACTGTAGAGTCAAGGTGAAGTTAGGCAATTCTGCTCTTTATTGCAGCAACTGTTTTCTTTAGAATTAAATGCTGATTTAATTGACAAGTGATTGGATAAAGAGGACAATCAGGAAAAAGCAAAAGGCAAATGAGTGTTGATCAGGCTTAATTTAATACGGCTGTGTAAGAATGTCAGTGTTTCCCCATTTCTTTCCTGCAAATGGATTTTGCAGTAAAATTTGCCTATTACAGCCAACTCAGCTACTTTGTATCTGTGTCTTATCACAACAACCCTTGTCTCCACTCTCTGAACGGGAGACTTTTTCTTAGTTTCTAAGTGCTTATTACACTATATTGTACTAGTACTATTGAATTTAACTTTGTGTGGCTCATGTTTGCCTTGTAAGATTCCATCCTCCCTTTAGGGATGGGTTCCGGTTCTCTCTCTGCCATCAGCATGCTCCCAGCTTTTTCACAACTGACATTATCAGGGATATAAAGATGAGAGCCATTCAAAGATCATTCCATGAGGGAATCCTCTAGCAGGCCAATAATGACTACATCAACACATGTTGTCTTCTTTCATTCTAATTTGCTCTTTTGCCTCAAAGAATTTATTAACCCACCTTGTAATTCCTGGACTAATCCTTTACTTCCCTGTGTAACCTCAAATGTCCCACACAACTCTATGTCAAATATTTTACTGAAGTAGAGATTAAAATTATTGTATTTCCTCTGTTTAGAGAAATTTATCTTATCGAATAAGTATGCTTAGCTATTTTGGCACAGCTGACCCTCAGTAAATCATTTTCCATTTACTGAGCAGCTTTATTTCTTCTTTAATTCAGAATCCATTCAACAACCTTGGTATTATACTTAGTGAGTCAGTTTCTCCACTTATGAAATGGTGGTCAAAAATACATGACTGTCAGATATTACACAGCAATGCATGGCATTGCTAAAAAGCTTTGTGGTCCTTAGCAGAAAATTATCTGAAATATTAAATACTCATACTATATTTCTCATGTGCTACATTCAAAGAGGTACCTCTAAGAGTTGAATTATGTCTCTTGCTCAAAAAGTTCTTTGAGTGGATGCTTTTATTTGTAAATGTTATTCTGAATTAAAATATATTTTCTTATTTGTCAAAGCATATCACTTTTATAAGCTGTCAATGAAGATGAAATAAACTCAAACTATCCTTGTGTTATATGTGAGATATAATGCTTAGATCAAAAATACGATATATGATACAGATAAAGCTATATGTCAAACATTGTCATTAGTACTAAAAAATTCATACACTTATCAATCTGGTATTTGACATTTTCTGACTAAATTGTGAATATTTGATTCTTTTTAATTTTAAAGCTTTCTAATTAATTAAAATATCCATTCATATCTAATCTGAATATGATTAGAAGAAAAGAATACAATTAACACAACAAATTTTTGTAAATTCACAAGATATTGGTTTTCTTATTACCTTTTTGGGAAAAAAAATCAATTCATGTCAACCATTACACCATAAGCAATTATTTGTACTTCTGTTCCTAGTTCTAGAGAAATCTAAATGGTATGTGTGTTCTCCCTCTGTCTATGTACCTGAGCAAGAAGGAAAAAACACTGAAAAGGAAAAATATATTCAAAATGCAGAAATGAATATTTTGTTGAACTGTCAGGTATTCAGTGGAATCACCTTTGCATTTTTTCATGATAAATTCTGTAGCTCTTAAGAAAACTAAAATTGAAAACTTTTTGCAGGAACTAATATACAAATTCAATGAACTGAAGATGATCCAATTGTTTTCTAAGATTTGAACTATCTCAAACAATTTTATAATAATTGGTATTTTTCTTGCCAATCTTTTTATAATTTTATTATTTAAAATATACAGATTATTGCAATTTTTGTAAACTATTACCCAGCATTTTAAATATTGAATATGAGAAGCTGAAAAAATGAAGCATATTTATTTCAATAGTTTAATGGAGGTCCTGAGCAGTTCCACTGAAATTTCCTGAGCTGGCACGTTTCCTTCCTGGCACCAAGAGCTCATTTCAGGTTCACTATACCCATATCAATGAATATGCCTCTCAGATTGCGTTACAGGAATGTAAAAGGCTTCACAGAAAATAAAACATACCTTAAGATCATTTTTACTGTATTTGAATTGTTTATTCAGTTAATTCCATAAGACTTTGTTGCTTCAAAGTATTATTTCTTTTAAAACACGTGTTTTAAACAGACTTAATATTGATCAGAAACATTACAGAACTATACCTTCCTTTGAAAGTCACATGACATTATTTAAATATAAGAATTACTTACTTCGATTGTCAGTGTTTACAGAATATCCAAAGTTATTTATTAAGCTTGTCATAGGTTTTTATGGATGGAGTGAATGTTTAAAATTCTAACTGTAGCTGAAAATCCCGATATTTAAAATCCAATGTGCAGTTAGACTACAATTTTAAAGGAATATAGCAGTTATACTCTCAATCAAAAATTGTTTATAACAGAAGATGCCAGACAATAGATTTCTCACTTTCGACCATGTCTTATTTCTCAGTTTGGGTTTATCTGAGGAAACTTTATTGCAGAGGAATCCAAAGGAGTTTTCACCAAAAAATGCCTGGATGTGGTTTCCAATTACAATTAATTTGAAAATATTTCCGTGTGTAGCACATAACACAGGAAGCGTCTGCAAAAGTTTTGTGTATTTGTGGCTTACCCCCACCTTCTCCAGACCTTACCATCCCAAAACTGCCTTTCTTAAATGTGCTTTCTCAGTGAAGCATTGCTAGGAATCCCAAAATTACATTATCTAGTCTTTTTGTTGATATTGTTTAATCTTTGATGGTTTTGACTGAGCTTAATTCACTTTCATTCCATGTTTCTTCTGTATGCATAATTTCAGATTCATAAATGTTCCTGATGTTTCTCCAGATAACTTTTATTGTGACTGGAGTTCTCACTTGACTACCCATTAAGACATGATGTTATTTGTTGCTCAGTCTCAGGCAGTATTTATAAAGAAATTCTTAAAGTATGAATGTTTTAAGGAATTTTCTTTTTAGGCATACTTCTGTTTCTCACTTCACTCTTCTGAACTGAACTTAGTGTGCCTTCTAAAAGCAGTTAATAATAAAACTGTTGTGAATGAGTGCTCATTCCTGTGTCAACACTATGTTGCAAATTATTTTTGTGGTATAAGGGTTTCATAATTAACTTTTGCCAAAATTTGTTGCTCATCACCTTTTATTTCTCAGATACTAATGAATAAGATCAGTTACAAAGGAGGAAAATTGTTATGAAATTGAAAATTGAGATTGCTTTTGACAATTGCACCTGAAAAATGTAAATTCAAATGGACTCTACTTCAGACAACAAAATGCAGCAGACAAAACTATTATTTCATCCCCTGTGGACAACTGTCTTTGTTCACTCTTACTTTTACGTCATCATGCTAGTTTGACACCTGTAATACGTTTAATAGGTTTTTCTCTGATGTTATTATTGGTTAATGATTCCAGTTTTCCATGGAGATGGCAAAAATGAGAAGTGACCCTGCTTTGTTTTATGTAGCTCTACAGGGACAGTCTTAACCATAATACTCTATGGGAGAATGTCATCACAAATCAATGGATAGGAAGTTAGTCTTTTACATTTTGATTTCTCGCTTCAAGTTTATAAATCGGACTAGCAATTACATGCATCTTGATTGATATATTTTACATTTTTTATTGTTTAATAGGAGCTAAAGCAATGATTGATTTATAAAACATGAATGTTCTTTATGCAACAATTTGTTTTCTAATAGAACAGTTGTCACATACTGATACATGCAGATTCTGTGAGATCTTGTTTCATTGAACAAACTGGTTTATACCTGACTCATCATATTTATATTTAAAGTTTTATCTTCCAAAATTGTAGGCAGGAACAATTAAATTACAGCAAGTTTTACATTTCAGAAATAGTCATCAGAGAAAGATAATAAACATTAGTACAAGCTGAATTATTACCAAGCTTGCTACTGTAAGTCAGCAGTAAAATGTGCATGTTTTAATAAATTCTTCAGCAATCTTAAATTTTTCATTCATTTTCAGTTAAAGATCAAAGGATAACACATACAATAATCTTTACATACTGTGAGCAAAAGAAAAGCTGTTCTAGATTTTCTGTGCCCTTGATCTTCCCTCCAAAGCCTTTCCACCTAACTCCAAACAATCCCTCATTGTGCTGGAATACTTCCTCAAGCAATAAAAGATTAAAAATAAAAAGTAATTATATTAAGAATTGAAAACTTAGGAAATATGTTTTTGTGAATAATTTGTGAAGTTGCAGTGAGGAATTGAATGAAATACTTGGTTGTTTAATTCCTTCAGTTTTTCCAGCTCTATCTAATAAAGCGTCAGCTGCTCTCTGAGATGGATGCAGATTGTTATCCGGCTAAAATTTTAAAAGTGGCACATTGTCAGATATGCATCATTATTAAAAAGCGGTTACTGTTTTCAAGTTTATAACTTTACTTTCTCTAAATCAAGAGTGGCTCAGTAAATAATTCATGATTTCTTGATAGAAAATTGAAAGCATTTCACTCTGTATGTTTGCATTACCTACAAAGCAGCTGAGAAATGAAAAATTTGTTCCGGAATTATTTTGATTTGATTTCTTGTTATATTTTAGAAAAGTTCTATCTAGTAGATATTAAAAATTAATAGCAAACAAATACTTGGTTAACCAAAGAAATATTTTTCAATTGAAAAACATTTTCAATAAATACAATTATAAACATATGTGCATTAAACATATATATATATGTATACATATAAACAAATAGAGATTTTCAATTAAAGGGTACATACCTGTCATATCATCAGATCTGACTTTTCTTGTTCTTCACTCTGAGAAAGTTCAGATGGAAAGGCATACAAGGAAGGATAAGTAAGGACTAGTAAGACTGCCCATCAGAGTTAGCCTTGTGTAGGTTTTGTATAGTCACAGTATGTCTGAGTGTTTCCATTTCATAGATGAGGTGGAGGGAAATGATGAGAAATCTGGGAAGATTCAATATTTGAGTTAACAGAATGGATAACACATATCTTTGCCATATATGCCTTTTCATATTACATATATATACATACATACATATATATGCTCATATTCTAGTGCATATTGTAAGCAGGAATGATCCAGCCTGTAATTATACCATCCAAAAATTGTATTTGCTATACATGGAAACTTTTTTCCCCAGACTGATACCAGCACCACTGCCACTGAAACTGCTAGAAGGAATAAGAAGCAGAATACAGAGCAGAAAAGCAGCGGTGAAACTGTACTGCCAAATATTTAAGGAAATGTAGGCCCTTCTTTATTGCCATTAATATATTACTCACTTGTACAAGGCCTGTATCAGAAAACTACAGCAACTTGGATAAGAGCTTGAGACACCTGCAGTTAAAATCCTGCTTCTGCCTAAACAATGTAGAAGTAAATTAGGTGCATAAATTAGGAATATGTGGTAAACTAACCTTTAGCTTCTATTTAAGCCTTAGTGTTCCTTAGTGAAAACTATTTTCTTGTTTCTTTAGCTCTTCTAAGAACAGCAAATCCTAAACGAACTCGGAAATGGCAAATCCACGCTAGTCTGTAATGATTGATCTTGAACTGTTTGGGAGGAATGTCAAAAGTTGTAAACTAGAGAATTGAACAGAGAATAGTAGCTAGGATCAAAAAATATAAACAACCCTGTTCTTTCTCCCTGTGGCTTCCATGCTTTTTAGTTCTCAAAGCCTGTAACACAATATAAAATATTTAAGTACTTAAGAAAGTACAGTTGCAAATTGATTTGCGCAGACAACATGAATCAAAAACAGAAGAAAACAGACAATAAAAGTAAACTTTCCAAGTCAAATAGTGTGTTTATTTCTTCACTCTTATCCGGGTTTTATTTATTATGTCCTTAGGGTAAAAGAATGCTTAATGTCCCATTTCTTTCACCCTTTGTGTGTGGATGAAAGAGGGAAGAGATGCTAAAGAAGATCCTCAGTGGCCTTGAGGGAACACTACACTCTTAAAACATCATTCTGTTGAACAGAAATAATATCCAAGTTTGAGATTTCCAAGAATAGATTCATGGGGGGAAAAACGGTGTAAAATATTAAATGAAATTTTTTTCTGCTTCCAAACATTTGCTACTCTTAAAGGGTTTTTTAAGGTAAAATGGTGGACTGTAAAAAGACATCAGGTGGTATGCCAGACAATTTGTGGTCCCTTTTAAAATGAGCCTTTGATATTTTTATGTCTTTGTACTACATCATCCTCTGAAGCATCTGGCAATGACTCTGGCTTAGACTGAAGACAGCACTAGGGTGATAACCTCTGTGTTTCTGTGGTCATTTGCAGTTTGGTTGGAGTCCCAGTGGTGCTCGGGGGATGTTTGTGTTCCGTCTTTTTTTGAGAGGAGTGTCAATTCTGGATCTAATCAGTGGAATATTTAAGCTCGTATTTTCAAGACTTCACAGAATAAAAGTGAAACAATTGCTCTCAATTTTTGCAGGTCTTCATGATGAAAAGCTGGAGTAACAGAGGAGAAGCCCTA
>WBND01000308.1:469321-503575 GCA_013398595.1 Tychaedon coryphoeus | reverse complement strand
GTTTTACCACACTAACCCTGAGTAGCACCTCATCCTAAAAATAACTTCGTTAAGCTGTCCTGTAATAAATACCATACAGAAAATTATTCCAGATTCCTTCCCTGACAGTGTTAATATATGCAATTTATTTTACATTTTTAATGTATACTATCTGAAGAAAGAGTTTCTCCTTGAGTTTATATTTCTCATACTTAGCTCCATCTTCAGCTTCTTTCCATTTATACTCATTCCCATTTAGGCCCTTACTTACAGATAGAATTCAGGTGAATTGAAAGTAAGCCTACCAGCATTTTGCAAGTTCAGATTAATGAAATTTTCTTAAAGAAACAAAGAGCAAATTTACTGGCAAATAGGAGCTGGAAGTGAGCTAAAAGAGAGGTGTTTTAACTACCTCTCCCTTTATTCATGATGAGAATATTTAATGTCATTTGACAGAAAGGGTCTAGGTTGCTATACACTTATGAAAGCCATAAGTATTGAGGAAGAAATGCTAAAGAAGTCCTAACTAAATGCTATACCCCTAAAATTGTTCCTGAGGCTGAGGGTGGGGCACCAGGAGTGGAATCTGAATGCTTAAAACCATTAAACCAAGGAGGTTTTCTTGCGATTCACGTATTGTGTATTAATCTCCTAAGTATATTCCATTTAAAGAAAATAAAGTTCAATACTCATGTTCTATTTCATGCAAATCCTAGCATGAGGTCTCAGATAAGCACCTGAAAAGAGAGAAAGGAGAAACTGCTACACAAGTATTGCTTGTTCTCCCCCTGGCTATGTTGCCAGTACAAGCATCCATCACTGAAAAATAGTCAGTCATAAATCTGAATTGAATAGGAGAAGTGACTGGACTGTCTGCTGCCTCAACTGAAACCAAAAGGCTTCCTAGTAGAATTTTTCTTTCTTGTAATCACTAATGATATGATGCTTCCTTTAACATGCTGGTACTAGGCTAAAAATAGAAAAGGCTTTAGCTATTTTAAAGAGCACAAGTGACACACAGGCTGACCTCTTGACTGCATGTGTTACAGCTATAGGCAACCCAAATGGTGCCAGGTGGAGATTACACAGGGCAGAGCAACATCTGCTTCACTATCACAAGGGTAAATGATAGTTCCTCATGTTATGCCATAAACAGCCTGAGGTAAGAAAGACTGGTAGAGTTCCTGTCACAAATTAAACTCTTGCCAGCAGGTAGGATTCCACTCCATCTGTCCATGTAAGTAGCTCAAACAGAACAGAAGCTACATAAAATATTATCCAGAGAGATAAAAGGCAAATAATGCAATTTATTTATGGGATGGAGCCAGAAATGAAAGCAAAACTAAATAGAAAGAGAAGATGTTTTTCCCTATGATGAATGGAAAGTGCTGTGCTGTTATATAATCTGTTTTCAGAGATAGTGGCTAGAATTTTTGAAATGCCTTTTTTTTTTTCCTTTTTATTTTTATTACAGCTTGTTTTGCACACAGATTAGACATAGAGGCACAAATTATTTATCTTGGACATACACATCTCATGGCTCCCAAAACTATATTCAAAATGTTTGTTTAGTCACTCCACTTTATTCTTTATTTCCTACTTGAAGATGTTAATAAAATGATCAATAATTGTGGTTATTTAGTCCACAAACAACTTTGTGAGGAAAGGAGTGTGAAATACATTATGTTAATGCCTCCTTAAAGGCTTAAAAATATGCCTAAGAAATAATTGTAAGTCATGAGGGGCACTTATATTTTGGATAGCAAACATGACTCTATCCAGTGTCATACACAGACAAGTTTAATGAATTGTTCACACCTATTTGGAGAAAGTACATAAGTTAAAATTTCTCAATGAAAATGCAAGATGCACACAGAACAAATACATTAGGTGGGACAGAACTAAGTTATTCAGTGAAAATTTCTTTTAGTTTCAAGACATGGAATATTCTCAATTCCAACATCATTTTCATTTCCACTAATGACCTGTAATGACATGTGTACATAAGGGAACCCCACATTTTTATTATCTGGGGAAAATGTGTATCTAATAGTCTATATGTGTTATTTTATGAATAAAACATGCAAGAAGAGGACATAGGATGTATTCTGAAAAGAAAGTTTTTGTCATTAAAAACCTGACCTACTTACCAAATTTGAGTAATACTTTCAAATTATTATTATTATTACTATTATTTTTATTTTTTTAATTATTATTATTAGTATTATTATTATTATTTCAAAATGCAACAGGATTTTTATTGAGTAAAAATTATCAACTGTTTTATAAGTGTGCAGTATGTTTTGGAAGTGCTTTAAGCTCTCTGTTTCTTAAGCTTGACTCAAAGCATAAAGAGCTTTAAACTGTGATTAGTAGAAGTCAACCTTTAAGATATCTGAGTTCCTAAGGATGTAAATCAAACCTAGTGGGATTTTCAATATCCCATTAGGATATACTCATGGTCATATACTTTTTTACTAGTTATGTCTAAATAGCTAAAAAAAAAAATTACGCTTAATGAAGTATTTCTAGAATCAGACAGTAAGTATCTGAATCACTTAGAATATTTTGGAAAATATTTCCTTTTACTTTGCACAATAATAAAATGTGTTGTAGATTTTTGTGGGTCTTGTAGTTTCTAAGAGCACTTCTTAAAAGTTTTTTTATTAAATATATAGCTTATTTATTTATTTGTTTAGGATCATAATAAATATACTTCCAGAGATATATGAAAATATTGTTTTTGAAAAATTAACCCTGTGCCACGATATATTTTTAATGGCGTTTTGAAACAATAAACTGCATTAGCTTTTAAGGTGTTTCCTCTAAAACATTACATTGGAAAACCTAACTTAAATATTCTTTATGTGCTTTTAAGCTAAACATGAATTAGGAGAGCATATTTCTTGTTTCCTGAATGAGAAGAAGTAGTATATATTCTAATTCCTCCAAGAATACCTCCATGTGCATTTGGCTTCATATTAGAATGAACCTAGCTGGACCTTACATTCTAAAACCAGATATGTGTAAAATTATCACTTTGGTCAACATTGCTGAGATTAAAATAAAAGTATTGCAGTACTTGTGCATGGAGTCATTATAAGTAAAAGAAGCTTTTAGTTGTAAAGTTGCATATAAATGGTTCTACTCAAGTCAAAGAGGAGTCCATTGCAACTGCAGGAACAAGAAATTATTGAGAAAGCACAGAATTTAGGGTTTGATTTTCTTTTGGTGGAAAGGTCCCAAGTCAGGAGCTATTCAGGTAGAGCTAAATGTAACATTGAATCAGTTGTCTTTTGGAATATATTAGAAAAGAAAATAAAACATGATATTCATTACACTTTCCATATTCTAACCTATCAGAATACACAACGATATAAATTAAAACCAAATATAGGACTAAATTTTTCTTGGAGCCATTAATTATATTGCTATTAGTGTGAATAGTCAATGAACAAGAAACTTTCATTACTGCTGCTGCCATAGCTATTGATCCATCACTGCCTTCATAAAGCAAAAATAATGGTTATTGTAGGATATATGCTAACACCTCAGACAATGAATGGCTGTCATATTTTAAAGATATCAAAGAGAATCTCTGCACTTATTGCTGAGCTATTGATCCTAAAGTACAGTGAGAAGAGGAAGAGAGAGAACTTGACATGAGAACTTTAAAAATAATTTTGAAGTGTTCATTGTATCTATACAGAAGGAAGAAACGAAAATCAAATACAATTTTTAGAATTAAATTACCAGACCAAGGAAGAAAACGGTAACTAAATGAGCTCATAATGACTTTGGAATGTGACAGTTTAAAAAAAGCCTAGCCATGTGCATTAAGGTAGTAGAAGATATTCATCCTCATATCCTGAGATATTAATTGTCTTCAGAAGTAGTACAGTTTGATACTTCTGTGTTTTTTAACTTTTTGAGTGTTAATCAGGCGTTACAATAGAGAAGATATAGATTCTTGATGATAATGACTCATCCAAACATGGTGAGAGTGGCCTAGAAAGTTTTCTTCTAGCATTTTTTTCAGCTAGAAGGAGTAGGTATCGGTCACTGAGGAGGGGAGAAAGAGAAGAGCATTTCATTAATGACCACAGATCTGTAAGTTTTGTTACTCATCAGGATACAGATTCAAGTTCTGTCTCTGGAGACAATAATGAGGATCTTTGCTGGTCGAGGTGTTGAGGAATACATTCAGTGCATTTAGCTCTGTGTGCAGCTGCAGTGGAGCTGCAGGCTGAGCTCTGGGTGGCAGAAGCCTGATGCAAGAGACCCCGAATTGCTGAGCCTTTGCTTAATAGAGGGCATGGGGACCTGCAGCCAGGGGGATCGAAACTCAGAGACATGGCAGGAGCTGACAAGGACAGACTTTCCCATCCTTAGACTGAGTGTGTCTTTTGTTCAGGCTCCCTCCTTGGAAGCACTCAGCTCAAGTTGTTATTTAATTATTTATATATTAAGCCAGTTGAAGTATCTTAATGTCTGAGACTGCTATGGGAAATCTGGGGTTAAGACAGTGAGGAAGCCTTGCCTGATGGTATGAATGCTGTGTGTAGAGAGTCAAGTGGGGCACCCATCAGGTCACAGGAGCTGCCAGGTGCAAAGGGGCCTCGGTCCTAGTTCAGGTACTGGAGTCTCTTGGATAGTTAGACAGGAAAGCTTCTTTAACAAAGGAAGGTTTTAAGGCCTGTCCTTCCTATAGAATAGCTCTGGATGACTCAGTTAAGATGTGCAGCGCCAACACAGGAGTGAAGCTCGAGACCTCCAGCACTGAAAGACATATATTTTCAATCTTGTCAGAAAGTTTGCCCTTTTCTTTTGCATTTTCCTCATGTACAAATTACATCGTTCCCTCAAATCTGGTGGTTTCACATGATGAGTTTTCACAGGAGTTTAACTGTTCCCATCAATAAAGAGAGGATTCTGCCTGTCAAAAGCACACATGCTCTCAGTGTGCTGTACTATGCTATGTATATTCTGTATGACACTTTGAAGACCTCAGTCTACATGCATCCTCAGCACACTAAGATAAACATTTCTTTCATAAGACCCTCACTGAAAAAGAAGGAATATTGTTGTTACTGATAGTAAAAATTTTATCCATCAGTAAGCCATTACTTTTAAGAGTAACTAAATCAAGTGTATATTCGAGACCAAATTTGGGAAGAAACAAAATCTATAGAGCAACCTGTAAGCAGATGGACAGTATAATTTCTTTAAATGCAGGGGTTTTTTTAATATAACTAATTTCATATGCCCACCTGGATATATTGCTGAAGTGATTAATTTTAAATTCCCTGAATATTTCTCCACAATGATTTATATTTCAGGCAGTAATAGGGCTCTGCAGCCATTGGTAGGTGGCTGCCAGCAGGGACCATGCCTCTGCTTTCCACACATGCAGGTCTTCAGGCAGCCCCCAGGCAGCTTGTCTAGGTTGGTTCCCCTGTGGCCTGAAGCCTGCTCCCCCAGCACTCGCTCAGCACTCCTGGACTCTGCTTTCACATTTGTTGTCCATTTGAACAGCAAATCTTGTTGTAAGGATGGCCTTGGGGGCTATTCTCAGAGGACAGTCTAGACATACATTATTGTGTACAGTCCATCTCTTTTGTATACAAGAGAGAAAGAGTTCAATGAAGCTTTTTCCTAATCACCATGTAGCATACTGCCACGCACAAAGCAGAAGAATGGCATTATGTATTTTATATAGGAACTAGGAACATGCAGTGATTACTCCTTTATCTCCCCTATCTCACTTGCTGATTTACCATTCATGTACTGCGTACTCAGTTGCTCCTGTTCACTCAAGATGCAGCTTCTTTGAATTGCTTTTTTGTTAACTGCATTGTTTATTGGAAAATAATGTTAACTTTTCTTCATCTAAAATTATTTGTAAACAGAAAGTGATCTATACTTACTCCATAGAGAAAAATAAAACTAAGAAAGAGACTTCTTATGCTTATAAAGGACCACAAACTGCCTTTTCTAGGACACTATTAATTCTCAGCCACATTTGAGTGTACAAAGTCATATTTTGTCTATCTCTAGTCCACTTGTAGGTGTTTATATTAACAGATAAGGAGGCTGCCACATACTTCTGCTGATTTGTTGCAGAGTTGCAGTTTTACGAAGAAATTTCCATGTTTGGTGAAGAGACATTCAAGGGACAGGAAGAGTTGTCTGAAGTGAATTTTCATGGTGGCAAAGTATTAGAAAGAATTTAGTGAAGAAAGATTTTCTTTTAAATGCATCCTTGAGCTCAAAAAATAATGTAAAACTAAGTCATTGTCACTAGCATGGAAAAGACAGTCATATACTATCAGCATATTAACTGAAACATTGAAAGTGTAAGAATTCTAATTATGAAGAACTTCAAGTAAATATATACAAATTTTAAAGCTAGGCATTTTATGCATGTTTAGTTTTAGCAAAAAAATTGTAGACAACTCCCCAGTAGCAAATTATCTTATTTTTTAGTCCTAGGAATCTGTGAAACAATGTTTGAAACAAGCTGTATCATCTTTAATTTTGCTTTTAAAGACAACTAGGTGTCCTTTATAGATACCCTTTTTCAGCTGGGAGAGTTTTAGGTGTCTCTTTCATCACTACTTGATGTACAAGTGGCCAAGAAAGATAATGGTATGCTGGGATGCACTAGGTCTAGGGCAGGAGATTCTGCCCCTCAGTTAAGTCCTGGGGGCTTCACCTGGAGCACTGTGTTCAGTTCTCAGCTCTCAGGACAAGAGGGAGACACAGAGCCTCTGGAGCAAGTCCAATAGAGGGCTACAAAGGTGATTAGGGAGTTGGAGCACCTCATTAATCTTAAATACTTATTCTAGGAGTATGTGCAAACATTTGAGTTGTGATGCTACCAGGCAGCTTTACACATAATTTCTGAGAAGATTCCTGAAATAAACACCCACCAATATATTTTCTGTATTCTCAAATTTAGTCCAGAAATTTATCTAGAATAAGTTTATTGGATTGATCAGAAAGATGGACAGCTTCTGTTTTCTTCCAATGCACTACTTCAGGTCCCTTCTCTTCCACTGACTAATTTGCAATTGTATTTTGAAGTCAGTTATTATTCTTGCGTCCCCATAACTGATTTACAAGATATTTTCAGTAAGGGTCTGTTTCTGAAAATATGCCTTCTCTGATACAGATGCACATTCTTAGATAGGCCTCTCACCCAAGTCAGATGTTTTATTTTATAGAAAATCCTCAATTATTTAGCTCCTTTCTCTGACTTTCCCATATATGTGATCACACACATAGAACAGATGTTCTCCTTATTCTGTTCATTAGACTTTGATCCAGCAGGGCTTGATCATGTGCTTACTACATACACTGATTTATGTTGAAAAAACAAGTAACTTATAAACAATAATGAAAATAGAAGACGTAGACATTTATGATTATTATTATCATCATCATTATCATCATTATCATCATTATACCTAATAATGTATAATACTAATACTACTGCTATTAATATTCAAGTTATCATACTGCAGGTAAAATACTGCCTTGGAAAATTCAGATGATTTTATAGGGCTATGAATGTACATAAACATCTATAATAAAGCAAAAAAATATAAAGACCTTCAGAGAATGAAAACCCCTGAAAGTATCTCTGTTAGTGTCTGAAAAATGAACTTGAGCTTTAAAGCTCTAACTTTGCCACTGCAGGTAATAAATGGAGGTGTGATAAATGTGGGCTTTGGTGCAATTTCTTTTTTCCTTAACAGATGTGGATGTTGTTTATGAAATGTATTGCAATATAATGTAATTGTGCTATTTCAGGCTACCTACAAGTCATTGTTTACAGACTTGGTTGCAACTTAGTTATGAAACACTCCTAAAATAAATTATAGGGTGTTATGATGCAAACCAGAATCTTAGGCAGTGTCTGTATTTAAATTAAGTTGGAATCACCTCTTTAGGCTAATATTTAAATAAAAGTAATTTATTCCTATTTCTCTGCAGTGATCCTCTATTGTGTTTCACAAAAACAGATCTGTACCAAACAACATCAAATGAAATTAAGGTCTATTATGTCTGTGGCCATCTTAATATATGAAAGTTTGACTTTTATTACGTTTGATAAAGTAAAAAATTAAATAATTTCTAATTCTGCAGCAAATACTTGTACAACTTTTTCTACTCCTGTTTACATAAATTAAATATGCATAATGCTCTGCATTTGGTTTGTAGATGGCAAAGGCTCGCTTTTTACTTCAACTGGATTTCCTTGTTCTTGTAGTCATATCATGAACCCCTCAATGCTCATGTTTCCCAGGCTGAACCAAAGGACATACAATGACATTAATATTTTTTACTTTGAATAGAAAAAAAATGTATTTCTCAAATTAAGGGATCACTTTCAATCCTGGGGGAGTTTCTTTTTGAAACTTATATGAGAAGGAGAAAAAAATGTTAATTGAATCTTCTCATTTACACCTTCCATCTGTTTTTGTTCCAGCTGCATCTGCTTAGATACTTGAGAAGCAGGTCAAACTAACACTTAATGGGTCTCAGCTGATTATTGTAGTAATATAATAAAATTGCTGCAAGAGGAAATGGGGGTCTACATTTTTATATTAAATGAAGAAAGTTTAAAGTAATTTTCTTGACTTTAAAGGTTATCAAAATAAGTTGGGGGGAAAATGCATAATTCTCTTCTACAGGGAATTTAGCCTACTGTTTTTGTGGGTTTTTTTTGCTTTGTAGAAACTTGGCCGTTGTTTTCAAATAGTGATTCTTATTGAGAAATTGCTATTTTGCCCATCTCTTTTCATCAAGTACGATGTTTGTTATATTTTTTTCTTCTGCGTCTGACTTTTCTGTCTAGTATTCTGTCTTGTCTTTTTCTTTTCTAATTCTGTGTATTTAAATATTTTTAAATTTTATATGCACTCTTGTAGCCTGCATGGTGTGTCTGAAGATTTTTTTTTAATGCCATTTAACGTCTTTGGAAAACTAACCCCTTCATTTCCCAGATTTAATGTTGTAATTGCAGTAGCCAATGAAGTAAGTGAAGCATATTGTTTAGACATGTAAAGATATTTCTTTCCTTCTAAATATTCCTCCCTTTAAAAAATATTGTTATTTTATGAAGGTAAGCTTTCAGGTTTGTATCACCTGCTTTACACTGTTAGAAAAAAAAAAGATATAGTTTCCTATGGAAAAAAGATTTATTTTTTTACTGGTAAGGTTTACATTTTTCAACTTCATCCGTCTAAGAGCTAGTTTTCTTATTTCTTTATCAGATTTTGAGAGACAGACATCAGTCAAAATTAATTCATATCACCTTGGGACTCCATTCATAGGATCAAATATTTATGTGTATATACATATGTAACTATAATTAATATACTAGCTAATTCATTCTGAGCATATTAACACTTTTCTATCCTGTGAGTGTTTGTCCAACAAGAAAAGAATATTTGTGAATATACTGAAGGGCTGCCTCCTATTTCTTACTCACAGTGATCTGTGCTAATTAAATGTTTGCAACTCAGTGGAAGGAATTTTGCCCCACAAAACAGAGGGCTGCTCTTACAGAATGTCCTGTGTGAGTAAGAGGAGGAGAAATTGTGGCAGATAAAGCCAACAAATGCTTTGGTGAGGTAAATACTACCAGGTGCACACAGAGTGAAAAATAATGATGGCTATTCCGAGCATATTTATCAAACTAACCACATAGGGGGGCAAAGATGGAAGCATGTGTGTCTTAACAGACTGGTGAAAGTGGACAGGAATATCCTTCACCTGTCTGGGCTCAGAGGTGTATTAATAGAACAAGGCTACAAAGCATGGAATTAAGCTAAAAGAAATTTAATAAAAATTGTCCCTTTAACAGATTTTCTGTGAAAAGTTTGTAATATGAAAGAAAAGTGGTGGTGAAATCTTAAAGATCAAGGCTGGTGTTAAGATTACACAGTCGGCTGATGATGCAGAGTTGACAGAATGGCAAATTAGGATGTTTTTCTTGCCCTGAAATTGTAGCTGAATGGTTTTGAAGTCAGAGGGTCTATCCAGAGATTAAACAAGAGGAAAGTTGTCAAATTATTAAAAATATCAAATGAGATGAGTGCTGAGTGCTACTGGAATTGAAGTAGAATCTAAGGTTAGTAGGGTATATATGAGTACGGAGGATTAGCTCACAAGAAGAGCTAAGTGCCAAGGAATTAATGTGTAAAAATTCTGTTCCTTTTTCCTCTATATTTTTCCTTAAAACCAAGTTCTCTAGCTTCACCTGGCAGTAATAATCATCCTCTATGTTTATTCCTGTTCTGAGAACGTGTTCTTTACTTAACTGTACCTAAGCACTCCTAACTATTCTCATTTACAGACACTTTTCTAAACAAATGCTTGTCTAAATTTCTTTGGATCAGTATAAAGTCTAGTTCATAGTATATAATTGGTTAGAATGTAGAACATATACCGTAAATCTGCAGAAAAGAATTTGAGGCTGATTAAATATAAATGGCTGGGATGATGGAGGTACAATCAAATCATGCTTTATAGAGCTGGGAGGGGAAGGTTTTGAAAAGATTTGGCATTTTGCTTCAGAGAAATTTTGAAATCATTAAACAATGCAAACCCCCAAACTTAAATGAGGAGACACTCTGGTCACAGCTCAAATTATGCATGTTTTAAATATTATTTACAGAAATTAAAATATAATTCCTTCAGAATAGAAAACCTCTCTGGAAGTGAAACTGTGACATTCTTTCAATGCTTCTGTTTTCTGACACTGAGCAGACTACCTCCCTGCATAGAGAGTGGGTCAGAAATGGAAGCCAGACAGAAAATACATGAGGTCACACTAAAAGAAGGGTATACGGGAAAGCAAGAAGAAGATATAAACAAAAAGCCCCCCAAAAATCACCACAAACAAACAAAAAACCCCAACCCCCACAACAAAAGTAGAACAAGAACCCAGGATTTATTCTTTCTGATTATTAACAATTCCCTTCTTTGCCATGTCTCCATTTTGTTTAGATTCCCATGAGGAGGAATACTGCAAAGGACCTGTCTTTTTTCATATATGATACTTTGGTCCTGTTTATTGAACCATATTCTTTGTCTGACCGATGGAGAAGTAGCAAAGGACTCACATGGTTTAGAAGCAGCACTTCTGATATTATTTGTGTTAAGAACACTCTTGGAAGCCTCCACTCTTCTCACCCGGTACATCAGTGCTGAATGCAGAGAAGCACCTCTTACATCAACTGCCCCTTATAGTTTTTGTCCTTTGGAACCACTTTTATCAAAATGTGCTGCACAAGAGAGAAAAACTAGAGGGTTAAATTAAGTCCTAGTGCAATTCTCAGGTTCAGAGAGTCATGCCTATAGTTAATTTGATGCCTCTTTTACATATCAAGCATTCATCAATATGTACACCGAGTAGAAATTGCAAAGATAATATCTTGGACCCTAAAAAACATGCTACCAATGATACAACACTAATATCTAGCAGAAACCTTGAAATAATTTTATCATTTTTTTCAAATGTTATAATTTGTTCACACACTTGCTCCCAAGTGGTCTTTAATATTCAAAAATGCTGAATGTATCTTTTAAATATTTATTGTTCATGATGACAATTACAAGAGCAATCAATGTTTTGAGCTGATACAGTGTTGTTTTTCAACCTTAGCTGGCCACTTGCTTGGACCCCCACCAGAGGGATTAGGTAGAGAATTGGAAGGGTAAAAGCTATGAAAATCATGTGTTGAGATAAAGACATTTTCATGGGGAAAGCAAAAGCTGCACAGACAAACAGAGCATTGCTTTGCACATTGCAAATCAAGGAATTATCACTTCCCATGCGCAGGTAGTGTTCAGCCATCTCCATGGAGCAGGGCCCCATCACACCAAATATTACTTTTTGAAGATAAACTTCAATACTACAAATGGTCCCTCCTTCTTCTCCCCTGTTTATACACTGAACATGATGTCATATGGTCTGGAACATCCCTTTGGTCAATGAGGGTCCCCTGTCCTGTGTTTCCTCCCAGAAAAGGCCTTGCCTCTGTATAAGCCCTGCTAAGCAATAACAAAAACATCTCTATATTATCAACCCTGTGCTCAGCCTCATACCAGCCCCTCTGAAAGAAATTACTCTACCCCAGCTGAAACAAGGACATATAGGTAGCTCTCTACTAAGTATCAGTCTTTCACAACTTCAAAGCAAACAAAGAGTGTGATTAGTATCATGATTTTGCATCATGGGCAGAAATTGTTCATAATGGCTTTTATAATCATGATATATCCAGCAGAGTTTTGGCATCTAGTTGAAAGAAAAGGAAACCAGCTGTTCTAGGACTGACATTGCACAATCAGCACAGATTATATTTATATTTATTTATGCACTATATATTTATACGTGTTTATTATGAAATATGGCTGATTTCCTTCTCAGACTTCCATGCACTAGAACAACATGGAAAAGATATTTGTATGACAATATTTAATATCTGTTAGGAATCATGTTGGTGTTTACTTCCCTGTTTCTCCTTTTTTTATTGGTTGGATTTATTACATTTAGGAATATGATCTTTCATTTTGATGGTTATAGCACATAAAGAAATTTTAATTAGTACCAGAATTTCAACACAGTTTTAATGTAAAAACTAAGATATATATATACATCTGAAAAACCATGAAAGGTTTTAAAATTCACTATTTCTTTTAGCTGCAAAAAGTACAAACTATCAGAACCACTTTTCTGTTTCACTTGTGTCTCACCTGGAGTGACTAAGGAGGAATAGTCACTCTCCTTTACTGCACAAATCAGGAATGAGACTTCTGAGAATGTTCTGGGAGAACTCTGAGTTTCCTCCCTCCTTCTTGGCACCTGGTCTTATTCCCACTTCAGCCTGTTTGTTTGTTTGTTTGTTTGTTTTTTATTTCCCCACTCCAGTATCTCTCCCTCTCTTTTCTAACAGTTGTATTTCAAACCCATTAGTGGGAATTTTTTAAAGGCATGTACTAACTTTGGCCTGCCTCTCTCCAACCCACTCTCTCCTTGGGATATTATATTCCTACTGCTTTTGTTAATCATGTTACTATACCACTTCACTGTGCTAGGTATTTGAAAACTGTTAAAATAAAAATGCCACAGGTGCTACCTCTCCTTATGTCATTTTTCTGTGCCAATCTGCTTTATTTTTCTTGGTTTCTCAAATGGTCTCATGCAAAGTCTGTAGAGGCTTCTGTTGGGAGGGCAGAAGAAATTAGGACTATTGTGAATCTTCTGAAGGTGCAAGTGCTGTTTCGATATACTGAGGTAAAAACAAACCCAGAAATTTCTTGCTCCTTATGATGCACAGCTCAAATTAACAATTTTTTTTCACTTGCTTCCTGAATGTTTGGGTATTTTTTTTTTCTGGGACTTCTTTTCTGTTCCTCTTTTTGACCAAAAAAAAATTATATATACATATATATGTATTTAAAATAGGAGTTTAAAGACAAGACATTCTTGAATAATTTACCACTTCAGTTTTATTATCATTCTTTGAGTTTACATTAATTTATAACACATGGCTGTAATTTTAACTTCAAATAGACCTGATAAAAATGTGAGAAGGAAGGAAGCATTTGCAGAGAGATGGTCTTGAAACAAGCCCCAAATAAATACATTCTGAAAACATGATTTGGATCCTGTTCCAAGTATCATAGTTGGTAGCTCACTTCAATATGTCATACTGCACATGTGGCTTATCCCCCTCCAATGACAGGAAAAAGCTGCCAACAGGATGAGAACATATTTCTGTAATTTGTAGGGCAGGTCAGGCTACAGAAAAATTGCTGTGAAGGTTGCTCTTCAATGTAGGCACTAGTCAGCCAAACATTTATACGCATGCTGAACATTATAGGTATCCTTAAGCTTGTTCAATCAAGTTCTTGCAGGCTGAAAATAGAGCATGATTGTCTTCGATGAAGCAACAGTGCAGCTGGGCTGTGGTCGTATTCTTTCATTGCTGGGATTTTTAGGAGAGAAGCAGCTAAAAAAACCCCAAAGAACTTTAACTGACCTGAATCACATTCTGACTGAAATCACGGAATCATAGCACACCCTGACCTGAAAGGGATCCACAGGGATCTTCAAAGTCCTGGGCTGGCACAGGACAACCCTAAGAAACATGCCATGTACCTGAGAGAATCATCCAAATGTTTTTTGAAATCGGACATGGTTGATAACGTATCTGCTTCTCTGGGGAGCCTGTTCCAGTTCCTAGCCACCCTCTGTGTGAACGTTTTCTTAAGATCCAACCTAAAACCTGCCTGACACAGCTTCAGGCCATTCTTTTGTGTCCTGTCACTGGTCACCAGAGAGAAGAGATCCAATGACTGCCTCTCCACCTTCCCCACGAGGAAGATTTAGGCTGTGATGGATTTTCCCTCAGTTTCCTCTTTCCCAGGCTGAACAGACTAAGTGACCTCAGCCACTCCTGCTTCCCAGGGCACTGCTGACTCATATTCAGCTCGCCATTGTCCAGAACTCACAGGTCACTTTCTGTGGAGCTGCTCTCCAGCCTCTTGTTCATAAGTCTGTATGTACATATCCCATATAAGACTGTATGGACGTGCTTGAAATGTAATTAAAATGGAAAATGATTTAGAGAAAATAAGATCATATTATTAACAGTGGTGAAAATTTTTAAAGCCACTTCCAAAAGTAGTTGGTTAGATGACAGGAATAATTGCCCATATTTTATGATCTAAGTATGTGGATAAGTGGAAGGGATTTTTAAAGTCTCTGATAGTTCTAAGCAGCTTTCATGCTATACTCCGCTATTCATAAGGTGTTTGAACCATGTGTGTGTACACTACTATTATTAAATTTTAAAACATAATTAGTCATGTTAGTTTTCCTCAAATTCATTTTAATTTGTCTGGCATTTTTTAAAGCATCTTGTGTCTTTTGAATGTCAAATGCCTGCACCCGGTAAACCATATGTAGTGATGTGCTGTACTGTTACTGCTTTCCAAAATCAAATGAACTTTGTTTTGAAACCTCTCTGCCACACAATCCTTTCATTTATCTTGGAATAAAATCATATTATTTTATTTCTGTCATATATTCTTACTAATGCTATTATACCCTGACTCCATGCTCGCAAGCCAAGCAGAGATTACATTAGGACCCCAAGCCATTACTGTATGCACTCCCCCAGCACAGTCCTGCTGAGTGATCTTGCCATTTTGTGGGACTGAGCTCCTGCTAACAAAGACCTAATGCCCTTAACACTGCAGAATTCCTTCCTTCCCTTTGGCCGTGGGTGAGGCTTCTCATGCCCCAAGAAGGGGATCTATTAGGTGTGGTCAAAAAATTTTGCCTATTTGATTCTTATTTTGGCATAATGTGCTAACAGTCCGGCTGTATGCCTGGGATTTAGCATTATTGGAAGAAGAATTGAGAATTATTTGAGGTAACAGGTTTTGCTGCCAGTTGCTCAGCTTCACAGTTCTAAAGAAGTTCTTTGGACACCTTCCCTACTAACATAGATATCAAGAATAGAGCAAAAATCCTTAAGACACAAAGCAAAGCAGGTCTGGAATGCTGCCAAGGTTCTCTGAAGGCTATTCTGGTATCTAAATATCACAAGTCAAGCAGGTGAGGCAGAAGGCTGCTTGTCTGAACAGGAATCTTCTCTTGGACATAAGGCAAAAAGAGAAAATGTATGTCCAGTGGAAGCAAGACTGGGTGACATGGGAAGAACACAGAAATGCTGCTCATCACTTAGGGAGAAAAGTTGTGCAGCCAAAGCTAAAGCTGGGCCAAAATGTGAGGGACAATAAAAAGACTTTTCTGAAATATATTAATGGCAAAAGGCAGTGGTCTCTTCCAACTCAGCACATTCTGTTATTCTGTGATCTTATTGCATAGAACAAAGACTCAGCCTTGAAGTACATAGAGGTGGCAGCAGTAAGTTCTATAACTGGGTGCTGGATCCAGGGGAACAGCAATATTCTTGGAGTCAGGGAAACTCAACAGAAAGCAGAACTAGAGCTCTGGCTGGCAGCTCTAGCAAGGGAGGCTGATGTAGTTTGGGCTTGCCAGGAGCAACTGCCCCTGGGTGGAGTTGAGACCAGGGGCAGCAAACAGGAATCAAGAGGATGCAGTGGTTTGTGCAGGAGGGCATGCAAGAAGGTCCCTGCACGCTGTCTGGCGTGCCACAAATGAGGGAGGTGCTCTAGGTCCCTGTAAGGATGGTGAGCACTCACCTCAGAGCTAAAACCAGTGCTTCTACAGAGAAAGCCGCTGACAGATCTTATGCTTACACTCAGATGGAGTAGATAAGGAAGGAGACAGCAGAGCCAGTAGGTTGTAATAAGTGCACAGACCCTTCTCTTAGAAAAAAGGCAAGTACCTGCAAAACATGTGTATCTATCTGTTGCATCAGTCATCTGAAATGAAAGAAACAGTTAAAAGGCTGTGTGCTATTAGAAGGTCCAAGATAGGGATAGACAAGTGCTTTAGAACCATGTTCCTATAAGGGACACCACCAGAAATACAACTTATGACCCACACAAACAGGATTTTTTACAATCAAGACCAGATATTAAGCTTTAACCCATTAGCAAGGTCTGCAAGTAGAAACTGTGCCAGAAACACACAGAGTATTCCACCAAATGGAACAAGAGTACATAATGGGTGACTGTGATGGGATACTGAGATGTGCATCTGCTGGTTTGACAGGGTTTCTGCTGGTTTCACAAGAAAGACACTGCTTTCCAGGAGAGAAGGTCCAAAAAATTTTGTCTACAAATTAATGGGCCCTGAAAATTTCCACTGGAGAGTGTTAAGAGAACTGACTTCATTGCAAGGCCCTTCTGCATAATCTTAGCTTATTCAAGGAGATTGAGGGGTATCTCAGAAAAATGGAAGAAGGCTTATGTCACCCTGTCTTAGTTTGCAATACAGGATGTGACCAAAAGTATGTATTCTATCACCATCTGCTGAAACCAGGTGGGGCAGTGATCCTTATCTCTGTGGGAGATGTTCTCTGCTAATGGGCTGTCTTTAAAACCAGGTGGGGCAGTCATTTTCATCTTTTCCACAACCTCCAGGAAGATATCATCTGCTGCTGGCCAATTAATTCCCACTGTATGACTGATAAAATTACATCACCCCATTGGGAGATGCTCCAGTCAGGGGGAGGAGCCAAGCCTTTCCTACCTAGATAATAACTGAGATTAGGCTACCAAAGTAGCCTTCTTTCCACTGGATTCCAGAGGAAAACCGGACCTTTCCACATCATCCCTGGACCTTCAGAGGAAAACTGCACCCTTCTACAGGAGCATTGCTTCAGCTGAATCACATCTCCCTCTGCAGGAGGACTGTAGCCACCATTTAATGGGACTGCTACCAACACCCTGACTGACTGACTGGGTGTCAGGCTGTATTCTGACTCTGTCAGTGTTTTGGGTTTGTTCTTTGTAATACTGTATTTCTATTTTAATTTTCCTAGTAAAGAACTGTTATTCCTATTTCCTATATGTTTGCCTGAGAGCCCCTTAATTTCAAAATTATAATAATTTGGAGGGAGAGGGTTTTACATTCTCAATTTCAAACACAGGCTCCTGCCTCTCTTAGCAGACACCTGTCCTCCAAACCCCTATCAACAAGAAGGGCTTAGAAGAGGATCCAGGAAATTACAGGCTCATGTCTTACTTCGGCTCCTGGGAAAGTTATAGAATGCGTCCTCCTGGGGTCTGTCACAAGTCATATGAAGCATGTGACTGGGAAAAGCCAGCATGGAATCACCAGGAGCAAATTGTGAATGACAAACCTGATTGCCTTCTATGGCAGAATAACCTGACAAGCTGATATGGGACGAGCAGTGAACATTGTCCACCTGGATTTCTCCAAGAGTTCTCATATGCTCTGTCAAAGCCTTCTCCCAGAAAATCTGGTGTGTTTCATCTAGTGAAGTGGGGAGGGGAACTGGCTGTCAGGCAGCACTCAGAGGGTGGTGGTGCCTCACTTGGCACCCTGTCACAACAGGGTCCCCAGGGATCAGCTTTGGGCCCAGCACTGTTTGATTTATCTGTGGTGGGATCCTGATAAACCCTGATAAAAGTTTCTGATGATACCAAACTGAGTGGGAAAGTGGATACTTTGGAAAGGAAGTTCACCCTGCAGGAATACCTTTTCACATGGAGTTGCATAAAAAAGAGCATAATGGCCACCATCTGGGGAGATTCCAATTGGACACAAGAGGAAAATTTTTTACAATGAGAACAATCAGCTGTTGCAAAAAATCTCCCCAAGAAAGTGGTGGGTTCCCAAATGCTGAACACTTGAAAGATTCATGTGAACAGGGTGCTGGGCTATCTAGTCTAGACTGTGCTTTTGGCAAAATAGATTGCACCACATGATCCTTGAGTTTCCCTTCCAACTTGGTATTCTCAAAAAGAATAATCAGGAAGAGTGCATGTTTTCAATTTCTGCTTACGCCTTTAGAAAAATACATTCAATTATATATATATAATATAAATATATAAATATAAATATATTTATTTATTTATATATTAATTTATATAAAAATATCTTTATATCTAAGTGTATTTTTAGATTTATATGTTTTTTAGAGAGAATATACATATTGCCTGAAAATTGTAGTTGAATCTTCTCTTTTGCTTGATTTACTCTCCACAATTTTCACAAAATTAGCCAGGTTAAAATATTGAATATAACTCAAAAATACAGCTGTTTTTTTCCTGCTCATATTTATGATTGCACAGCTAATAATTTCCCTCTTTCATTTTGTTCAAAATGTACTTTCTATTAAAAACAGTACGTTTTGAACAAAATAAAAGAGATGTTCAGAAAGCATGAAAACCTGCACTTGATCTCTTGCTTCTCCTTGATATATTTAACTTATTGTATAGATTCAGAATTTTTCTCTTTTGAAACTTTCCTTGAGTTTTTAACTTCCTGCTAGGCAATTGCTGGCTACTGAAGTGCTGAGCACAGCACTTACTGCAAACCAATAAAAAGTCAAAGACTTGATGTCAGGTTCTCTTAGACTTATTTAATCACTATGAGTGGAAAGAAGACAGATTTTGATTAAGACCAGCTAAACCGATCAATAAAGTCCTTGAACTTGCATAAGTCACTACTGGTTACTTCCAATAACAGTGATGGCCTGTACCTAGGAAGAAATATCCTTCTGTTAGGATCTTTACATATGAAACATACATGTGGATGACCAGTGGATGCTCCCTTAAGAGAGTGCATTATATTTCTTAACAGTCCATTGCTGTTGCTCTTCAGCCAATTTCTTTTGCCCTGAATCTCTGAGAAAACTGAACTGGAAAATGACACTCAGATTCTATATATAAACACAAAAGGGGACTAAATATATAGTGAGCAACATGACAACCTTGAAATGTGCAATTTTCACTAATTCTATTCTTGATATACTAGTCCAGGTTCTAACAGGGGAGAAGGTCAGGGTAGAGGTGCAGTACTTCAGGATCCTCTAGATCCGTTGGATATGAGACTTAAACAAACAAGAAATTACTTTCATTGATTAAATGTAGATTGAATTAGTGGGAAAAAATGACAGGCCCTGCTAAGGTTGTGTCCCCTAGTCATTGTTTAACTCAGCGTGACAGATTCAATCTGCTCAGCCCAAAGGAAGGCCAAAGATGTCACTCACAGACTCTACACAATGCCACAGCCATAGAAGAGCAAAATCGAAAAGTTGCACTTTATCAACTCACAGCCTGGAGCCACTGTTCTCATTCGGGTTGTGTTAGCAGAACAATGAGCTACAGCAGGCGCAAGGCCGCTCCACATAATAATTATAGGTATCCCACAGGCAAAGCTCTTGCTGCTTTTAAGACTTGACAGAATGTGTCTTGTAGGCATGACCTAGCAGATGGGGGACTTTTTTCTTTCATCTTTTCCTAAAAGCCACCTAGGAGAAATATATAAAGAATCCTGATAAAGGGTATATTTTCTCCTAAACAGGTAGGCTGATTACTATAAGCTACTCTTCTTTTTCATTCACGCTTAAAATAATTGGAGATTACCTTAGTGGAAGGAAGTCAAGTATAGCAACAGAAACAGGGATAGACCTTTTGCTCTATCCTGCTAATTTGTGTCACCTACTGCACTGCCTTATGTATTGATGGTAGAAAAAATGAAGCAGAAAATTAAGTCTGAAAGGCATTTTTGTCCTGCTGTCATTTTGTACAACATTTAGTTCAGTTGACATGACACTGTGCCTTTTGTTACATAAAACTGTCACATTGTCCCCTTCTGGTTAGCCACAGTTGCCGACCAAATCAATAATATCTGTCAAAACTGTCAAATAGTGAAAACAGCTAAAAATATCTGTTATAATAGATAATATTTTTATTACCATTAAAAGATACAAAAAATTATATCACCAACAACATGAGCAATAAAAAATAACCTTAACAATTAGCACAAATTGAAGAAGGATGTTCTCAGATATATTGTCATGTCTGAACATTTTAATTATTTCATACTAATTTTTGATATTTTAATATGCTATTAATTTTTAAATACAGTCTGTGACTGCTGAAGGACACTTAAAAAAAGTAAGTGTATGCATTTATTTTGTTAGAGTTGTTAGGTACTCTTTGTTCTACTTCAGTTTTCATGGATGAAACATAAACTACCAGCAGCCTGAAAAAGTACAGAAGGAATCCAATAGAAATGCAAAGAGCCTGATTGTCTTTTTCAATCTTCCACTCTTGCTTGGACCACGGTATGATACAGAAATTTTAAGCCAAAAAATATTGAGATTTGCAAACCATTTGCAAATCACATCTTATAATTATGTTTTCTTTTTACCTTTCATAATTTCAGATTTAAATTCTCCAGATGCCTTTTTGTTTATGGTTTAAACTCAGAAACTCTGGCAAACATGTAATTTAGCTACAATGTGGAAGAGAAGATTTCTGCCCCAAAAATACACAATTTGTCCAAAAGACATCTCCGTGCTGGCATGTGAGATTGAGCTTCCTGGCTGGATACTGCTGGAACCTACATAGCCAAATTTGCCTACTTGTCATCAAAACAGACACAATAAACAATAAATATTAGTGTCATCCATATATCTTTCAGAATACTGTCCTTTTGTTTAGCATATATTTTTAAGAGTGTCACTTGGACTTCAGACTTAAAAAACTGGATTCTATGGTTATTTCACATTCTCCCTGGAAGACCCAGCAGGAAATGCAGGACTGGTGTATGTGGTCCTGTTTTGTAGAGAGAAACACATGGATTTGAGGGCCTTTTGTAATTTTTTAACCTGGATAAAGACACTCCTGAATTGTATGCCTTCAGTATTTTCACAAATGTAACGTCAGCCACAACCTCCTAACTATTTTTATCAAGACATTTTTTATATGTACTTTGACCACGTACATGTGGAAGAGGAAAGGAAAGATTAGGAGAAAAGAAAAGCACCCAACAGATCCAAGAACTCTTTAAAGCAAATTGAAATCCATTTAGAGGTTGTCCTGTGTCAATAGATGCCAGTAACATGGGAATTCCATTTCTCTTTTTCAGATCAGAAAACTTTTCTCTGTATTTTTAATCACAGAGTCATAGAAAAGATTGGATGGGACAGGACTTTTAATTCTCATCTAGTTCAAACTGCCTCTGCAATGCACAGGGACATTCAGCTAGATCATGTTGTTATAAGTCCTGTCCAACCTGACTTTGAACATTTCCTGGGATGGGATCTCTATCACCTCTCCAGTCAGCCTGGTACTGTTTCACCACACTCATTGTAAAATATTTCAGAATTCCTTTTTGTTTCAGTGCTGTAAATGTGGAGGTTTAAATTGCGTATACTCAAAATTTAGATATATGCAAATACCCTTTTTATAGAAGTAAAATTATAATAATAGGGCTTTAAAAAATATTTTTTACTTAATAGTTTTGAGGGTGTTTACTCCATCATTTAGATGCAATTCTGGTTTCACTAAATTCACTGATTTAATTCATGAGCTGTGAGATTTCTTAATACCAACTAAATTATTTGGAATAATTCTTAGTCTGGGAATGTCATAGGTTATATTTATAAACTCATACGGTAGAATAAAGTATTGAAGTCTTTGTATTGTCTATGTTCTGTTTAAGATCTTCAGTGGTGGTAAATCACCTTTATATCTCACAAAATTAATTAATTAAACTGTTCAAATTACATATTTGGTTCATACATTTTCAAAGTTTAAGTCATCACAAAGACAGAAATTTAATTATTGTGAACTGATTTCTACTATTTCCCAGTGCAAAAGGACAAGAAAATCCTATGACAAGAAAACCCCAACTTACAAGATTTCCTTTCACCTGATTTGATCTAGGATTATATTTTTAGTGTTTCTTCATGTTTTCAATATAGCTGCAAAAAATAACATAATATTTTAGCATGTATCTTGGAGAATTAAAATTTCAAAATATTAGTATGTTACTGACACAAATAAAGTATGTTCAGAAAAATGGAGCTAATTCTCTTCTAGATGAGACAACCTGTAACATTCTCTACTAGTAGCTTGGAATACTAAACAAGGAAGTGACTCAATTTTTTACCTCAATTTTTTTTAATCCCATGAAAAGAACTCACAATGTTGACAAAGCAGCTTTCTACAGTGTCTGAAAAAAACAAATTCTGTATTCTCATAGAATATAGGGTTTTTTAACCATGTTCTATAGACTGATCTTGATGAAAATAGGCAGAAATTTTGGCCAGCAAATTTCCCAGAGTAGCCACACATTTTTTGGAGGTCCATGCTCTACAGTTCCTGTGAAGGTCTGACATTCTTTCCTGTCATTCTGTCTTGTTTATTTTTCTTTTGGCATAAATTCAAAAGTGAGGTCTAACACCACTTCCAGAAAGAAAAATTCTCTTGGGGAATCTCCACAGAATTTTTATTTAGTGGAGGTAAGTAGTTATTCTATTTTTTTAATTTAAACTATGAGATGAACAGATTGAGTTCCCTTTTACTTTCTGAAAGTGTAACTGACTGGAACAGCCCTTCGTTTAGAAGTTGAATTTCAGCCAAGAAGAAATGTGTAAGTCTTCAATTCTGATTAGTACTTGTGATAATTCCTCTTGTGAGTTGAGAGCTATCTTTCAGTCCTACTTATTGATGAGCACATTAAAATTTTCAATAATATAAGGTACTTTGACTCCTTAACCACTTATGCTGCCTTTTAAAGGCCTCGTGAGTCACCCAGGAAGCTTCCATATAGAAAACACATTCACATTGATTAGATACTTTCTTACTGTCTTTATAAGGAAATCTAAATAGGTTATGCGGCCGAAAGATCTATAGCTCTTGCACAAGGTGCTAATGAAGAGCTGGATTGTCCCTAGGACTGACACAGCTGTGCTCGGGAATGGGAGGGAATTATCTCCCTCTTGCCCATGTCTTAAGAGCATTTTCTGGACACCTGTGATAAATTAATCAAAGTCCTAATGAACAATATTTTTCCCACATCATCAGCTGGATGGGGAATGCATAAATGGCTTACATAACAAGCAGGATCTGCAAGTGAAATTCAAGTAGTAATTCTCCAGTCTCTGGAAGAGTTAATCTAAACAATCTTCTCTTTCCTGAATATCTGGCAGATCTGGAGGGGGATTGGGGGCAAAAAGAAGAACAAAAAACCAAACCCAAAGCCAAATAAAAAAAACCAAACAACTCTGTCTACCACCCTTCAATCCCGGGGAAAGAAAAAGAGCTTTAAAGATTAAATTGTTTCTTTATATTTATTGATTAAAATATGGCAGTCTTTATCACTTCTTGTGTATTCAATAAACACCATAAATGGATATGGGAAATTTATGGATATTTTTTTATTTTCTAGATGAACTAGAGCCCCTTATGTTTACAGTTAGTTCCCCAATAAATCTTTAAGGTGGTATTATTTGGCTTAAAACTGCTATTTTTAAGCCTTGAAGTCTGTATGTGTAAGTAACGATGGGAAACACTAAAGACTACTCCAAAAGTCCTGGACACGGCCTAACAGTCTTAAAGAAACCATTCTGCAATTGTTCCATCCATTGTTTGAATATTTAATATAATTTATGACATGTTAAAAATTTCTAAAAATTGTCCAATACAGTTCAAATATTCCGACTAAGAACCTGTTTACTGGAAAGAGAGGACTTAAATTTTCTGTATTTGAACTTCCATTGAGAGTTTCAATTTTCATCAAAATAGGTGAAATTTTATTTAAAAAAATGTATAGTATTTCTTTAGCAAATTTTATTGAATTACCTTAATATTGCAAAGAAAGATATCTAGTCTTCACATAATTGTATTTCTCATTTCCTACCTTCTAACATGTCAGAGACTCACCTGATTCACTCATGTCAATCTCATTCAACAGACACTGTTTTGTTTATCAATCAAGATTCATTTGAGTAAACTTTTTTCTAAAATTCTGTTCTGCTCTGTGTCATCATCTTGATATTGTTATCCATTATAATGAAGTCTCAAAGATGGTAAATCTCTATCCCAATACAGGTTAGCTGTTAGTCATATCTCAAGAAACTTGGCAAAGCAGAAACAAGTATAACAGAGTAAATTAATGTATTAAGAACTAAGCTAAATGGCATTAAATGGATAAACAGGAATACAATCACTGAAGGGAAACAGTGAAGGATCTAGGGTTTTAAAGGGGCAAGAAAAGAACTCGGATGCCAAGAATATTAAGTCTTTTTTTTTTGTTAAAAATGTAATGTCCTTATTGTTTATGAGTATTTGTGGCAGAGATAAAAAGAGTATTTTTAAAAAATGTTTGATCTTCAGCTGCAGTAATCTTCCTGACCTCTGTAGTGACAGAACTCTGGAGCTGTCAGGCTCATTCTGAGCAAGAAGGCAGTTCAAAACATTGAGTCACAGCCTGTGTCAAATATTGAGCCTCGGCATAAAGCCATTTATGAGTCAGTTCAGGCTCAATAATTACTCAGGCATTATTTGGCATATAATTATAAATAACAAACATACCCAAGAAAATTTCAATTTATTTACAGATTTCACAATTTATAAACAGAACACAAGAGCAACCCTTCTCATACACTTTTTTTTTATTTTAAAATACTCAATGTGCTCAATTTACAATCAGCACCAATATGGTCTATCTAAAACAAAACTTCTATTCGTTAATCCTCAGATACACTTTTCTCATATTTTCTTTTACTTCTTTGTAAGCATTGTTTATGCATAACATGAATAACATACATAACATAACAGTTTTCAAAGAACATTCTGTTATGTAGTAATTTGAGACTGGAACTGAGGAAGGAATGGTTGTTTTACTCCATGGGTTTGAATGAAGAAATTTACCATTTTTGTACCCAAGGAAAATTACTCAGCTAAGGTGATGTTGAAATCACAGTGAGGATTGTTTTTTTTTCCTAGACAAGGTGATTTTCTATTTCAGTCTTCTTTTCACAAACAGCCATATATATTTATGTTCAACATGCTTCATCAGTGATTCATCAGTGTGCTGAATCTCTGCAGAAGAGGACATGAAACAAAATAATGTTGTAGTAATATTTTTTAAACACGGTTGTAAAATCTTGATCAAAGTAGCCTGGCATGCTCAAAAGAATTTTACATTTTAAAACAAGTAATTTTTACAAGTATGTTCACTTATGATGAGCAAAAAATACCTTGAGAAGTGGACCTATGGAAATCTCATGGAGTTTAACAAGGCCAAGAGCAATGTGCTGCACCTATATTAGGGTAAACCTGACTGGGGGATTAATAGATTGAGAACAGATGTGCGAGAAGGACTTGGACGTGCCCCAGCCATGGCACTCACAGCCCAGAGAGCCAAACGTGTCCTGGGCTGCATCCAGAGCCCCGTGGGCAGCAGGGCAGGGAGGGGATTCTGCCCCTCTGCTCTGCTCTGCTGAGACCACCTGGAGCACTGCAGCCAGAGCTGGGGTCCCTGCACAGGAGGGACAGGGACCTGCTGGAGCCAGTCTAGAGGAGGCCACCAATTCGATTGGAGGAATGAAACACCTCTCCTGTAAGGAAAAACTGAGAGAATTGGGATTGTTCAACCTGAATAATTGAGGATGACCTAATTGCAGCCTTCCTGTACCTGAAGGGAGCCTGCAATAATGACAGAGCAGGACTTGTTAACAAGAACTTGCAGTGACAGGACAAACCTACTGAAAGAGGTTTAGATAGATATTAGGAAGAAATTCTTTACTGTGATGGTGGTGAGGCACTGGCACACGTTGGCCAGAGAAGCTGTGGATTCCCCATTCAAGGAAATGTTCACTGACAGGCTGGATGGAGCTCTGAGCAACCTGGTCTGATGGAAGATATCCCTGTCCATGGCAAGGTCCCTTCCAACCCAGGCCATTCTATGATTCTGTGATTCCAGTTCTATCCTACTTATTTGTATGCTGGAAATTGGTCAGCCTCTCGAAATAATCTTTATGAGATTAGCAAGTCTCCAGACCTTGAGGCTCTCATGGGCTCTACCAACCCCCTCCCAACATAAGGAGGCACTTCTTTAGCAGCTGAACATTTTCTGTACCATCATTTTAATGCTTATTGACTCTACTTGTTGACAGTGTAAAAAAAAAAAAAAACCACATAGAGGAGGAATTATAAAGACCAGAAGACATTATGAATAGAGTAGTAGATTTAGAACTGATCCTTTCCATCAAAAGAGAAATATATTGAACCTTTTAGTTACTTTCTCTCTAGTCATTAATACAGACTTCATAATTTGTATGTCTAGAGCAGTGAACAGATGGTACTTCAATCTAGTCTAAACTGGTTTAACTAATTTCTGCCAATCAGGAGGGCCCATTTCCTTCAGTTATGATAAGCAGTAATGATAAGAAGGTAACCTTCTAATTGACTGTGACATACAGACATCCTAATACTTTTATCTCTTTCTGCTCAGAGACTTTTCTCAAGACATATTTCTCCTAGGTTTTGTTCAACACTGAAACAAAAACAAATGCACTTAGTTGTCTTATTAACTTATTAACTATTTACAGTAACTGACAATTACTGTTTGTTTGTTTTTTTGTTTTTGTGGGGTTTTTTTTTGTTGTTGTTGTTCGGTTTTGGTTTTTTTTTCCTGAAATAAAGATTTTTTGCTTTTACAATTACCTTTCCAATTTCAGCCGTGCACTAACTCTGGGAGAGAAAGGGGTCTGTGAGTAAACAGTCTTGCATTGCCTAGTGGTTCTGGCATTCATGTAAACATGGAGGTCTCCTGGGGTAAACTTCTGTTCCCACTACCATTTATGGGTTTTGTGGGTGGTTGTTTTTCCTCAGTGACTATGTCACTTAAAATACACCAGAGAATCTGAGGGCAGAGATCAGAGGTAAGGTCTTCCTCTTCCCATAGCAAAACAGTACAGTTTAAAGCGTAACACTCCCTAGCTGACTTTCTGGCCTGCAAAATTCTGAATGCTTGTGTGCAGAATTATAAATAAAAGAAGACAGGTGGGGAACAACCTTCCAAACATAACTGCTGTCTGTTATCTGGTGCTCCAGATATGTTTATATCATAGAAAAACTGTTGAGCTCTTTGGTCCTACCAAAAGTGTAGTGTTGGAAGGAGAACCAGAACCTCAAATATGGGTCATTAGTTGAACTTGGGCTTGCAGGACCAAGTAATGGCTAAGTGGAGGATTTTTCAAAACTGGATGTTGGACAAAAGCAGTCAAGCCCTTTCTTACATCTTGCCCTTACTGGGCATGAAACAGAATTGAATCAAGGAAAACATGCTTAATTTGAAAAATTTTGTTATTGGCCATTTTCTCAGATGTAAAACAGCCAATGCCTTAGAGACTCTGAGTTTTATACAAAGTTTTAAAGGCAGATTGGACACACTGGCTATGATACTTTCATAATTCCAAATTTTTAATTAAGAATGCAAGAAAGAAAATCTCAATTGAGCATACTCCTTGCAAACATATATTTTACTTTTGTATGTTGCTAAATGTTTTTGTCAGGTTTTAATTGACTCTCACACTGTTCTGATTTGCTAATGAACATCACTTCCTAGCCCTAACTTTTTTTTTATTCATTTCCTAAAATTGCATCTGCAAACTTCTGTATATGTTTTGACACTCTTTCTTACTGTGCTACCTGTACTGTGCTATTTTTTATATATATTATATATATATATTATCGCTATGTATTTTTTAATATAGATATATTGAAAAATGAAAGGCTATTTTGATCTAGAGCTTTAGTTAGCAATAATGGAACACCTACAGAGTGAAGTTGTAGGCCAGTTTTGTGCATCCTTTCTAGAATGGATATAGTAAGATGCATCTTATCTATAAATGCATTCATGCAGTGATGGATTTTATTACTTCCTCATGTGGAATTGAGCCATTATGAGTATCCCGATCTTAAAAGATGTTCAATTAGCAGAGCTTTCAAGGGATCCAATGAAAATGCTCAGCAGAATCAGTCCATGCAATGTAAATTGTATATTGGAATACCTTAATGGCACTATAGGAATTAATTCTAGCTCTTTTCTTTATTTTCTTAACTATACAATTTTGCTATTTTGAAATCCTTTAAGGCTGTTTCTGTATAAAAATAAGTTGCCATACTAAATATACTTTGCTTGGTTTAGGTTACTTGTTTCATTTTCCCAAATGCTCTATTCTGATGTTTGAGATGTTTCCTTGTTTATCATTATTCACACAATCTTGAAAACAGTGCTGTCTTGAATTTCATTGCTCATTTCTTATGCAGCTTTAACTATGTTGATCTTAATGTTATTCTGTCTTATTATCACCTTAGTAAAGGAAGAGAGTTTATAACGCATGCTCCCACAAGAAAGAAAAATTACTAACTAATTTAACAAATTAAGTGGATATTGCTTATTTCTAATTTTATACTATTCTATAATATAAGGAGAAAGTTAATATTTTATAGTACCTGTTACAAAGGATCACTTGCTCTCTCTCAGTTTGTAAATATAGGCATGCATTTCTGGAAATCAGGTGTTTGTTACGCAGTTTAGGCATTCATCTGTATGTATTTTATTTGTGGGTGTATGCTTGTGTCTCTGTGTATGAATGCATATTTGTATATAGGGAGATATTGATAGATAGACAGGCAGGCAGACAGACAGATAGATATATACCTGCATTGCAAAGCATCCAAACACAGTTCACTGGGTATTGCTATACTGATATAGAGTACACATATTATATATATACTGCACTGCTCCCAAATAATATTTGTCATGTTCCAGATGCTTGAAATGACAGTCTTTGTGTATAATATGTCTCCAGCACAATTTAGACTACCATACGCTCATTTGCCCTCAAGTGGGCCTATTTAAAGTATAATTGACTGCCCTGGCAATTATTGTGAATAGCAGCTGTCTACTGGTAAAAAAAGAGGCATATATATAATGACAGAGAAAGGATCAAATACAAGCAATAGAAAAAGAACATAAAGAAATATCTATATAAGCTATTTTAAACCAGATTTTATAGTGGAAAGCCACAAGGCCTATTAGCCATTTCCAATTAAGGACTATCAAAAAATAAAAGAAAGTACTCAACTATTTATGAAAGGCAGCTGGGTCTACCCTAAATATAAAACTGGAAAATGTTTATTTGTTCGAAAATTGTTACAGCTACCCCACTTCATTTATTTTCATTAACTGTGTTAGGTTTTGATGAAACCTTTGTTGTATCATGTACCTTCTGTTTCAGACAAAAACACCTTGCTTTGTTTTTCTCCTAAATAGCTACATAATTAGATGGATTATTTCATGTGTCTGTGCGTGTGTTTGCTGAAGAGAACAAGCCAGATAAATTAGCACTTAGCAGAACACACAATAGCACATAATATGCCCTTGTGTTTCATATAAAGCTTTATTTGTCATTCACGGGTGGTTGGCAAAACTGACTTTGCTTTTGAAAATGACAGGTGGTACTCTGGTGCTTTCTGTATAAAAAAGAGAAACAACCTTCACCAAAACAGTGTCTCTCAATAGATCCTGTGATTTAGTATTCAACCCTGGACTTGTGTTTCCTCTAAACTTTTGTTTCATTTGCATCTCTTAGGTCTGACATCACCAAGCCAGTTTAATAGTTGAGATTCTATGCCACAAGTTACATTGAGTCCCAAAAAGACCTTCTTTCCTCCAGGCCTGATTATAAGACAGGTGAAGTTCAGTATATTTCAATAAGCTCCGCATTCCATGTCAGGAATCAATAGCCCTCCTCCTTTCTTTAGGGGTTATTAAATTGCAGCTGTAACATTAGACTTCTTTATCTAATTGATTGTCTTTTCACAGGGCTGAGAAAATCAATAGCAGTCAATGGGACTGCCCTGTTTTTCCTTAATAGATGTTTTCTCCTAATTGGCTGCCTGGGTGGCTTCAGTGAGCTCAGTATGTTTTCAGAAGTCCACAATATGTTGCAGTTCTTGTAAACTATTTTACCATGTGCAACGGTTATCGATTTTATAATGAAATCTAGAAAATTCAATAGCCATCAGGAATATAGATCAGGATTCCTAGGTACGTTAAAGCAAAGGGCAAACTCAGTTTGCTACCACTTCAAGCTGTGATCCAATTAAGTATGTCATTAAAGTATTATGGTAGCTAAATACTTTCTAAAAAGACGGTCATCTCTTCAAAATTTCATGTAGAAGAAAAAGCATCAAAAGATTTTAAAGTTTTCCTACCATGATGTCCAGATTACAGTTAAGTTTAAACAGCAGATAAAAGAAAGACTATGGAACATTTTCAAAACTGTGCTGGTCATTGAGTTTTTTCTATCTTCACCTCTTGAAATACTCAAATAAGATTCCTACCAGAAAATCAAGTTAGGAAGAGGAGGGATGAGATAGGGTGGAGAAACACTCAGAGCTACCCAAATTATGCATTTGACCTTTGGTGAAAAGGTCAGCGTGTCAAATACCTTATTCTCAGAGTCCACTCAACACTTAGGAACTCACTTCTGCCTACAGACAGATTTTGGAAGTGGCTAAATTTCATGAGCACTTATTTAATGTCATTTCTCTGTATCATATTTCTGCTCAAATTTTCTTCCCTACCTTAGTGGGATATCTTTACCTTGCGTGACTGTCAGGCAGAGCAGCAGCATCAGCAGCACATCAATCACAGTCTGCAGAGATCAGCAGTCAGAGATGTAAATAGCAGACACTAAAATACAGCCTACATTATATAAATTTTTTACTGACTTAAGACTTGCTCTGCATTAGGGCACTATATTTTCAATAAAACTATCCAGTTGTATACCATGATAGAGTGACAGTAGCTCAAATTTCTCTGATAATGACAAGACCTCAAAATTTCTCCATTGAGGAGAAGCAATTCTGTCATTTAAAGGATAGTAAGTTTTTCATGTATCTTTGTTTTAGCAAAGTGAAAGAAAAGAAAATAAAGGAGAATGAAAATTCTGTGTCACTTAAATGACATACAGAATAACACGCTCTCTGATTTTCTTCCTTTTTATCTCTGTTGTCATTGTTGGTGTTCGAAGTAAACAAACCAAACCTTTCCCTGGTTTCCCATCTTCAGCAAACGGCTCTTCAGTGAACTGAGTCATCCTGAGATGGCAAGATTTTGGATGTATAAAGAGACAAGAACGGTATAGTGATGAAATAAGCTTATATTTGCACACAAAAGAGTGGTACTCAAATAGTGTACCATTAAAAGAAATACATAACTTTAACGAACATATGAACTGTAAATATAGATCACTAGCCTATTCTAAAGTCACAGAAAAGGTTTTCCTCTTAGTGTATATATCTATCACAAACATTGCAGAAATCTGTATTAGAAGTATTGAACTCTCTATAAATTTTATTGTTTTGTAAGAAAGTGTCAACATTGTTAAAAGAATGAAAATTTGTATCTATTCTGTATTTTTTATTAGTCCATAATGCAGAACCACATGTATAATTTAAGACACTGTATGATCCTTGAGAGGAGCCAAATCAAATGTGTATCCATATTAAATCTGGCAACTGAATGGCCTGTATAATAAGAGGAACTTAGGAAAAATCCGGAATATGCAAAATTGTGTCCCTTGGACATGCTTTAGCCAGAAAGAAAATGTAAACATGCAATAAAATATCTATGATTCTACCTTTGATTTCTTCTATTCTGCACACAGCCTAACTAGATAATTGTCAGTCCATCTGTCTATAAAAAAGTTTTCTTATACTTGCTACAGTGTTCTCTGTGCTGCTAGCTCCTTCTTACTAATCCAGCATGCAAACAATGTGCATATCTTTTGTAGCTGGTGTGAAACCATGTCAGATCTTCATGCAATCTGTCCCTGGGCCCTTCCTAAATCTTTTGGGCACTCAGAACATGCCTACTTTCCCACCTGCAGGAAGTGAAAAGTGGCTTAGTGGAGCTACTCCTTTGCATTCCTGTTTATTTGGGCTACATATAAGTAAGAAATCAGGAACCTGAGCTGCTGAGATGTTGCAGAGAAGTTAAGTCTCTTAAGCATATTGAAATAACAAGTCCTGATGTCCTGGCCAATGGCACACAGAAGCATAAACTTGTCTAATTGCTTTGTGACATTATGACCTTTAAGCCCAGTATGGCAGAAAGGCATGGCAATCCTTAACATAAATAATTATGTTATTTTTGGTAGAAATTTAACTCTAAAACCAAAGTGAGTTTTTTGTGACCTTTATAAGAATATATAAATGTGTACGCACAGCAAGAGAATACCAAGCAATAAGCTTAGAATAAGGGATATGCAATTTTTTTTTTAAACCCAGTCCAATTTCTGGGGCAGAGGTGGGGAGGAGGTCTTCTATTTGCTGCAAACTTAATTATGCCTGCAGTTAATGTGCTCAAAGCAAGAACAACAAATATGAATCAGATTTGTTCTCTGTCCAGCTCATGACATAACTGACTGAATGTAGGCCAGAGCTCACCTAAATTGTTCCTAGCAGCACTTCCATCTGCTGACTTCTGCCTGAAATATGCACAGAAATTATGCCTGCTTCATTCACTTGTGTTGTATTTAATTATGGATTATTATGTTTTCAGTCTCATCAGTTACTTGAAGGATCACAAGTTAAAGACAGTCCATTTTACTTGGATAACTATGTATCTTGGATTGCTATGATGTTTGAATATTTCAGGTTTTATAGCCTCATCTGTTTTTGTTATTTCATTATGTTTCACCTCCGCATAAAATTCTTGGAATCAGTGCAGGAAGGGGTATTTTAGTTAAATACATATTTCCTGTGATTTAAGCATTTGCCTTTAGATTTTTCCAGAACCTGAAATTTCTCATAAGACAGGAAGGAAGCATCAAAGAAATTGAAAGGAAAATATGTAGACAGATAATAACAAGCTGTTTTTTATTGTACCAGTAGAGGGACACAACCAAACACTTAAGCAGATACCCAAAAAATAGGCATTTTTTCATAGTGTCAGAAAAAAACCCTCTTTTTTAAATAAGAATAAAACAAAATAAAAATAAATCTCTTTTACATACATGTGAAGGGCAGAAGTCATACACATTTCATTACCTAAAATTTTTAGGAATTGCAATCATGGAATCATTTTCCCTTCAGAAAGACTGACTAGAATTTCAACAGAAGTGTCCATTCAATAGCAGCAGTATTATGAGGAGAATGGCTCTGCCACTAGCATTCCTGAAGTTTCTCAGTGTGGAATCATACCACTGAATCATAGAAGAGCGTGGATTGGAAAGAACCTTTTAGATCATCTACTTGCAATCCCCTTGCCATGGACAGGGATATCTTCCATTAGACCAGGTTGCTCAGAGTTCCATCCAAGCTGGCCTTGAACACTTTCAGGGATGTGGCATCCACAGCTTCTCTGGGCAAACTGTGCCAGTGCCTCACCACCGTCACAGTAAAGAATTTCTTCCTAATATCTATCTAAACCTCTTTCAGTAGGTTTGTCCTGTCACTGCAAGCTCTCGTTAACACGTCCTGCTCTGTCATTCTTGCAGGATCCCTTCAGGTACAGGAAGGCTGCAATTAAGTTGTCCTGAAGCCTTCACTTTTTCACGATGAACAATCCCAGTTCTCTGTCTTTTCTCATGGAAGACATGCTCCATCCCTCTGATCATCTTGGTAGCCCCTGTGCTGGCTCCAGCAGGTCCCTGTCCCTCCTGTGCAGGGACCCCAGCTCTGGCTGCAGTGCTCCAGGTGGTCTCAGCAGAGCAGAGCAGAGGGGCAGAATCCCCTCCCTGCCCTGCTGCCCAC
>WBND01000308.1:428945-460503 GCA_013398595.1 Tychaedon coryphoeus | reverse complement strand
GGGGCTGGGGCCGGGCTGGTTGTTACCTGGTTTTTTCAACAGAAGTGAAAAAATGCAGATTAACTTTACCAGTGTAATTTATGAAGCAAAATAACTTTTTAATTGGTTACCCCGGCTGTCAACCACTGAATCAGCCCTCCGATTGGTCCCTGCAGCCCACAGGGGAAGCTCCACAGAGGAAACAGCCCGCCTCTGTTTCCGTACCCCGTGCTCCTCCTCTCAGGCGACTCCCGCCGCCCTACAGTGCAAAACCAGCACAAGAAAGAATAATTCAGTCCCTCATTTTAGAGCAGGAAATCTCTGAAATCTTATTCTGTCATTGGACAGTTCGTGCAAATTTCTGTAAATGCTGACTTCAGTTAGAAAGGTTCGGTGGTAAGGCACCCATCATTCCTACTTGCTGGCAAATTTCAAAGTGTGTTTTTATATCAAATAACCTTCTTCCCAATAGTCATTGAGAACTGGCATAACTATCAAAAGTATTGTTCTTAGACAACCTTAATTTTTGCAGAGAACTACAAAGACATGGTGGCATAGTACATTACTATGCAGAAGAATCTGATCACCCACCGAGTGAGGACTGGGAGAAAACAGGCCAATACTACATCCTTAATCCTAACTATTTCAATCATATGCATGTTTCTCTAGGTGAAACAGACACAGCCTTCAACCTCAGTACAAGTCTGGATGTGTAGTGAGTGCAGACAGAGAACTGAAGTTTGGGTGCAGATTCATAGCTAAGAAAACTGAATCAATTAGATGTAGTTGGCTGCAGCTGTAACTTGGTAATCGTTTAAAGCCAACTGCAGCCTCATCAAAGGACAGTAGCCTCAGGATGCAAAGCACCTGTCTGCTATGCTCAAATATGCTGCACTGTCTTTTTTCCTGCAGTGAGGACAAGTTCAATATGAAAACTTCACACTATTATAAACTTTGACCTGGTTATGTATCGCTGATTAATGCAGACCAAACATATGATACTATATGATCCATTACAGAGTAGTCCCTGTATTATCAGTCATCAGAATATAGCTTCCCCAAGATCCATATCTGCTCTATGGCAACTCATTAATCTAGGCTCATATGCAAAATAATTGCCTTTGCACAACTGGATTAATTCCAGTAGATTGTCTGGAAGCAAAATAAAATTGATCAGGAAAATAACTGTCAGAACCTAAGCCTTGTGACAACCAACTAAGACTCTGAAAATTAGTTCTTATTAAATATTTTACTTTCCAAACCAAGATTCAGCTGATAAACAAAAATACAAACAGGCTTTCCCTTGTGCCTATGGTTTGCATATAATTTTTTTTTACATGAGAAAGGGCCTAAGTTGTTCTTTTCCAAAGGGTTTTTAGTGGTTCTGAATTGGCACTCTTCAGTTTTCATTTGGCTTTTTTATCCCTGGAATAATAGTTTTAAATGCAAATCAAGTGGGCTCTGCTCCTGTGTGATCCTGAGCAGATGCCAGCTGTTTACAAGCACAAGTTGTTTGTTGCAAACACACGTAAACCATTCTTCAGAGTACATTTACTTTAGACCTTTATGGGAGATGAACAGCTTACAAGATGCTAATCAAAGTAGAACTAACTGTCCTTTGCTTTGTCAGCTGCTTCACTTGGGTTCTGCTATTGAAAATTCTTTCCTATTTACTGGAAAATAAATGCCAGTTATATCTTACTTGTTGGCCTCGTTTCAAAGCATAAGTTCCTTTCTTTCAACTGTAGGTGGACTTGAACAGCTAAATACTACCTATGCACAAGCGCTTAGGTTGTGGTCTAGCTGTCATATGCACTTGAAAGTAACTCAAGTATTTATTACTTCTGTGCTTTCTTCTCTCTACTAGGCAGTGAACATGGAAAAGAAGTGCAATTTGACTCCCCCTGTGAGTGGAAAACTTACGATGTAATGTTAGATTGACAGGCAAAAATCTTTGGTCTTAAGAAATTCAGATTTTATTCTGAGGCCACATTTCTGGACAAAGTATAGTCAAATTAATAATAATCAAGAAGGCAAGCCCTCTAGACGTGAAATACTGAGGAACAATTATGTGGTGTTCTACAGACTAGTAATTTTTTTTCTCTCTTTGTCTAGTCATTTTTGTTAATTTTGCTTCTTATACAAATAATGTACAAGAAAACAAAAATACTGCAAGCCTTCATCTAGCAGGAGTTTTAGAAGTACTAGAATTCTAGTTCATAGAATATTTTTAAAGGAACTATAAACTCATTTCTGAAATGCTATTTTAGTGATTTTTATTTCAGGACATATACGGATAAAAATTGCAACATTGAAGATTGTGTGTGTGCTTGTGCTTGTGCTTGTGTGTGTGTGTGTGTGTGTGTATGAACAAATCTGTGAGTAAGGAAAGGGAAAGAGAGGAAATAAAAAGAGAAAGTCATACCTTTAAGCATAAAGTCTGAGGAAATAAAGCAATAATATTTTAAGGAATATATGTATTTTCTGTAAGGTACCACAATAAGTTGATCATAAATATTAACACCAATTTTGGTTTCCAGACATTTATCAACATAAGTACTTCCTTCAACTAAATCTCTTCATGCCAGGAGGTGTTTCTTGTGCTGGTTACTGGCATTTCTTTTGCTGTGCTGAAGAGAAACAAAGTTCTCTTCCTCCACACCCAAGGTTTCTGTCTTTAGTATCCTTGTACCTGAAGTGTGGGTGGACGTTTCAAAATATCAGCGCCACAGGAACTAAATTATATTTAGAATTAAAAGTACTGAGACTTTGAGCTTAATGTTGAAACCAAAACAAAAAAGAAATCAAACAAATAAGTATTTGAATGTTTGGTTGCATTTCTTTCTAGAGGTGATCAAGCATGTAATACCTTTGTCTGAAGTAGTAAATTAGCTGTGTAGTCAGTACTAGACAAAGTGCAATATCTGTAAGTTGTCTTCAGAACTGTCTCTATAATACAGCAAAGAAGTTACAAAGCGTTCTTTTGTGGAAGATCCTGCTTTTCCCTGGGAGGTGTATTTTAATTTGGAAAACAAACTACTGGAGCGTTCAAAGTTATCAGCTAAGCAGTAATTATCTCTAGAAAATCTTCAAGAATATTTAATAAGAAGAACTATCATAAATATTTCAAAATCCCACTTTCAGCTCTATATCATCATAGGAAAGCAAATTTAGGTAGTAACACAACAAATTTTCAAGAGTAGAGAGTAAATCTATGAATTAAGTGAATAAATCTATGTATTTGGAGGAGACTATCCCCTTCTAAAAAGCTAATGTCTGAAATATTAAAATGCAGCTGTCAGGTTTTAGAAGAAATTAGATGATCTGTAAGTGTCCTCTTAAGGGATCTGTTTTTTGTTTGGTTTTTTTGGGTTTTTTTTTAAGGCAGCCGAGCATGCATGAATATGTTTACCTGTATTACTGTAGTTAGTACCATTGAAATTCATGATGAAATGGTTCACAAGACTGCTCAGTGCCTTACAGAAGTGTATTGTATTAAGTCATTAAGTTAATATGCAGTCTCAAGTACCTTCAACAGCTTAGTGATAACTCATAGCACATATCTTTCTACAGACATCACAAAAATCTCACTTAAACAACTTTGAGGAAAGCAGAGGTACAGCCTGACTGGTAATTAAGATACAAGATACTTGGATGTCATTAAAAGGACCAGGGGCTGAAGAGCTATTCATGGTACACATTCATCATCAGGAGTGTTGGAAAGTTACCATGACTTTGATAACTTACAGTGGATAAAGCAGAATGGAGTGAAAAAGATATATTGAGCAATAAAGATTAATTCCAAGTTAATTCCAAGTTATTGCCAGTAAAGAACTCCAGCATCAACTCTTTTTAACTTCAAAAATCATGCATATCTTCATAATCTCCTGATGCAGTTACAACAATAGATGTATTCTTCAGTGATTGCAAAAATTATTTCATGTTTTTATGTAATAGCTTTATTATGATGAATATGCCAAGAATGTACATTCTGGCATTTGCGGAGAGGGGATAGTGTACTTCCATTTGAAGCACAAAATTTAACATGTTTATACAATTTCATGTTATAATTTATAATTTAAAAATATATAACCTGTATTACATACGTATTTTATGTATCTGTTTTTACATTCCATGTTTATTATAGAAAATGTAATATAAATGAGTGTAATCACACATTAATATAAATTATTATGATTAGCATTATGCAAATCACCTATACATATAAATACATGAAAAGAATGCATATATGTATAGTATTAATTGCTTATTAGAACTTCATTGCACATCCCAATATCTTTATACATATATACTATTTAAATATTGTTGATATTTACAAACACTGGTGACATAACTGAACATGCAAAGCAGTTGTACTACAATTTTGGGGAGGGGTTGTTTCTTTATCTTGTATTTTCTTACAAATGGATCTCAGCTGCTCCCTTCCTCGATTTTACTCTGAGGCAATAAATAATTCAGTGTGCTAATTTGACAGATGACTCTCCAGGAGCCTCCTACCATTACTAGCACCATTAGGCCATAATATGCATGATGGGCAGAGACCATTCAGCAAATGTCCTTCACTTGTTTACCCCTAAAGAGCTGTGCTCTGCGCAATTAACTAATGAAGCATTATGAGCCTTTTTTCCCCCTTCCCTGCTATTTCAATATATCAATGCAGATTGTCTAAAGGCAAAATATATTTTGTTTTCTTTTGGCAAATGAGTATTTATGTGGAAGCTGTAAACTTTCCTTAAGTTCCACCTCTGTAAATAAAGACAAAATAATAGGATGCTGAAAAGGAAAATCTATTTTTTTTTAATGACTTACACAGCACATGTATGAGGAATGCATTATATGGGGATGACAGAAAAATCTGAAGTCAGCTTCAGCATAGTATCAACAGAGAAACATGGAATATATAGTTCAGGGTTTTGTGCCACCTTTGTGCTGGTTGTATTCTGGTTAGCTGCAAGAATCAAAAGGGGGTCATATTAAAATTGTGGAACGTAATCAAGAATAAATAGTGGCCATAAAGTATGCATATAAGATGAATACTAGTATTGTGAGAATTATTTTAATCCTGTATGTACATCGTAGCAGCCAAATTGTGCATATATTTGTAGTAGGAGAAGAAAGAAGAAAATGTTTAAAAATAATTTTTAAGAAATTACAGAGAAAGCTACGAGAGCACCTGTTTTTGTTGGTCATCTTATGGCTTCGTAGTTTTTGTTCCTTGGCAGATATTAGAGCTGTTCTCTGTCCAACAGAAATGTGAGTATGCGAAAATAAATCCACTAGAAAATCTTCCAAATTGTTTTGTATTTTTCCATAACATATGTGGTTAAATGCATCATGAAAGATATTTAAAACTGGATTTTTCCCTTAAATAAAATATTTCTTTCTTTAAGTGTCTTTTTATGTTAATGTTTGCAGTTCCCCACATGTATATATCAATTTACTCCTCCCCTTTACTTTTCTTGCTCCTCCTTCCCATAGCACATGCTGTCCTTCATTTTTACATTTCAAAATAGACTCTACTTTCTATGGAAATATAATTTTGTGATACATTCTAAAGTTTTCTTGGGGTTCTACATTTTTATAACAAAATGTTAATATTGAAAATTATATGTGACAATATTGGAAATTAAATGTGACGACTTTCCTCATATGTGCTGTAAAATAATTTTCATTTTCTGTTCAAATCTGTTTATTGATTTATATATTACCATATAAGCCCTTATCTTACCTGATAGCATATGACTTCTTGATGTCCTAAATAAATTTTGTTACTGGTTCCTATTCCCAAGCAACTTTTTCCATTCTACACAAAGCCATCATTGGATGAAACATGTCCTGCTTGGCTAGTATGCTATCAGGATGGAGAAGGTGATATAACAGGATATGCCAGGAAACTGGAGTGCTGCGCAGGAGGATCCAGCCTGATTCACTTGTACAAGCTCCTTCTCCTCAGAGTGCAGACAAACAGGAGATAAGTTCCATACCCTTGTCTGTTCCCAGGTTTTTCTGCCTATCACTAGCATAAAAACTATGGTAACAGTCTTTGTAGTATCCTAAGCAGATCTGTTCTTCATTTATGTTGTTCTGTCAATCTGATCAGTGAGAAACAGCACCAGAGGAGAGCAGGTGAGCTGGACTCCAGAGAGCAAGGCATCCAGTCCCTTCCAGCCGAAGGAAAAAAGAAGGGATCATCCTATTCCAGGGGATGACCTGGCACACCAGTCCTACATTTTTCAAGGAGTTGTCATTAAACAGGATTAGCAAATTAAAGTTTGTTATATGTTCAAGTGCTCTAATAATGAGAACTATGCAACAGATTGAAATATATTTGTTTTTCCTTAAATACTTCAACTTTTGAATGCGTATCTGCACTGATCCTTCTTTCTACACTGATCCTTCTTAATCCTCAAAAACGACTAGTTTTCAAAGTATTTGTTCATTTAGAGCATTCACAACCACAAAAAATCTCCATTTTGTTTTAAGGAATGTAGCAACAGTCCACTAGGAATTCTTATTCTCAGAAACAATAGAGATAACAGCTGATGAAAAGTGCTCTTATGGGAGATATACACAAATGCTGGTAAGTGCTAAGTATTAATCACATAAGTGTTTAGAAAATATGCAAATAAGCATGTTCATATAAAATTTCCTATTTCCATACAAATTACTCTCAGTAGCCTATGGTCTTGAGTAACATTTTAAAAACCTTGATTAAGTTATTAAAATATAACTTTAGAAAAAGACATTATTCTAATTATTTTTTATTAGTTTAGCTTTAATGAAACTTTCCAGCTTAGGTTAAACAAGCTTTATGCCTGAAATGCAGCATACCATGGCAGGCAGATAGTAATATGCATGGGACACAGGGAATGACAAAAAAAAGCAAACAATTTGCACTGAAAACAAGGGTTATATGGTTGTAGTGTGTGCCCTATTGTGCCAGACAATGGTATTAGCACCCCCTTAGGCCTCATGGTAAGCACTGGACATGTGGCTGTAGAAAAAAGAAACTTCTCTCATCCCACTTTCTCCCAATGGTGCTTTGTTGGGTCACAGCAAGGGTCTGGCTTCGTGTCCTGATCCCACTTTAAGAGGAAGTCCAGCTCAATTCAATTTGCCTTTCCGCCTTTTAGTAATGAGACAACATACATGTGAGCAAACCCCATGATAATGCAGAACAGATGGGCAGATTTTTGTCTAATTAGATTCTGGACAGCTTGTTTGCTTGTAGTAAATGTGCATACATTTAGAGATTTCACACTTATTATAGAGACAACAGATTAGCCAAAGACAAGGAGAGAACACTTTCAGGGTTTTTTTCCCTGCTTAGTGTAGGTGTAGGTCTACTAAAGAGAGATATTTGGTAAAATCTACAAGTGTAATTGAATTGCTTCTTGTTGTCACACTCTTCTTGGATTGAATGGTCTGCATTTTGATCCTAGAACACTGTGCACCATTATGAAAACTTTTCTTTTTGAACAGCCCACTAGTGAAATAAAGGTTTCCAAAATCTATGTCACATATATTGCAATAGTTTGGCAATTCATTTTAATTACTGTACAAAAACACTGATTCCGAAGAACATTTTGTTAGTCACTTATAGCTATTCTCTTAATGCATATTTACTGGTGCACATTTTTTGTTCCATTAACATCCTCAAAGCATTTTGAAAGTTTGCTAACAAAGCATTGAATTGCTTTTGACGGAAAATCTTCTACAGCTGTGGTGTCATATTGCCTTATGAACAGAAAGCACAAAGTACAACTTATGCAAAACAATATTGCAAGAAAGAAAATGCACTTTATCCAAGGAAATATATGGTATGGCACTCCCATTGAACCTAATAGGGTTTCTGTATCTTAGAACAAAAAGAAAAGGAAAGGTGATTGCTACTTTTAAGCATGCTGTGCTATATATGAGTCTAATTTCCATTCTTTCTACTTCTACAAATGACTTTCACCCTAAAGATGAAACTAGAGCAAACATGTCAGATATTTCCAAAATTGATAATAAAATTTAAATATAATTCAACGAATAGTGGTGTATAGATGCCTGTCGTCCTCATGAGTCATCTCTTAAGAGCATCACAAATGGGTTCATCCTGTTTTCCCTTCACTTTTGCAGAGGGATGTGGAGCGGTAATTAGACATGGCTATATTGATGCTACTCATCTGTGTGTCTTGTTTCTCACAGGTGTAACCGCTGGCACAACACCTACCACCTTACTTCTTTTTAGCTTGGAATTAAGCTGTATGAAGGTAAAATAAAGCTGGTCAGAGAGGAAGGGTAGCTTTGAAATACAAACTGTTTTCATTTACCGTTACCTTTCTTACCCGTATGGATTACTCTGTCACAGTAAGAGACTTGCACATATGCGCCAAGTATTTTCGTCATAGGTCTAAGAGTGTTCTGGTTGGTGCTTGGGTTATGGCTCCATTCCCTTCTTGGTTCCCAGGGTTTCCTCAGTGAAGGACCTTGGCAGGCCAGGTGGGTGGGCTGCATGCTCCCCATCTCCTGAGGTCTGTGACTGACAGCTGGTGAGTCTGTTGAACACCCTTGGAACTAGTCACAGGGGTCATGCATCATTTCCAAAGCATCATAACACAGCTTTTTATCCCATTCCCTAGCATCTTCTTTTAAAGAAGAATATTCCGCACAATGGAAATATTACTTCTCTTATTATTATAATAATGTTTATCATTCTAAAGGAGCTAATTTTAGCATAGTACTGAAAGCGAAGACAATAATAGTTAAAATCTAATTTCAAGTGTATCATAGATTAGATCTAGAAGTTGTGCTAAGAGACAAGAGACCAAAAAATCATGATTTAGGAAGATGTTATAGAATAAACTGGCAAAAATTGCTATTGTGGTATTATCACTAACCAAAGCAGGGACCTTTAATAAATTGTAAAATTTTATTATCTTCCTCACAATGGTTGCTCTAGATTAATTTGTAGAGCCGTATTTTACTCAGAGCAGATCTGATTTACATCCTGTAAATTGTTAAGCTTGAAAAAATTTACCCCTAACTGATGATTAAAGTGTATTTTTAATCACTTTTTTCATAGGTCATAAAAAAAGTCAAAGCATTTTCCCCTTTTATCTATTTTATTTATTTTAGCTACTATTTATTTTAGCTACCTCCTTTTCTTGTGCATTTTGCATTTAATATTAGTTGATTGGGATAAGTCTCCTGAGAAAACTCTTCTTGTACTTTGTGTACATGCTTATTTTCTGCTTTACCCACATGTGACAAAACAAGTTACACTAACTAGCTTTTCAGAACCCAGAGATTTAATTACATTTGAGCTTTTCTATTCCTTTGGGATGGTGTTATCAATGCTCGAGTGACCTGAACATATTACTGCCTGGCTCTTAAATTTTACACTTTTTTTTTTATTTGCTTCCTTTTTATATTATTAAACATTCTTCCCTAAATCAGTCGCTCTTTCAAGTAGTCAGAACATGTCCCCTCCTTCCCATTGTAACTGGTCTGGGGCTTCACTAGACCAAGCAGGAACATTGTGTTGCTGTGATCATGATCAGACCGCCTTTGTGGTAAAAAGGTGTAATTCAAGAACAAACATAGCCTAGCTCTGAGCTTGGGGAAAGTAGAAACTGCACTGAGATAAATGTGTGAGCATGAGCTAGAGGAACTGAAAAATGTTGGAGAGGGAAAATAATCAGTAGTTGAACTAAAGAGTCCTTAATTAAGCAGTCTCTGTTGCAGCTAGTTTCATATGAGAGAAGGTGCTGAAACTTTGAATGCTTGGGAAAATATACAAACATGACAGGTCAGTTAATAAATAATAAACAAAAAACAAGTCCTGATATACTATGAATTAATCAATTTTTTTTCATCACAGCATTAACCTGATTCAGATAGAAATGTTATCAGCTCTGGTCTTAGCATAAGAAAGCTTGATACAGGATAAACTAGTTTAGAACAGGAGGGTCCGGACTTTCTCTTTAAAATAACCACCTCAATTTTTAACAAATAACACATTATTTGTCCTCTGGGGCCTATGAAAATTGAAGCCTGTAGAAACACTACAGCTTTAGAGGAGCAGAAACACAAAAGCAAAGTTCAGTATATTTGTCAACAATACCACTAGTGAACATGTAGTCAAATATAGAGGGCTGTAACTTGCTTCTGGATGGTGCAGCTTTATATAATTGTATCTCACATTAATCTTATTTTATTTTACTGCTCACAATTAGGAAATTTGCAGACTTAAACATGTGAAATTAAAACTGTGGATGATTTCTTAATTGTGCAACTCCTCAATACTCAATTAGCATTGCTCTTCTTTCCCCTAACAACGATGTAATACTGTACTAATGAAAAACAGGGCTTCTTTATTTGCTATGGCCTTGGGGTCAATTATCAATTTATCATTGTGTCCTGCAGGTTTAAAATAAAATAGTCTGTGCAGTGTAACCATTGTACAAAATTGACATTAAGTAGATTCTGCAAGTATGGACTTAATAAAAAATACAAAGAGTGCTGCCTAAAAGGGTTCTACTCCTATAAATTCTATTAGGTTGTCTTTAATATAGGACAGTAGGAAACTGCAAAACTAATTTAAAGGGTTTTTTTTCCTTTTACCATCTTTGTATATTCTGTATGACAATAATCAATAGAGAGCTAAATTAAAAATAGCTCAGATTGTGTTTTGAAGATTTTTTATTATTGCAAACTTAGCTTTGATAAAAAAATATTGTTAGTGCTCTTAACAAATGAAGAATTTAGAGCCTTTGTCTTAAAACTGTCAAATACTGCTATAAATTAATGAACTCGTAAGTCAGTGAAAAAATATTTAGATATGTGAAGCATTAAAAATATTTAATTTAGACAACAATAAAATAATTAATTGGAAATCAACTTTACTATTTAAGCATACACCTGCTTAGGTTGTTAATTTTTTGCTCACTTACTGCAAAAGCCCCATCCCTTTAATTTCCAGAATTACCCTTTCTTTGTTCAACTCTGTTTTAGAAAGCTGAGTGGACGTATGAGGGACTTGGAAAAAGCAAATGAAAAATTCAGTATCTTCCTTGTTTCCATCACTCTGGTGCCACTTTGACAAAGACTTTTTCCCCAGAAATATGTTTCAGTCATGTTGGCCAATGCTGAACATTTGTGGGAGTTCTCTCTTAACCATGACATCAAATCTGAGGTCTCATAATTCACCATCTAGGTTATTGCTCTGCGTTTTCATCCGAAATTTTTCTCATCTTTGCTTGCTCTAGGAAGAATGTAATTTATGCATTCTTAAATCTTAGGAAAACTGCTATTTCCCTCTTGTTTCCTAAGCGCCCAGCAAAACCTGATCATCACCTTGGAGAAGCTAAGCACTATGATGTTTGGCTCAGGATCAAACTATTAGAACAGACCCCACCAGAAACTGCCCTCTGCCCTTTTCTTTTATTGACAAACCACTGCCATACAATCCAGCTTTTCTCCACACATTTGTATTATATACTCAGGCAGTCATGCACAGGGAGGCATTGGAGTATCACTCCAGCTTTGCCATCAGTGTGGTTGTCACTGTGTCTCTGCCCTGCCCACCGAGCCATACACTGGGGATGGTGTTTTTGTGTGCGAATTGGGACTGCTCTCCCAACTCTGTCAGAGTTGAAAGACAAGAAGTAATAGAACACTGTCACATCTTTCTTTTTCCTATTTTTAATCTTGAAACCAACTTTAATTAATTCTGCCTTCCTCCTACTCTCCTGGGACTCTTTTCCTCCATTATGCTATGGCTAACTCTGAATAAACTCAACAGCAGCTACACATGTGCAAGGAGGTGATGGAAGACAGACAATGCTGAGAAATAGTCTTTCACACCAGACATGTTTTCCCACCACAGTCTCATAGATCTAGTTCAAACCTCTTGTGGTAACAAGAGCTTGATGTGTATATCAATATTTTCATTCCTGAAACGAAACCAGCAAATATCACAAGAGGAGAGTAATTTTTCAACTGGCGCCTTCTTCTGTGGCAGCACACAGGGTGGCATGACTGAGATGCAGCCTGTTTAATTGATTAGTGCACTTGAGAGAGGGCTGGGTATGGTCCAGTACAGATCACTCTAAACATTGATAAATTACCACCTTTGTGTGAAACGGTTGAGGTGGGACCACTGCCCTTTGACAAACCAGAAAATGAAATGATTACTATTGGATTCTATTGACTTGTCTGGTTTGAGCAGTTGTGCTTCTTCCGAAAGGTTAATTGGACTTGAACTCAAGAAATTAAGGGGTCAGCTAAGGTCACAGTGACAGCAGGCAAACTTTTAACTTAGCACTAATAATATTTGTCAGGGAAAGGACATGCTGGAGTTCTTTAGCCATGACTGCTCAGGGAGTCACTATAAAAAAATTCTTTGTCTACGTTACTGTAGAAGCTGTAGGTCTATGTGCCAATAATGTTCATTAGCACTCTAATTTTCATCAGACACTGGTTCAAGACTATGACTCTAGACTCAAGAAAATTCAGCCAATATTGCACAGTTATATCACTGGGGATTAAAAAAAAAATATTTTAGAAATGTTAAGAAATTCTATGCAAAATAGTCTGGAAAAAAATTCTGTAAGTGTGGCAAATTGCAAAACCCTTTATTTTGGGAATTCTTAACTTTGTTCTTGCCTTGATTTTGTGTGTTTGATCCTTTCTCATTGTATAAGAGCAGATTAGGAGTAATTATAGAAATTCACTAATGAATTTTTTGTTAGGCCAAAAAACTCAAAACCCAATCCATCGTTAGTTAGGAGAGGATTGAGCTCTATATTATGTAAGGAGGAAAGAGCCCCAAAATATTGTCACTATCTTCTTTTAATTGTTGTATAGTTAGGACCGACCACATGTTCTTTCACATTCTTGAAAGACCACAGCAAATTGGAGAAATGAGCAAAGAACAATCTGAAATTCAACAGAGGAAAGTGCAGGGTCCTGCACCTGGATAGGAAGAACCCAGTCACCAGCACAGGCTGTGTGCTGACCTACTACAGAGAAGAACCTGGGGGTCCTGGTGGACAACAAGCTGTCCATGTGTGCCAAAACACCTTGGGATGCCTCAGGAAGAGCTTTGCCACCAGGCCGAGGGAGGCGATCCTGCCCCTGTACTCAGCCCTGGTGAGGCACATCTGGAGAGCTGTGTCCAGCTCAGGGTGCTCCAGTGTGTGTTCCTTGGAACTCCTGGAGCAGGTCCAGTGGAAGGTGACAAAGATGCTGAAGGGACTGGAGCACCTCTCCTATCGGGAAAGGCGGAGGGAGCTGGGCCTGTTCAGCCTTGAGAAGGGACTGCTGAGGAGGGACATCATATGTCTGTATGTGTCTGGGGGATTGAAATAAATTCTGTCATTCTGTGACATTTTCAAAGTTTTTAAATAATAATATTATTAATATATGATTTTACATTTTTATTACTCTCTGTGTAAATAAACAGGATATATGCACATACAGATATACTTCTTTTTCAAAATACACTATGCATTTTTTTATATAAGACAATTAAGCATTAATACTATTTAGTGAAAAGTCAGAATTATACTTGGATGTGATATGAATTAATTTTCTGATTAATGGCCCAGATAATTTACTTGACCAGATTTACCCTTAGTACAAACAGAAGAGAGCATAACTCAGTTTTATGGTCTTCCCATGCTGGAATATGTTAACTGAACATATTAAAAGTAACATATGTTACTTCTAAAACTTTTGTCTTGTGTATGTGCTACACATAGCTCTAGAACATCATTTGCAGATTCATCTAATTTGAGAGGTGGAGGAAAGATTATTATTGCAATTAGAAGTGAGTATGCTTACTTCAAAAAAAAAAAATTTTTTTTTTATTATACGCTTAAATACAGATATTATTGCTTTTATGTATGTGGATTTTGTAAGTGACAAGGTATGAAAATATATTCTATAGCTTAGATTGATTTTTGACACTGGTGGTGGCTCCTCTGGTACTGATTATGAACAAGTTTCCTAGAAATGTGAATGCATGTGAAGAATTAGAGTATTAATACCTGTCCCTTACTGACTTACTGCAAAACATGAGGAAATTTGTTTTCAATTAGTGGTTTTAATGGCTTTTTAACAAATATTTTTCAAATATGAGAAATTAAGGACCTATGAAACATCCAGAAGCAATCAAATTTAAAGACTTTAGATGAAATTTAGACTAAAGTCTAAAGCTTAGAGGGGTAGCTGCAGGCTCCTCCTGTACCTGAACTTTAATTGATCAAGTGCAGACCAAAGGATATCAGCTGATTCAGTGAGAAGACCTCGATGTCAAAATAAAAAGTGTGTATCTACTTCCTTGAGTGGAAAGGCATGCTGCATGTAAGAAATACAAAAGTAGAGATAGATGGAGCAAGAGAAAATTTTACATATCCTGAGCTGCATTCACTTAGGAGCAATATTCCTAGGAAACAAACAAATAAACTAGGAAATCTCACTTCACTGCTATGCTCACAGACCACAATAAGATCAGCTCCAGCATGGACAAATGAGTCCAACCAAATAATTCTTATAGAGAGAATTTTGATGTAATTTTTCTACATTGATACAAGGCTAACAAATTATGAGAAAATAATCAATATACAAAAATATTTTTAGTCAGAGGACTTTGATTAATCCTCTGGGTTTTAATCTAAAATTTCATCTGGCATTATTTTTGATTTAGAAAACTTGATATAGGGTATTCAATTTAAAATTCTTTTAAACTGGGATTACCCTACTAGAGTAGGGAGCAGCTATTGTTATTCATTAGTATTATATATAACATACCACCAGAAATCATAAAGGGCAATATACAATGTCACTTCTGAAGATTCTGTTGTATTATTAGAACCAGAAATATATTATCTGGAATTTTGCTGTTCATAATTATGCACTTCGTATTTAATAAAAAATTCCTTTTTGAGCATATGCAATACTGTAAAACATTTAGCACCTACTATTTGCCTGTTTTGGATGTCAGGAGGCAGAAATTAATTTCTTTAAAGAAGCATACAAAGCACATATAAATAACCCAGCAGTGATCTTTGCTGCCTTGAATGAAACTTTAAAGGCATTCTCTCTACAATATTTATGATGAGATGCCCTATACAGTTCAGTTTCATTTCTAAAGTGGGATCTTTATTCACATAAGAAGCTGCTAAACATCAAGAGTGGACTATACACAGCCTTTTGCTATCTCTACATGGCAATGTTAAATTTGACAAAAAAATAAATGGTTGTTAGTACTTCAGTTCCTGAGTTATAACCTTGGTTTCTTTGTGTTTAGAGAAAAATCACATTATGACAGCAGAAAAGTTACAAAAAGTATTCTTATTATATCACATTGCCTCTGGGTCAACACTTAATGCAATTTACCTTTAGAAAGAAGTAGAGTTCCTGTAACCTTATTTTCTATTTGGGAAGTGCAGTAAAACAACCCTTTTGGAACTAGTGCATTAAAGAGTGGAGGAAAGTAGAGGAGCAGCAAAAAAGAACAAATGATATATTTCTTCCAATCAGGCAGATTAGGAAATTTTACTGTATTTGTTGAGGGTATCGTTGGGTCTTACATTAGGAGAATGTAAGTGCAAGTGTAAGGAGAAACTTAGTGTCTTCAATTAAAATATCAACTTAATTAGTTGGTTTTGTATTTTAGGCACTTTTGGAGTCCTGCTATTAACATAACACATTTTTGTCAAAGTTTCTAAGTCCTAAGACTAGAAAATTCCAAGATCTTTCTATCAGAAATGTGTTCCTCATTCTTAAAATAAATCCAAAATCTTACCCTCATATTTTTCTCAGCAATTTTTTTTTCTACACAAATTTGGTTAAGGCTGTAACTTGTCAATATAACACGTCATATAAATTTACATCATATAAATGGCAGTTATTTACCAAAATATGTCTTTTGATAGAATTTTATGAGATAAAATTAGTTTGCATGCACATAGAAAAAATCTGTTTATATATAATTTAAATACTTCTGCAAATCTCCCACATGAAGCAACAACAAAAAATCATTGGCTTTAAGCTATGTACAGTCTACTTGTAAGTGCATGCTTGAATTAAAAAAGAAGATAAAACAATTATTGCACATAATGAGTTTTCTGCTCATGTATACAGTGTATTTTGCTGAGTGAAGCACTATTGCTAGTAATGAATAATAACAAATTATGTATGTGTATATTTACTTAATGTGACTGTGGTTATTGTCATTATTTGTTTAAAAAATAGGGGTCTTTGCTGTAAAGTAATTTTTTTTCAATCTTCATACAGAAGATGCTATACAGAATACAGCAGAGATTTTAGATTTAAGTACCTTCTTTATTTCCATCTTTTCACATCTATGTATCTTGTCTTGTAAATTCCTGTTGCCTCAGACTTTCCTGACTATTGCTCTCATCTTCAGTCTCAGGTACAGACAAGTGAAAACTGTGTTGTTCCACCTAGTTTCAGTTCATCCCTTCATGACAAACTAAACAAAACTGTTTATCAAGGATTAAGTAGCCAGAAATAAAAGCTTAATAAAGATTTTAATCCTAATTTTCTTGGCATCTGTTTGGGCATTTTTTATAATTTTGACTTTGAAATCAAATTACCAAGTCTCAGCTTTAGGTTCTTTTTCATAAAGAAATTCTATTGACATTTATAAGACACCAGGATGCAATATTGATATTAGAAATTGATGAAGGTGCTAAAAAAATGTATGTCAACATCTAGCTATAGCCATGGACAATTTAGAACAATAGGTATATGCTCCCATTGTACATAACCTATTTATTTGAAATGCTTCATTAATTATTTTTGAATCTGACACGGCATTAAATGTACTGTTCAGAAAACAGAGTGCAGTTGTGGTGCTGTATCAAAACATGAGGAAAGACAACCTCTGTGAGCCCTTGGTGGGGCAGGTTCTCCCAGCATGCTGTTCCCAGCCTAGTCATAAATTCCCTGGAGGATCTCAGTGTTTCCTTTCCACTGAGGAGCAAGGACTCATTGAAGCACACACAAGGGTCAGGCCTGTGCTACATCCTGGCACACAGGAAATTGCAGCAACCTTTTTGCCTTGATATGTATAGCAAGTATCACTTCAAATATTCCATGAATATATGCAGGAAAAATAAGAGAAATAACTGAGTACATTCTGATAATATTTTAGGATTATTCTTTCATGTTGTTGAAAAAATTTAATGTTGTTGTTATAATCCCTGATTCAAAAACAGACAAAAAGATTAAAGAAATAAGGGACTTCTCCTCTAGACGCATGTATAAAAATGTGTTGGCTCTCATAGTTTACTCCAGCAAAAAGACAAACTCTTGCTTGAATGATCTGCTGTAGTCAAGATATTAGTATTTATGAGGTAACCTTAACAGGACTAAAAATATTCTTACAGGTGAGTTTCAATCAGCCTGATAAAGCTTATGTAATTTTAGAATTTGTCTTCTTTTTCTTTCTAATTTCTTTGCTGGTTTAGTTGGATAGTTTCTCTCTCTACCTACAGCTAAAATTCAGTATTTGGAGCAGTTATTTTTATACAGTGCAGTAAATATTTTAGTGCCCTTGCATAACACCCATCTGAATGAGTTATTTCTAATCAGGTTTAAAATGTAAAAGCATTTCAGGCTGAATTTTTTAAAAGTCTCTAGATGCTAGATGTATGTGCCATGCATAATGTTACTGAACTACAGCCTGAATTGAGGCTTCTTATGAGCCAGTGAAATGCTAAAATTGAAGGAAAACCCATAAGTATAGCTACATGGATTCAGACTTTGCATCTAGGAAGTCTAGGAGGCTCCAGACTGGCAAATCTTGCACCTATGACAGTAGTTACCCCAGTAGCTGTGTGAGAAGAAGGATGGATGGGGTCTTGAGCACTTTGGTGATTTTCAGAGCTGCTCTGCCAGTGGTGCCTAAGAGTCTATTTGTCTGCTGGAGCATAATATGACTGTCTACTTCATGCTTTCTTATTTATATCTAGACCTGGCTCCAGAACTCTTTGGGAGGTAGACAGACTAGCAGTCTTTCTTTTCTTAGTGCTGAATTTATCTTGTCACTCAGCATGAAAATCTCTGAAAGATTATATGCCCCAGTATTTGCTTCTTTTGCCCTGCCAGGAAGGAGAGGCAAGGAACATGATTCTGTGTGTATCTTCCCATGGGTTCAATTGAAATTGAAAAATAGTTTTTACAAATTTTCAAACAATCTATTCTTTTCGCATTCCCATTTTCCATAATTGGGACACTAGTTGAAAACTATGTATAATGAATATTGATTTTTGAGTTCATTTATATACTTGTGTTGTTTGAATATTTTGCTCAGGTTGGACCAAGGTTGATCATTTCTTGAAGAATGGGTGATGGCACCCACATATAGATTCTTAACTATCTGAGCAAAATACTGACAACATTGCTAAGCTCCAATAAAAGTTAGATTTTATGAATATTCGAAGTATTTTTCTGAATGGTGTAACATTTAGTAAACCCCCCAAAAAATTATTGTGTATCACTGTACTAAAATTTTTTATTAATATCAGGTCACTTATTAAAAAATCAGTGTAAAGTTTTGAAATCTTGTCTTAGAATAAAGGAAATATAAACTAAGTTTGCTTACTGAGGGCTAAAGCCTACTCCAGTCTTTTCTTTTAAGAATAAAAACTTCTATGGAGGTTCAGCAAAACAAGTTACAGTCCTTGTGGAATAGTTATGGACAATTCACTGGTGCTAAGCCCTATTCTTCTTGAGAAAGGACTTGAAAACATGGATATCATGTATATTCTGAGTGGTACCTCTAGCAAAATTTGTGGGTTTTAATGTATTTTCTCCCTACCCATCGATTTATTGCCTTTCCTTTTACCAGTAAAGTTATATTGAAAGTTAAAAACTATATTAATTTTTTTTTCACTGTCAGTTCAGCACCCCCATGGCAGTGCATTTCTTGCAGTGCTGCCTGTTTCAGTGTCAGCCATACCATTCCCTTTTCAACAGGGATGGCAGGAGGACAGAGGATGCTCCTATTTCACTCTGTCTTCCTCCAGTGCCATGTGCAATCAGATTTGTGGCATGTCACTTCAATCTGTCAGCATCCCCTTAGTGCTACTCAGTCACCCGTAAGGAAATACCTTGTGTGTTGGCAGAGGATGTTCTTTAACAACACCCAGTCGCTCAGCCAAGCGGGCTAAAAGGGGCAGCAGACAGCACCTTCACACCAGTGTATGCTAACTGAGCTCTCTGTCGATGTGTCTTGACCTCATAAGAAGACACAGCAAAAAAGGCCAGGGTGAAGAGCAGAGAAAGGCCACTCTTGCCTTGTCTGCTAAAAATGGCAGCTTCCTTTACTCCCCTCAGTCAGAAACAAGCATATTTTATACGTGTGTGGGTATTCATATGAGGGTTTTTTACATATAGATATATAGAGATATATATGCACAAACAAAACTACACACACAATTTCCTTTTTGCAGTATGGGAATGTAACCACTAGATGACACCAAGAGATAGTTCCTATAGACCTGATTTTTCATTCTTTATTCATCTGTCTGTTCAAAAGGTGACATTCTTGCTGAGATTGTAATTAAGATTACAGACGTACGCAAATTATGTCATCTGGCAATTATTAATAGTTACCTTACTTTAATATTATCAATTACTGTCCTAGAGTGCAAAGAGCTTAGAATTTATGATCATTTGGACAGTGGATCTCAAACATTACCTCTCCTTCCCTGCTGTGCATATCTTTAATTGTCTGCTACAGAAGCATCATTTGTATTTCCATAGCCAAGAGTCTGCTGGTGCTCCTGCAGCAAACTTTCCTGTTGCAGTGGTTTACAATTAATATCTGAGAATCCACAGAAGGTTAAAACTCATCAAGTCATGCTGCAAGATCATGTATTTATACCAGATGTGAATTAACTGTTTTGCCCTACTCTGCTACTTTTATTATTCTTTTGAAATAAACTAAAATAATGGGGTTTGATAACAAGAACTAAGAAATGCTTTCCCTTTCTTGAAAGAATGTAAAAATGTATAATTTGATATGAATTTTTGAGGTTTAGGTTTTGGTCATGGCAAAGCAGCAGGTTTAAATTGTCCTTTTTAGGTTATTTTATTAATAAACAGTTACACTACCAGATAAACAACAATAAAAAAATGTATAAATATCCAAGGCCAACAGGTCAACAGGTCTGGATGAAATTTCTAAGATAGAAATAGAAATAGAAATGGATAGAAACTTATTCCCATGTGTCTAAGATCATAAAAGCAAAATAGTATGAATCATGTCATCCATAAATACCAATTAGACATAGACCCTGCTTGAAAAAAAGAGAGAATTAGTTTGGCCACAAAAAAAAATATAAGTCTTAATGAAACAATGCTCTTCAAAGATTTTTAGGAATTCCTACCTCCTACCCCCATCTTCAGATATTAACATAACTAAATGATAACTTTTTTACTGAAAGAAATTATTCATAAATATTCACTGGCTTACAAAAACATTAAAAAAAACAAAAACAAACAAACAAAAAAACCTAGAAGACTGGAGTAGAATAGTTTTTCTTATATGAATGTGTTATATATATACCCATGTTTTTCATATACTTTAATATTATTGCTTAGAAAAACTTTAGCAATTCCCCACAGTGTCTATTGTGGCCATCATCATAGTGATAGAAAACAGAAGTATTTACGAGGAACTCACTGATGAACTCAACACAAGAGGAAGCAGGGAATACAGCACAAAACCTCTGTGGAGCCACATCCCCAGTCATTGGGTTTTTTAACAGTAATTGCTATTTTTAAGCATTTTTTTGATGAGGCAATAAATTTAAATGTCATGGATGAAGCCTCTCAATCACAGCTTGCCTGAGTGGTTCAGAGTGATTGCTGTCACCCCTGCTCTGTGACACAGTGTGAGCTGGGAGCTGCTCGAGCATCCACCCTGTGCTTTGCCCCTGCTCCAGGGACAACTGTTGAAATTTCTGAGTGCTGGAGATGAGCCCAACCACCTGGTCCAGATCAGGAGATACTGGGAGGCACCCACTCTCTGTGGGTTCGTGGCCCTGCAGAAATCACAGTGCCAACCACACCATGAATGGTGCTGGTATGAGGTGAGAAACCTGCCAAGGTGACACCTGGCAAAGGGGAAATAATAAATCACTGAGTGTATGAAAAGGAGTAATTGTGTAAAGAAATTATAAAGGTTATAAGGAGGGATCACATGCCTGTTGTATAGGAAAGAAGAAATAAAGTCTTATTGCAACCCAAGGAACTTGAGGATGTGATTTCTGAGAACACACAAAGCCATTAGCTTTGGTAATACAATCAAGAAAGACTTTCTGGTCCAACGGCTTGCACAATGTCTTAAGATTCCTCAGAATAAAGTGACAAATTCCTGTGAAATATAATTTCTGTGTAATCACTATGGTGATTAGTACTGGGGCTCTGCAACTATAAGTTTGCAGAGAATTGAATAGAAAAAAAATGACATTTTTATTCCATTTGCATAGATAAGACAGACTTTACATGAACTTTACTTTTTTGAGGGGGTTGGTTCATTTTTTATTTTTCTCTTCAGAAACTGCATGGAATTACTTTCTGTAAAAAAGTCTTGGAGATCATGCTTTTCAAAGAAATAGAATGCATATCATAACTGTTTGATGTTTGATTTTTATTTCACATCTGAAAAACAGATCTCATTTTTATGTGGAAGAATGACAATTGTCAGTGAAAGCACCACATACTCTGTTTGACTCTATGTTGTTAAAAATCCAACTTGTTTTGCCCTCAGCAGTTTTACAGGCAGTTCAAATTGCCTCATAAACCTCTAATGGTTTTCCTCATACACAATATGTATTGTGTGACAGGCACAGAAAACACATCTTATCACAGTTTATGCTAGGTAAAATATGCGTCCAACTGTATTACTGGTCCACCTTCAAGAATTTTTAATTGTAAAATAGCTCTGAACAATATACTATCAAGTAATACACATTTTTGAATTTAAGCCTTTTAAAAGTAAAGCAATGGCATATTCATGTGTATTAAAACTTTTATGTGTTCTATTATAGATGGTAAAGTTTTAACAATCTAAGAATATATTTAGAAAATATTAAAAAATATATATCACAAAATATTCTTGGTAGAGGTCTTATTTGGTAGAGAAATAAAGGCCTTTATTTTGGGGGAGCTTTACACATATGGACTAGCATTAACAGACCTATGTATTGTGTTCAGGAGGAATTCATAAGCCATGAAATTTTCTAACACCTTATAATTTATGTAGGAGAGATGAACAGATGATAATTTTCCCAGATTATCTGATTATTTTTATTTCTAAATATGTTAAGTACTGCTATCAATAATTTAAAGTGTGCAAAATCTGAAAGTTATGTCTCAGAAATCAACATATCTTCTTAGAACTAATGAAGTGTCTTGTACTGTTGTTTATCATATTTGCCAGATTCTCCTCATCTACTATGTATATCTTTCATATTAAACGACACTGATTTCACCGTTCCAGTATTTTTGCAGAACTGTGAGGTTTAAGCATCTAAATGCTTTTAAATCTCAAGTCTTTATTAAATCTTACCAGTTCAGTAGTTGTGACTAATAAATATATAATCTAAAACACAAAATGCTGACACAAGACTTGGCTCACTGGAGAGAAAAGCATTTTAAAAGTTTGTATGGGAGCTGCAACATCTAGGGTATGATTAATAAGTCTTAGAAGATTGAGGAGATTTTAGTTTAGTTTGGTTTTTTAATTCTGTTATATTGCCTTAATGTCCAGTGAAATCATTCAGTCATATCAGCTCCATTCTGCTTTGGGTTGGCTGTTCCCTTTCACTGTCCAAGAAAAAAATTACAAATACAAATGTTCAGTTGCTCATACAAGATATGTATCTCCAAAACGGACGCATTGTGGTTACCCTTAGACTCAAATGTTTAATCAGAACTGACTTCCAAAAACCATGTGGCATATAATATTTGGCAAAATATTATTAGATGTAGTTTTAGTATTAATGATAACATTATCATTAATAATTATTATCATCATTATAGCAGTTGATAATCAAAGAATACAAGCAATGCAAGATTATGGGGACTAATTTTTTTTTTATGAGCCAGCTAATACAGTTTGAGAAAATAAACCTGGAGACACATGCCTTTGACAGACCTGAAATAGAAGCAACAAACTTCAAAGGTGACCTGGGTTTATCTTGACCATATTTTGTATTAGCACCCGTAGACAGGCATAGTGGAGATCCATTGTTCAAAGCACTGTACAAATAGAAAATAAGAGACAGTTCCTGCTCCACTGAGTTCACAAGCCAAACACTGAGCTAGGGAAAAGCAGGAGGGCAAACAGGCATAGAAAGGTTAAGCTTTAACAGCTCAGTGACAGAACCAGAAAGGAACTTGCATGTCCTGGTCTGCAATCTAGGCCCAAATTGCCCAGAACATATTTGAAAGGCAAATGGCAATTTGTACCTCCTCCCTCATAACCCTTAAGTGTAGAAACTTCCACATTAGAAGGTCAAGATGGACCCTATATGTGTCAGTGCCTGGGGCCTGGTTCTGCAAATCACTAGGCTGAGCTGCAAAATTACTACCTTGCAAACTCATGGAAATTCAGTAGTGGAAATCCACTGGTGGAAACACAGTGAGCCCCATGGCAAAGAAACAATTCATAGGATGAAGCCCTTTATCTGGAGTTTCTTATTTTTACTCATTTTATAAACATGTATCATAATTCTGAATGGGACACTTAGCCAGCATTTTTACTCTGTGATTATTAACAGCTAATTTAAGATTAGCAATTTGTGGGAACTTGATATATCAGAAAGTAGGTTAAAAATGATGTAATGATTTAATTTACTTTCCCCCCATTTTTCTGATAGAAATATTTCTTTTTTTTTTTCCCATTTACAGGTGCAGAATTAAAGAACATGTTCACTCACTATATTATTGGTGCACTTAAGTGAAGTGTTCCAAAGCATATAATTACCGTGTAGGTTTATGGCCCTGAAGTAGATTGGGATAGTGGTGCTGCATATCCATGATTTGAAGGACATACAGTGATGATTATAGAGGCAGTACTCTACATCCATTCCAGCCCTTTTGTGTTTAGCTGGTTGCCATGGCAAATAATTGGATAGAATTTAAGCCACTTTCTTCTAAGCGGGAACTTCGTAATTTTACCCTTCACATAATTTTGAACATACTTTTAAAGATTCTTAAAGTTTATGCAGGAATGGAACACAGACTTGGAAGAAAAAAAATAGATTTCTCTACATGGAATGACAGTTGGTTTGGAGGTTTTTTAATTTCTTTTTTTTTTTGTTTTTTAATCCTAAGGATTCACTTTTCTTGACAACATGATATTGCAAAATTTGAGCCTAGTGAAAATGAAAAAAGATTTGAATCTAGAGGAATAGGAAATATGAAAGTGAATAATCAAATACAGCTTACTTTAGTAATTGATATCAAATAGAAACAGATGGGTAATTTTATGCACTAAACTCTCCAAAGCTCAAACCTTTTTTAAGCTTTGAAAATGTTGGTTATGTTGTGTTTATGGTTTGTGGTAAGCATCTTTCATATCCTTATTTTTCAGTTTGGTTCTTTTTCTGAAGACATAGTTAAGCTTCTGGAAAGATCTGCTGTGACTTGAAATCAGTGCCTGACACATGCCACCGTGACTCAGTCTGGGGTTTATTATCCTATAGACTGTACTCCCAACTGTAAAGCCTCAGCAAGCATTTCACAACACATGGCAATCATGGCAGACAGAGCTCCTCTGCTCACAGTAATCTTTTACAGAGGTGTTTTCTGCAGATTCACAGAACACAAGAATATCTTGTCCCGTTACATTAGTCCTAAGCCTGGCAGAACCATTGCTGCCTTCTTGCCTTTAAAGCAAGCAGCACTTGGAGGGAGCAAGAAAGTACAACTGTTGCTATAACATGTAGACATGGGGAAGGCCATAGCTTTGTTCACCACATTTCCCTTAGAAAGATAATTTGTACCTACTGTTTTAGAGAAACATCAGTCCTAAAACAAGCAATTTGGACATTTAAGAAGGAGGTGGCTTTGATCCCTGTGGAGAGGGTCATATCTGCCTGCATTTTCTGTGATTAAAATAGGTGGAAAGAGTAACTCCAGAGACCTTCAGGACACCTATATTTTCATTGGTTAGATGGGAAATCTAAGCCCTTTTATACTTGTTTATATATTTAAGCCTTAAACATAGCCATTTCCCTTAGAAACACTGCGTGACCTGGACTGTAACTGTGCTTGTGATGCAGGGACCAGAGAAGTATGCCTGTTCTACCTAATTTTTATCACCTTTCATAATAACAATTGTGATTACAAAAATTAGAACATTACTTTCATGCTTCGATTTGTACTTCCACATTCCAAACTTCCTAACAAACTAGACTGGGGCTTCACTGCTCCTTTGAGAGAAGTATCCAATCCAAGATTCAAAAATTAATTATTGACACTGAGTAAGCCTGGTTATTTTAGAAACTAAATTAATAGAAAGATTGGAGATTTAAAGCTAGTTCTAATCAACAGTATAATTCCCCTAATTTGCCTCTTTACAATCTTCATTCAGTGTTGAAACTGGATAACAGAGTTTTAGTTTAGATTTGACAATACTAAAAACATACAAAAGAATATGAAAAGAAGAGGTCTATTTTCCAAATTCATTCACCAGCACTTTTTCAGGTTTTTGTTGTTTTCTTTTGTTTTGGTTTTTTTTTTTGGTTGGTTGGTTGGTTGGTTGGTTGGTTTTGTTCTGATTTGTTTTGTTAGGGTTTTTTTGAAGTGTTTTTCTGAAAATTTTATCCTTTTCTCAAAGATTCAGCTTTCAATCGCTGATTATTTTTGGTAGTAATTTTAGTAATTTAGTATTTTTGGTAGGCTGGTATATTTTTTTCAGAGTGAACTTGGTAGTAAATTAATTTTAAAAATTATGACCTACCTAGAACGTAAAATAAGGAGAGCTGGCTTGTGAATTAATCAACTTTGGGGATCTTCTTTGAGTATCTTTTGTATGGTGAATGCAATCCACATTTTCTTTTCTTCTACTTAGCTCCAAGTACCCGGCAACAAATTTGTTGTACCTGCATGTACAACAAATGCACATTGATAAGGACTCTTGACTGCTATGAAATTTTTTGTATGGAAAAAACCAAAGAGAAATGTGGAGTATCCTTTGGCCTCTCAGAAACTTTTTTTTTTAAATGAGTTTTGAATTTGTACGTTGCTGCCTTTCTAAAGATATATTGCAGTTCAATGCAGCATAGGCCATTAGCCTCTTTTTGTTGAGCAGAACTATGGCTATTTCCTGTAAACAGACATTGTGGCATCTTTAAATACTAATTGAGATAACTTAATTTCAGTTTGTTTATAGCATTTTTATTACTCAGAAACAGTGGTGACTAAAGGATATTACCTTAGATGAACAAGATGACTGATATTCTTCCTGAAATGTGGGTGTGGCAAAAAGTGTGTTATACTAATCAAAAAAAATCTGTAAGTAAATGTCTAGAAGGAGAGGCATTATTAAAGATTGAAGAATAACATACAGAAGAGGGAAGGCATCTATAGGATGAGGTGAAGAAGAGAAAATACAGATACTACCACTGGTAACATACTAAGGCCCTGTGTGAATTATGGAGCAGAAGGTTTGGGATGGATAAGGCAGCTAGACTGGGAGTGCCTCATCATATTATCTGTCACTTCTGAGCAGGTTAGGAAAAGTCCTTTCATTTGTTACCTCTTGCATCAACTCCTGCTACAGATTAAGAGATGATGCTAAGGGAGGACAGTTGTGTCCAAACCACACAAAACTAGTCTAAATGTTCCCAGTATTTTCAGTACCATCCTAACAAGAAAATAATTGCATTTAGAGTTCATATCAAGGGGAAAACCTTAGCGTCAGGAGTAGGAGGCTCACCTGGGCAACTATATGAAAATACAGAGACGAAAACAGAATAAAAAGAAAGAAAAAGCTACTGATAAGTGGTACCTGAACTCTACATAGTGGACAGCTTCTATATTGAACTAGAAGGTGGATGTACACTTCAAAAGGAACTGCCAAGGCAAGTCACTTAATTTCCCAGCAGCATAAAGCTGTAAGTACAAAACATGGTGAGTCTCCTCTGTCAAAATTTAGGAAAAATTACAACAGATGGTCATAGTATCATCTTAGGTCACTGAATTTTTTAAATTCTATATGCCCAAGCAAATAATGGCTGTATTGATTGGGAAAAGCTCTCTTTTCCCCAATCAGTTCAACAACAGCCAATAACATCTCTTGCTCTGCTCCTGTCTTCCTGTTTCAAGCCTGGACAGACCTCACCTACATATTTTGCTTTTTTGCTGTTGTTGAGGAATTGAAGGATCAGTGTGATATTCCAGCCCCTTCATGTCCACAGCTGATATCAATTTCCTCTCAGACACCTCTTGCTTAGGTTCTCTTCCACAGGGCTGCTGCACTGCAGATTGTGAAGCCCAGAAATAGTGACCACTGTATCTATTGTGCAAATATTACAAAAGACACCTAGGTGTATTTAAGTGTTAATTATGAACAACATATAAAAGTCCAGTATGAAAGCCATTTACTCTCTCCCCATTAGAATTCCTTTAAACAGGAGGGTTTATCTATTTTTTGCAGAGTAAATTAGTCCCCAAAACCCACAAGGAACTCTTACAAGCTCTTTGTTGCCTTCATAATGGATAACGTTTGTCACATGATATGGGAATCTTTAGTAGGATCAATACTATCTAGTAGAGTTTTTTCAGGGTTACAATTTTTAGAAAATAGATTTTATCATTATTTAAAAATAAAAAACTTATTCACAGTAAAAAGATACTTCGTGCTGTAAGATGATATTCTATCATACTTACTTGACTAAAAAAATCCTGTTGTTTGGTTGAGCCATCATTTCATATGCAATTTATTTTATATGTAATAATTTATAATTATATAAGTTTTTTATGTTTGGGAATACATTGAATTTTCTTATGACAATCAAAATATCTACAGGCTTCAATACATGGTTCAAAACATCTGAGCTACCTGTTAGAGCAAGCCTGGAAATGAATGAATTCTCAGTATTGTCTTAAAGCACCGAACAAAAACCCTTTTCATCTCACACAATATTTACAGCTTGCACCAATACACCTCTATTTCTCTTGGCTTCCTCAATACAGGTGAAACACAATACAAAGCAAAACCAACTCAGTCCTTAGTAGAAATAGTTTATTAAACAATGAATAAATCCCACTGTAAAGCAGCAAGCTTGCATCTTCTTGGCTGGCAAATGCACCACAGAACAAAGTGGATCACACCTACACATATTGCATATTTTTGCTCATCTATGTTAGATGGAGCCTGAGAGATGGTGTAAAGGGAGAAAAAGTGCTGGCCTCTCATTCTGGAGATTTCATCCAAGTTTTACAGTAACAAAATTACTGATATTAAACTTTGGATAAAATTAATATGTATTCTCAGACTCAATAACTTTCCCTGAGTAGTAGTGAGACTTCTGAAAGAGCCCTGTCCTATTGCTGCACAGTATGGCATATTCAGGCCAGACAACCTATGGTCTGAGACTAATCCCCAGACTGTCACCTCATAGATCAGGGCTCAGTGTAGACGAGTGGGGAAATTGCTGGATTGATGGGCCAAAGCCCATGGTGTGAGATCCAACAAGGCCAAGTGACAGGTCCTACACTCCAGTCACAAGACCCCCATGCCACACCAAAGACTTGGGGCTGGAAAGCTGCTTATCAGAGGAGCAGCTCAGGGTGCTTCTCAACAGCAGCTGAACATGAGCCAGGGTGTGCCCAGGTGGCCAAGAAGGCCAATGGCATCCTGGCCTGGATCAGCACTGGTGTGGCCAGCAGGAGCAGGGCAGGGATTGTCCCCCTGTCCTGGGCACTGCTGAGGCCACAGCTCGAGTGCTGTGTCCAGTTCTGGGCCCTCAGGGCAAGAAAGACACTGAGGGGCTGGAGTGAGCCCAGAGAAGGGCAATGGAGCTGGGGCAGGGCCTGGAGCACCAGGGCTGTGAGGAGCAGCTGAGGGGGCTGGGGGTGTTTATCCTGGAGAAAAGGAGGCTCTGGGTGACCTTGTCACTCTCTACAGCTGCCCTAATAGGAGATTGTGCCCAGGTGGGGTTTGCCTCTGCTCCCAGGCAACCAGTGGCAGGATGGGAGGACATGGCCTCAAGCTGCACCAGGTGGGTTGAGTTTGGATAAATGGAGGAATTTCATCATGAAAATTGGTGTTAAACGTCATCCACTCTGATGGTGGTGGAGTTGCCATCCCTGGAGGTGTCCAACAAATGACTGGCACTTAGTGCTAGGGTTCAAGGTGGTGATTAATCAGTGGTTGGAACAGATGATCTTAAGGGTGTTCTCCATCCTAAATTATTCTGTGAGTCTGTGAATTAGTATGGGTGGCTTGGGCTCTGTAGACAAAACCTGAGTACCCTAACTGAAGCTACTAGCTTTTTTGAAACTCAGAGTGAAAATACTTGTACAGCCTGTAAATGTAAATTAATCTGCATGTTGATCCAAGGAGCATGTTTTACTTCAGAAATGCCATGTTTCTGTGGCTTTGGATATTTTTTTTTCACAATTTTGTGTTGGTTGAAGACTAATATTTTAGACAGACATTTTCATTTGTCTCCAAGAGATATTTTCAGAGTCAGTCTGAGGAATCTTTTAAGCTTCCTCCTGGGATAGTGTAACTTGTCCATCATTCCTTATTGCAGCCTTTGGTCACAAACATATTATCTATAGCAGATTTGTGCTCTGCTGCCTGCAGTTGAAAGCTACACAAAGGTTCCCTTCAAGGGATTACATAGGTACTGAGCTGGTTGTGGTTTTTTTCCTACATGAAATAACCAGAGACAATCTATTTTAATTAAAAAATCAACTTTTGTAATACTAAAGCACCTTCTAAGTTATTCTGTAACATTCTAGAAAACAGGCACATAAAAAAACATTGATGAAACAGGTATGTCCTAAATAACATTATCCCAGCAAGTATGACAAATTTCTAGTCTTAAAGATGCATGAAGAAGGCTTCTTGGCCATGCCTCTTATACAAAGACTGTAAATGGAGTAGAAAGTACTTGCCATGCATTTCCTCTGTCATAAGGAAAATGCCACAAGTCTGTAGGAAGAGTGGGCATCCTTGCTCTCCCAGAGGAACATCTACATCCCATCTACCTATACCTATTACTGCACTAGAGGGGGGCCATGAGGGGCAGTACAGGGCAAGGTTATCATCTTCATGGAAATTCAGACTGCAGACTGCTTCAAGAATAGTCTGGTGCCTGCAGAGGGGAAGAACAAGGAATTGGATATGCATCTTTGGGTAAGTTATGTGTTATGTTGTGGTCAGGCATGAAGAAGTAGAGATGTGTCTCACTGTGGGCTCTTATCTCTGTTTTCTTTCTTTTTAATGATAAAAAACATTATAAAAATATTTCAGGAATTCTAGCTGCCATCAGATATTCCTTCTTATATAGGCTTTAATTACATCATGTACTTTTGCCAGGGAACAGTGTGGTGAACCTGTATCCAATTTTGAAGCGATCTTCAGGGCAAAACTTCTGCACTGCCTGAGCTGAAAAATTCCACATGACATTGGGTTCTTGTTTCTATCTCATTGCAAATCTATATCCTCTGTGCCTGAAGAGATTAGCAGGCCATGAAGCAATGTCATAATCAATAGGCAACAAACACATTTTCACATTCATAGAATATCAAGTTGAAGAGGACCTCAAAGATCATAGGGCCAAACTTCCCTGGTAAAAGCACTGCCTATGCAAGATTACTCAGCCCCCTGTTCAGATCTTTAAAATGTCTAGCCCTGGGCAATCCACCATTTCTTTGGGGAGACTGTTATTATTGTGAAAAATTTTCCTTGTGTCTAACCAGAATCACTGCAGGAGTGACTTGTACTCTTTAGTCCTCATCTTCTTCATGTGACTCCTTGGATAAAGGGAGCCTCCATCTCCTTTATAACCACTCTTCAAATATTGGATATAAATATATAATAAGATCTCCTCTAACCTTTCCTTTCTCAAGACTAAACAAAGCCAGTTCTTCCAGCCTTTCCTCACATGGCATATTTCCCAGAAAATTATAATCTTTGTGTTCCTTCTCTGGATGGTCTCCAGGCAATCCATACCTTTTTTGTATGTCAGGGGCTAAAACTGAACAGAGATTTGAGGTTTGGCCTGATAAGAGCTAAAAGTGGGATAGTGACTCCATTTCTGCTGGTGATACCTTTGATGCAACCCAGCATCCTGCTGCCTTTCTTTGACACAGAAGCAGCTATTCGCTCCTATAGATCTTGTTTTCCTCCAGGAAAGTGGTCATACAGTGCTGGTAAAGACAGAATTGAAGAACGTGTTAAGAGCAACCGCTTTTTCGGTGCTGTTAGTGACTAAATCACCTCTCCTGTTTAATAGTGGGTTGAATTTTTTCATTTGCTTGTTTGTTTTTATTGTTTTGTTTT
>WBND01000308.1:415742-428650 GCA_013398595.1 Tychaedon coryphoeus | reverse complement strand
CCTTTCAGTTCTCCATATTGCTGCCAGTGTCCTGACTACACTTTAAATGCCTGTCACCATCCAGAGTGCTGCTGAACTGTTCTTTCCAAGGGAGCAGTGCCTTTAATCTAGAAGCATTGGTTCTTTCTACAGTACTCTCTGCCTGTGCACATATTAAACTAAAAGTGCCCTTTGGTTTACTGGGTGGGGCACTGTCTGGCTTCCCTGGCCTGTGGCAGAGCAGGCAGATACTTGCAGACTGTGGCACAGAAACCAGGAGGATCTCCTTAATTAACAACTGACCTTCACTCCAATGGTGGCTCCTCCTCATCAATGAAGGTTGGGGCAGCTCCTTGGTAGCTTGAGGAGCTGAGCAGCCAGGCTGTACTCCTTCAGGCTGTACTCCTTCAGGCTGTATACATCTGGCCTTTGACTCTCCTCAAATGCCTGTTCCTGCTCTCTGGGATTGCAGTATGTGACTGTTGTTTCCTTGTCTCTGTGACCATTTGGCTCCCTCCTCACCGTGGCAGATTTGGGTACATCAAGCACGAAACTCAGCACTGTTAGCACAGCCTCATATGAACTTCTGTCTTTCGTAGCCAAAAAACAACTGAAAAACAACCCCCCCACCCCCCACCTTGGACACAATTCTTTTATATCGGATGACAGAGGTGTGGTGTAATAGTGGGGCAAGTTCAGTAGAGAAAAAAGGAGAATTTATGTTTTTTTCCTAAAGTAGCAACCCACCGGAGACCATTTGAAGCTAATAATTATCTTATCTACATTATCTTGTCTTAAACTGCTTTTCTTAAATTTATCACTTGGAATGAAGTTTGGACACCCAGCATTGACTGCACGGACACAATTTCAAAAGCTTTTTTGTGCAAATGCTCAAGTGTTGTGAGACTTTACATAGGCTGAGAATGGAAAAATGGCATCAATAAAAATATAAGGATAATAACAGAATAGCATTAGCTTCTGTAGGTTCTGGACTGAATTACTTCTCACCTGGAAGAGAAAATAAATTGCCTGTATATATGAGTTGATGGCTTTTGAACACAGGCATCCTGACAAAGCTAGCTAGTTCAATCCCTTTTACCAATACACCCAGCCCACTGGGTTTCATCAAACTTCTAGAGTGGAATTACTGTTGTGAGTCTTTCTTTTGCTAGAAATAATGCCTATTTAATTTAAAATGGTAAGACCTTTCATTTCTTATTGTTTCATTAATACCATGAATGAACATTGAGGAGAAACAGAGAATTATTTTGTATAGCCTAAATATCCTTTCTGTTAGGCACTGCTGTGTTACAGTTGTTGATTAATACATATCTAATTGACTAGGAGGTACTTCAAATATTTAAAATTAGTTCTTGCAAGTATGAATAACTCTAAAAGAGAATAAAACATGCTATGGAAATGTAATATGCATAATACAGGTGTACCTCATTTCCTATTTAGAACAGTACAACTCTTAAAGGTTCTCCACTTGCCTGAAAAGATTTAATTTTTTTCTTTCATTTCCTTTAGCACTTCAGTCATGTAGGTAATGATTTAAATTGAGGCTATTTAAAACTTCTCACAGATTTTTGTATTTTAACATATTACTCCAATGCATTTACCTACCTCAGGTTTCTCTCCACGTGAAAAGAGAAAAGAGTATATGTCCCTCAATATTTTCTGTTGGCTTTATTATAAAAAATACAAGAATTAGGTTTTATGTTAATTAGTATGCATAAATCCATTAAACAAACATAAGACCTGGTGAGAGGTTATAGCATCATTTGTATAAACCTTGGGTACAGTTAGGGTAAGGCTGACATTGTACACCCTGGAGTGTATTTTATAAGAATCACGCTTCTTTCTGTGACTTTGGTAATGGACTCCAACCTGTGCAGATGTGGTTGTGCAATTACACATCTGAGGATCCTCATTAACTAATTGGGATTGTCACTACCCAGCAAGTCATGCATGTTGGACAATTAATCCTATCAATAATAGTCCTCCTTAGGCAACAAACAGGATCTTCAAAAGAGTTATAGATTATTCTGAAAACATACAACCAAGAGAAGAAAAACAAGAAAAAAAAAATCAACTCTAACATAAAAGTATATGACATTGTTGGTTTTGTGCCTTCTTTCTTATGTATTTCACTGTCTTAGTAGTAAGAGATTCTCTCACTGAAATTGGTGTTCAGTGTTCAGGCTCAGCTGAAAAATTAGCAACAAATAGTCTCTCTGAACCTTGTAAAATAGGGATAGAAAAGCTTGACTCAAATGAGTCATAAAGACATTACTTTTTTTGCATCATATTCTGCGTATGTTTGTTCTTCTCTTTCAAACACAAGCTGTAGTAATATTTTCCTGTCATTTGTATTCCAACACCAAATTTTATGTTTTAACTGGTGATGGAAAATAATAATAAAATGTGTGGTTAAAGCAGGTGCTGTTTGTAGTGTTTATATAAACACATTAGCACTCTTTTGACACAGCATGACCTGAACAAGTAGTTCATCCTACTAGTAACAGGGAAACAATAGCTGAGCGTGCCAGAGCCGAGCTCATTCAGATACTGCAAAATTAACACCAGATTATGAATACGCTTGCCACTGGTAATTAATCGTGAAAATTGCTGGAGGAGTTCCCCTACTGTGAGGGATATTGGCAGAAGTATTTACTGCTAATAGGCCTTGTTTAAGCTTTTTTTTTTTCCCCCACCCCCTTAGAGATAAAACTTACAATAGACTGCACAGGAACTGGTAGATTATTGCATATTCCTTTGGCCTTTTTTCTTGTTAGCATTTCTGAATATCACCAGTGTTTTCCTTTCTGTTATTAGAAACGTACATTGTGTGTTTACATTCAGGCCATTAAACTGTCCTTCACAAGGAGGATAATTTCACAATCTGGATACTGTTTTTCTATATTCCACAGTGATCTAACATTACTACATATTTTGTGGCAGTAATTTAGGGACATCATAGGAAGAATTTTTGTATTTCAAATAATGTACAAGCTTTTATAACCTTAGGTAGTGGTTACATGAGCTACAAAATCTTTGATGTGCCTATCATTTTAAGCAATTTTCCTTATATATGCCTTTTATTATGTGCTTTTATAGTGTAAAAAATGACCAAGACATTTTCAATCTATGGTATTTTCAAATGCAATAAAGGTAAATGAATATGACTATATTAACTAATTAAAAATTTAAAAAATTAACTTGTGACAGGTCACACACACTTCTCTACATTATTCTAAAACAGTTTATACAATATAATCATATTACATATTTCCTTCATTAGGAAAGAATGAAAAAAATATACCATAATGACTGGTTTTTAACAGGTGTGTTTTTGGACAGAATAAAAGGCAGTTTCTTAGTGAAATTAATGAGGGATTTTTCTATTGAGATTAATGAAAATGGGGTTGAGGCCTATATCTGTTAAAATTTTACTATTGTACAATACGGAGGTTATGGAGGCATTTATTGCTGATTTTATGATGAACAGTAACAATTCTTGGCCCATATATGCCAATATTTGATTAAGCCTCCATATAACACATTCTTTAGGCAATTTAGTTGATAATGACAATAATTTGATTTTTATAAGACTTTTTAGATTGATCTTTTTCCAAAAAATGTTTAACTATTTCTTATGAGAACTTGTTAAATGTTTTTCCATTGATTTTAATGAGAATGAAATTTTATGTCTTCAATATTCAACAGGCAAGCATTAGATCTAGTATTTCTTTATTAAAGATTGGTGTTTTTTCTCTTTTCAAAACTATTCAGAATCTGGACTTCATTTCCTTAATTAGTCTTTCTGCTCATAAAAAACATACTTACTCTTCGTCCTTACTTTTCTGAGTCCTGTCAGTCCAAACAAAATCATAGCCTTCTATTTCTCTGTGGATTAGGTGTATATTTTATGGCCTATATTTAAGTCCAGTGCAGATTAGGGAGACAATGTAAACAATAGACACACCACTTCAGAATTCAACCACTCATACTGAATTATTTTTTAATTGAATTTGTAGTTTTCTTTGTGGCTTTGATAGTTTCAATTAAATGGAGGTCCTCTCATTAACAATATTTTTTAAATATTTTGTTCATCTAAACAGAGGGATTTAAGTGTGGCTGACATATTTCAATGAGAAAAACCAGAGTCAAAAGTAGGGCACATTGCTCTAAACAACTACATATTATTTTGAAGAAGCCTTGCAAATATTTGTTCATGACAACAAACTGTATAACCTTCCCTCTCTCTTTCCCTCAAATTCTCTGATGTATTTTTTTTTCTGTAGCTGATCCCTCAGGCAGCAAGGAACATCTAACAATTAGTAGCTGTCACATTGTTCTGACAGAGAACAACAAAATATTGCAGAAGGTAAATTGTCTCAGGTTTATTTTCAGAGTAACAATTCTGGTCATTTATGCTTCTAGCATGGAAGTTTTATATAATTGAAACATCTTTATATTGAATTAGTTGTAGTACCAAACCATGTTGTATTTCATTCATGTAAAAAACACTAACCTTCATTCAACAGATTACTTCTAATTTGAGTAAGAGTGCAATTGTAGTTTTAGGTATATGAAGGCTGGATTCAAAGCAAGAAAAAGGTCTTCAAATAAGAGCTCTTTTCCTAGGTATCACAACAGCTGTCTAGTATTAGCATTTTTTTCCTCTGAGAAAGGAAATGTTCAAGGCTTTACACGCTGCTTTCACAAAGACAGTCATATTATTCATGGTGTCCTTTGTATCTTTCTAACTTCATTATCCATTTAACGAAGTACTTTTGTTTTAATGATTGTTTACCAAATGCATTCCATATTATTCAAATAATAATGAATTTTAAAAAAATTAGTCCTGGTGTTGCAAAGGACATCTGAGGTCAGGTACCCTAATTCACAATGAATAATAATTAATCTATGTCACTTTTTGTTCTACATAGAATGGAAAAAACATGTCTGACTACTGGTAACATAAAAACATGTTTGCTGAGGTAATAGATGTTATTAATCATTTATATTCTTATGGGTCTTAACAGCTTCCTTTCTCAAATATCTTTTAAACTGACATTACCAATTTTCTTTTGGTTTTTAGCCTTTAAAATGTCTCTATTTGTATGACAAGGAAGCTCTGTTTTTGATTGCACAAATAATGTTGCTGTAATTCAATTAAGTAAGTGATAATTTTAATTTTTCCAATCAAACTATTAAACTTCAACATATGTCAACATTTGCTGGTATATTGTGGAATGTGAATCCTGTTATGAAAAACAATGAAAAAATAGATGTCTCCGGATATTTTTTGTAGGAATAAAAAAAAATGTTTTATTCAGAAAATCCTTGATTTATAAGGAAAAAAAAGATAAAGAGTCAAGTGTATTTCCACAGGGCTGTGGCCAAATTCATTAAGCATATCCACAATGGCAATGTGACACAAAAAAGAAAATAAAATTAATGACCTTTGTGTCAAAATTGTGCGCATCCAAACCCAAAATGTTTGCATATATGTATAAGCTAGACTTAGAGGGCTTTCTCTTCATCAAAAGGAATAATTTCTCTTTTCTGAAGCTCTCCTTTGAAGAGGGAAAACAAAAGGGTAATGTAGCGTCGTATTCTGTATGGACTGCGTTGGACCTGGAGACCTTGAGAGGGGTCTGCATCTCTCAACTGAACACTTTCCAATTTCCTGTAAGACAAATAGTCCTACACATGTAAAGTGTTGGTGTATGCATGTGCAAGTAAACATCTGAGTTAATCGTGCTGGGTTGGGTCCTCAGGGCCCTTCAAGCAGCTCCCTGCACTTGCTGTTTTGCTAATGGAACTAGGGCATACGCCACCCTTGAAGTCAGTCGGATTTTAAGAGACAGTTTGGAATTTCCTGACAGTCATATCATACTTACTTCTAGCATTACTTACACACAGCATTGCCTATTATGGCCTAATCTTTTTAAAATCCAAAGCGGACTAAACATTTCCAGCACCCCAAGCAACAAATAAGTGAAATTGGCTGAAAAGGATTGATTTATCATCTAAGTACTTTCTTTACATGACTCTGAAGGAACTATAATGAACCATCTTGACAAAAAGCCATTTTTAAAAAGTGTGCCTTTCACGTATAGAGCAGACTGTGTAATTACAGCATATGGGGTAAATAGTGTATTTTTTAAAAATTAGTATGCATACCAAAACACATGTTTACCTTAAAGACTGGAGTAGCTTTGAGGCAGTTATTGTAGTCCATCAGGTAAATAGCACACATTTCCTAAATGCTTCACAAATGTATGTTATTAGGCAGTATGTGTGTCATTATATAATAGACTGCAGTGGCTTTGAAAAACAAACTATTCTGTTGTGTTAATACTTCTAAATATTCATGACATCATATTTTTACTTCTCTAGGTTAGGAATAAAATAACAAAAAGCAAAACAAAGAAATGTACAAAGGAACTGTGAAAAAACAATTATATCTTTCACCCTTCCAACTCCACAGATATCAGTAGAGGTTTAATTTTTATCTTTCACAATTTCAGAGCCTTTCAGGTGGAACAGGAGAATCTACTCAATGTAGTAAGAAAGGGAGTAAAAGCTTTAATTTTGCATGTTACTAACCAGAAATTCCTAGGGGGAGACAGCTTGCAGAACAGAGATAGTGTGCATTTAAAGGTAAGAGCATGTCACAGTGTGACTAGGGTTTGCCAATTCTAATATATTCAATATTCTTTTAGAGATAGGATTTAGGATCAAAGACAAGGCAGGCCTAAAACCTAAAAAGGGTATAAGAAGAAATTTATTAATAACACAGAAGGAAAAAGAAATTCAGAATAAGATTTCCAGATCATTCCCTCCTCCCCCCTCCCTCACCTTTTACATTTCTCAACAACAACATACAGAGAACACTTCAGTCAGTTATCCACTAAAATAATCATTTCAGTTCACTCTAGGGAGAAAAGTTCCTTTTTCGGTTTAGGCATAGGAGGTGTCTTCACTTTAACAATCGTCATCCACCCAGGAAAAAGTTGCAAATTGTGGAATTTCCTCCCATCTTCACAGTCTTTTCAGAGCTGTGTTATGGGTTCTGCTACACACATAAGCGTATTACTTTTAAAAGCAAGCTGCTCAAAGACAAAATTCCCTTCATCTCTTTTTTCTATTAAATGTCTCTGTCCATATTTCCAGTCCCAAAACAGAGAATCCCATACCCTGGGGGCAAAAGATCTTTTTCTTCAAGCACTTTAACTTCCCCAAGTAGGTTCCCACAGTTTAAAGAAATTTTAGGGTAGTCGGGCTCCCTAACAGCCTACAAAAAAAGGTTTTCAACTACTAATCAGTGGCATCTCTTCAATCTCTTCTCATCTGGAAACTTGGCTTTCATTTCACTGACTTCAGTATACCCCTTGCTTTATTCCTCGCATTCAGGGGAGCTCAGGCAATCTGCTGTCTTATTCAGGCATTAGAAGGGTTAAAATTTTACATAGATGATGCGGAGGCTGCGGCTGGCCGTGCTGCAGCAGTGCCAGGATCTCAGGGCACTCGGGCCCATCGGGGAGCTGGTGAGGGCTGCCCTCGGGCGCTTGTCTTCCCTCCACCTTGCCCAGCAAGCCAGGGCGTGGAGAGGCTTTGCCAGAACAGGGCGCAGCTGCCTCCCCCACAGGCCGCGTGGGCGGCGGGACGGGCCCGGCCACCCCATGGCTGCTCTCAAACGGCGGCAGAAGCCCTGGCCAAGCCATGGCTACACTGGGAAAAGCCAGGACCCCAGCAAAAGCCTCTTCCCCCCGGCCACCAGGGCTCCCCAGCCGAAAACAAGGGGAAGGAAGCCTCAGTGGGCTCCCCCATGCCCCGCCCGGCCAGGCTGCACTGGGGGGGACCCGCTGGGCCGGGCCGGGCCGGGCCAAGCCGGCTGTTACCGCATTCTTTGACGAAAGTGAAAAGAGGCAGGTTAACTTTACCAATGTAATTTATGAGATCAAAATAACTTTTTAATTGGTTACCTGAGCTGTCAACCACTAAATCAGCTCTCTGATTGGTCCCCGCAGCCTACAGAGGAAGTTTTCTTAAGAAGAAACTGGTTTTCTGTGTCTCCGTGCTTTGTGCCCTCCATCTCAGGTGACTTTTCATCCACAACCAGCACAGAGGCCCTGCAGAGAAACCTCAACAAATTAAAGGAGTGGGCAATCAGCAACTGCATGAAATTTAACAAGGGGAAGTGCCAGATTCTGCACCTGGGATGGGGCAGCTCTGGATGTGCAGACAGACTGGGGAATGAGAGGCTGGAGGGAGTGCCGTGGAAAGGGCTCTAGGATTCTGATCCATGGCAAGTTGAACATGAGCCAGCAGTGCCNACAAAACGCCAACACCAAAACCAAACCAAAGCAACCAACCAAGCAAGCAAACAAACCCCAAAAACAAAACAAAAGCAATTAAAGGATTGAAAAGAAACAGCTTATGAAGACAGATAAGAAGATAACCAAAATTTAAAAATGGATTCCAGGGTATGAGGGTATTCATTAGGTCATAATGGAGCAAAAGAATGAGGATCAAAGATCATTTTCCCCTTTCTGCCAGTCATATGCCTTCCAAATAAATCAAGTGGTCCCTATGCTTACAAATCATAGGGGAAAAACTAGTATAAAGTCACAAATCTATACTAATACAAAAGGAAAGAGGAGAAAAGAACAAGGCTGAAAATGCAAAGCAAAGTCATCCCATCTCAGCATTTGTGGACAAAAACTGGAATTTGAGACACACTCCACACTTTGTAGATACCCCATTCCTCCTCTTCCCCAGTGAGAAGACATCACTTGCCAAGTAGCCAGTTTAACCCTCTCCCCTCCATGCAAATGCAGGAGTCAGAGAACCCCTGCATCATCACCTTCTTGTGCTCAGTAATAAAAATGGTAATAATTACCAGCTGTAATCCTGGTTGGTTACCCCAGCTCAGATATTTTAATGAGATCATGTAGGTTGTGGGTTTGGCTTTATCTTTCCCCTTTGGAATAACTCTCCTAAAATCTTCTTGAATCTCCTTTAGTTAATCCAAGCAGCTGGGTGGGCAAAGAAGTACAAATGCAATTCAATATTGGTCCAGGTGGGCAGGAGGTGAATTTATATAGTTCAGATTATGTTATCACCTAAATAAGTGATACCAACTACTCTAGTAGAAAGTGTATGGTTTAAAAGTCAAAAAAGTCATTAGCTCTTGGGCTGTCCCTCTTCAGGAGAGTGCTGTAGTCATATTGAAGTGATAGGAGACAGATTCTTGTTTGCATATACATGATTTTTTTGTTTCCCTAAAGACTATGTCCGTGATTGTAGAAGTATGGAAACAAAATATGATTGCAGAAGCTGTGGGTGAGCTGTGTGTAAACTTGACTCACAGGGATTTCTAGAGGCAATGGAGGAAAAAATTAAATAATCCATCGAAATCTGTTAATTCTTTTCAGTCATTAGTGCAACTAATTTGTGGTCATTGGTGAAAATTTCAGCAGAAGTTCCAAGAGTGCGCAGAACATTAATTTTCCTTTATCCAAAAGATTAAAACCTTTGTATGGAGTCAGAATTTTATTTGCTGATCAACCTGATTTCTGTTTCTAACTGGGAGAAAAATGGTACTTGCTCAATGAAAGACATCCTTGCATTTCTATTTTGAGATGGAGAAAGTCAGTCATGAGCCAATATATTCAGTATATTACTAAAGGGTGATATAAATAAAAGTATTAGCATTTAATTGACAAGAAATCCAGCAAAATGAAAATATTTTATATAGGCAATCAATTAAAAAAAATAATTACCTAAATTTTATTGTCCACAAGTTTCACAATTTGTATTTTTTTTGTAATGTTCACTTTCATGACGACACTAAAATGCCCCAAATTACCAGAATGATCCATAGTAACATAGTTAATAGATGGTAAGAATCTTAGAATAATTTTCACAATTTTTATATATTCTACTAATTTCAGAGTAAAAAATTATAGTTGACCAGGAAAACTATTTTACTGCATTCTTTAGAAAATCCTTTCAGTATATATTGCTGAATTATGCATACTGTTGCCTTCCACCCAGTGGTTACACAGTCAGGATTATGGCTAGACCCAAAGTTTTACTTAACATCAAAGTGAATTTAAATTCAATCACTAAATTTGTTAGCCAGTCTTTTTATGCTGGGGATAAAAATTCTGTGTTTCCCTTTTGTTGTCTGTAATGTTGGAATTTTGAGAGTGGTCACCAAAAGTGTTGTTCCTGGAGACACCCAGGGAAACTAATTCCCTGCAATTTTCAGTGGTGAGCAAAGAATTTACCTTCTGAACTGAAAAGCTTTTTTGGCTTTTCCAGCATAGTAGGTCTGAAAAGAAAAGAATAATTTTTTTACATTTCTAAATATAAAATTATTTTTGTATACTTTCACGTTTATTCTTACTTAGAGCAACATTTATTTTTTCAACGTGCACAAAAAGGTTACCCAATAAAAACATGACACAACTGTGCAGACAGCAATTCCCCCTGCTTGCAGGAATCCTTTGGTATTTTAGCCCCAGTGATGGAAGAAAAGCAGTTTGTTATGAGTGCTGAATTGCTTTTTTCTTTTCGCATGTAGTAGCACTTAAGTGTCATGTTAAGCCTGAGGCAGGAAGGACTTTAAATGACCTGTTCTGACTGGAATTGTGTTTACTGTACTTTTTTCAAAATGCAGTGCAGGATCCCTTTCCTTATCAGTACCTAAAGTCTAACAGCTTGCAGACTCAAATTTCCCCTTCCAGGCAATGTTGGATTTGTCTGTTGTTTTTCACAGTGAAGAGTTTCATGAATTCTGCAGTTTGGATATCTGTCTTGTTTTATTACCCTGTGCCACCCTCTAGGCTAGGAACCAACATTTTACAGCTCCCAGAAATTGCCCAAAAGGCTGCTAGAAGCACTGCACATTGAGATGTGTAGGTACACATCCTTATAACAGTTCACATTGAGAATTCTGGCAGAGAGCTTGTAGGAGCACTCTCTGTTGGACTAAACCAGTGAACAATTAAGCAGGGTCTGTAGGGAGTGATTGCCCTTGGCATTCGTGACTGCAGGTGTGGCATGCAGGTTTTGCTCACTCGAACCTTCACAGAATCCATATGGCAGAAGAGCCTTATAAACATAATGAATGTGGGAATATCTCTTCAGAGAGACACTCTTGACATCACTGCTCCCCCCGTCACAGTTTTGCTCTGGATTTCCTCCATCCAGACTGCAGCTTGTGTTCTTCCTAGCTTGCCCTACAACAATACAAAACTGAAAATGTTGCCCCATCCCCACTCCTTCACAAAATATGACTCCCAGAAATGAATTATTACTTGAAGAAACTCTCCCCTGCTCCTTTTGCTAGGTCCTAGAAACATCTTGTAGATTTGTGTTTGTGTTGTCCCTTCACTGCCTGTAGGTTTTAAATTCCTGTCAAAGAAAGCTTTATTTTGCCTCATTTTGTGCTACCTTCAGTGCTAGGTACACCAGGGTGTTACTGGCATCCTAACAGCATAAATGCAAGAATTAGAAGTTGCTGCATTTTGTTAGGTTATGCTTTGTTTTGTTTGATTGGGTTTTTTGTTTTTAATAGAGGGAACTATCTTAGACCAACATTCATAATATGTGCGTGCATTTTGGTTTCTTGTTCAGTATCAGCACTGGCCTCAGTGGCAGCAACTCCTGCATGGCAGAAGGAAGGACAATAGTTCTGTGACATCTTTTATCATCAGTGGGCTGGTGGTGCCACAACAACTCTCTGCCATATTTGTATTCTCAATTTAGTAGCTTCAGAGGAGCTCAAAATCAGCCATTCCTCAAGTCTACCACCTCCTTGTGGTTTAGCTTCTGTCTTTTACCTAGATGTTGCTCATTCTTGAGGAAAGACATGAGGGCTGAACTGCAAAGAGTGTGTGAACTAAAGAGGTGTAATCTGTCAGAAGCTTCATGGATTGAATCACACACTGGAGAAGAGCAGGAGAATTCATGCTTCTGAGGGGCTTTGTTGATCAGAGCTAGTGTAAAATAAATGCAAGTATGGACTGCTAACCATTATCTTACAAGTATAATGAGATCCAAAGATATGGGAGGGAAAGTAAGAATCAGCATGTACCTTCAATACTGGAAAAAAAAAACAGGTATGCCATAAATGGGTTTTTTTAAGACCGAGTTTTGTCTCTTTTGGAATGTGCCTCTGGAAGAATCAAATATGCATATTTGTAGTGCTAGAATAATGCTGAGTATAGTCTTGTCTTACCTTCAGGCTAGTTTCCAACAGGGATTAGATAAATTAATCCTTCTTTTTCTTTTTCATAATTTCAGTCTTGCTAAAAATAAACAAACAGATAAACAAATAAATAAGTGAATATAGTTAAAAATAACGTAGTGAGCACTAAACATGTAACGCTGGTTGAATCACACTACCTATGGCACTAGAATTACTGCTCAGTTTCACTGCTGGTCACTGAATATTTGTTTTCATTTTGAAGAAGCAATAAGATTTTCCCATTATTTCAGGACTCAAATGGTGTGACTTTAAAAACAAAACAAAGATCCCCTGAAATCAGAACAAATGACAGCAAAAGGTTTAGAATAATGGATTTTTTTTTCTAGTTTCAAAGACTATTTTAACAGCATGTTGTCAGTAATGGAAATTATTTTAATACTAAGGTATCAAATGATAAAACTGCAAATTTTTAAATTGGGGATTGTGAGCATTACTACTTAGAAAATTCAAGATCATTGTAAAATAATTCATTGTGCAAGTCTTCCTAAAGAGGGCTAATACATCTATATTACTTAATTATAACTCAACCATTATTTTTATTTTATAAGTCCTAAAATTAAATTGGGTGCACAAAAAATATCAAGATGAATAGGTAACATTAAAATCAGCTTTAAATTATTTTTTTTTCTGTCTG
>WBND01000308.1:394761-412948 GCA_013398595.1 Tychaedon coryphoeus | reverse complement strand
GGAAATCCTTCAAAACACTAACCAATTGTGGTTTCAATTCATCTCAACACTAATTCCTTTGTTACAATAATATTTTTCCATTGCTTGCAAAGTTACATTACTGTAATGCTAAAGGAATGTGATGATGAATCGGGTTATTTTTCTGGTTTTTTTATACATATATATATATATATATATAAAATCCGATATCTAAGTCATATGATTCTCAGTCCCTTTTCTGCACTAGCAATTAATTTAGGAAGTATGAAAGGAATTGCCAAATGTAAATGTAGTTTCTCATCTGAGATTTCTCCATCCTTTTTGAAGGAGATGGTTTATGGGAGCTTTTGATCTCCACTACGAATGTCAGTGTTTACTTCTTAGACTTCGGGTTTTTTTCCTCTTCCATATGGTTCCAATTCATTGCAAATCATGCTTTGTTTGCAGAAGACTTCTACTCAAACCTTGCTTTTACAAAGTGAAATAATTCTATGTTGTCTTCTTGTTCTTTTATCAACAGCACAATTGTAGCCCCTCTGTAAGACTTTTAGTAGCAGAGAAATCCAACCAAAAGACACTTGCTTCTAAATATTGAGTATCCATATTCTTTTAATATACCTCATCTGAAACGCTTTCCTTCAAGTTCAAAAATATGATCTTGATTCATCCAGTCCATTTATATTAATATACTTCATTTTTAGCTAAGCTAGCTGCACAGTCACAATCGGGAAATTAGTTATTGATGAGAGGATAAGAAAAAAAGAGAGAAGGCAAAAACTGCAGTATAATTTCTTTCATAGAACCAATTTATACATTCATCTTCAGTTTAAAACCTTAGTTTTTGTAGTTTAGGGACACAATGCAGTGTCAAATCAGGATACATTTAATGTCTTAAAACTGAATTGCATGGCCTTGCTGCTAGCTGAATCACCTATAAGATCTCCACCACAAACAAGGGAGAAAAAGTAACTCTGAATCTATAACTTAAAATTATTCTAGTGAAGTCTGTTCATTAAAAAAAGTAAATTAGTATCCTGACATATATCAGAAATGAGGAAAAACAGAGCCCTAGACACAAAGGTCTCTTGCGCTTGAGAATGTCTAAATAAGATTGTATTCTAACGGTTTCAATTATCTTTTTTATTTACAGTGAGCCATAATCCTAATTTCTCCCAGAATTTAAATGCTCAGGATTGAAATTTAAATCTTTCTGTGTAGCATCTTCTCATCAATGAAAGCACTGCACCTGAATGTCTATTACCAAGTGTAATAAAAAGAGAAAAACTTCACATTTTTCTTCTTTCCCACAGTCCACAGTTTTGTTAAGCAGAAACTGGTTCTGTAAATACAGAAGCTTAGCTCAGTACAGCCTCACACGAGTTTTCCACTTCAAACAATAAAGAAGGCTACTATTTCCCTTAAAAATTGCAGTGAAATGCATTCACTGAAAAAAGACAGACACATATTTGTTAATTATTTTCTTTAAATGAGAGAGTGTCAAAATCCCAGAGGTTCTGGATATATCTAAATTTAACTGTTGACTTCCCTACATGGAGAAAAGAAAAATCCGAAAGCCTGATTATCTGTCATGGGCCTATTTTTAGTACGATTTAAGTACAAACATAATTCTTCATATGGATTTATGAATAATTTTACGTTCACTTTTTGGCACTTGACTAACATGATTTATTCCAGTTGTGATTCTTTTCTCTGCAATGTCATTGCATCTTATTCTTTGTTTCTAACGGAAAATAAATGACTTGCAGTGGAAAACAAAATACACAATCAAACCGAACACATCAAACTACCTTCCTTCTGGCTTTTTCAGGATGAGCCAATCTTGCTTTTAGTGATACTTTGAATTTAAACCAGTTGCTGAGGGACTTTTGTATTACTTGCAGAACTGACCATTGGCACAATTCTATGCAGTTTAGTATTGTATAAAAATTTATTTTAAGAGTATGAACATCTCTCCCAAGTACTCTGAGCCTTCATAAACTTTTTGCAGAAAGATGACTTGTTAAGTAAGCTGAGAAAACTTCCAGTAACTCTAAGTAAAATTTTAACAAATGGTAAATGCGTAAAAAAAAAAAAAAAGTATAAAAGTGGCTCGTATCATGTGGCTCATAGAAGAATTCAGAAACGAGTACAAAATACACCTTCCAAACCAAATTACTGATCATTTAATATGGGAAGATTTTTAAATATCACACTTTGAATGATTTAAAGCATAATGTGAAGAAGATAATATTTATTGGAGACATTTTCATTCCTAGACAGGTTATCTCTGGTCATGAAACAGTGCTGGAAAGTGAAGTTCTTTGTTTCATGAAGAGTAGTCTGTTTCAAAGCAAAATTAGTGCCTTTTCTGTCCTACTATTGACCTCGACTTTGACCTGGCTGGACCACCCTTACTAGAATGGGAGGTAATAAAGTCCCCAGGCTGGCTCAGCCCTAGGTCTCAGTTAAGCAGAGACTATCAATCATGTGAAATTAAGTGTAGTGGTTTTGTGATGTGGACATTTACTAGGAACTAAACTGAGATCACCAAAGACTATTCTTTTACATTTCCAAGGAATACTTAGATGAACACCAAGACATTAAAATAAGATTTCTGAATTTTTAAACAATTTTCAGGTGATACAGCTAGGTATTTTAAGAAATTCTTGAAATTATATTATGTGGACATTTAGTGTTTTAAAGTTGAATCAAGTGCTTTGCTTTAAAAAGTTTTATTATCCTGTGTGCAATAAAGGAATATAACAATTACAAGACAAATTCAGTAATGAATGACTTATATTTTTTAGATTTTAATTGACATAAAAGTGAAAAAAAATTCTAAGCATTAATTGCTTTAAAATTGAATTTTGGAAACTTTAATGTTTATGATTGCAAATATAATACAGCAAAATGCAGCAGACTATTCACATGTCATCTAACACTGTCCCATTCAGCTTTAAATTTTTTCTCAGCAAAAGTTCTCAGAGAGCTGACAAGATTTCTAGGCGTCAAGGAGCTGATGAATATTTGTTTATATTATTAACATAGTTCTTAGGAGTCCCCAGTGATGCAGTCCCTGTTACTTCCAATACCACTTACATTTTGAGAATTTGTCCATCTCAGAGAGTTTATCTTTCCACATAGGAAATTAAACTTACAAAATGAGGGGCTGGTGGGAGGAAGTAAGCAAAGCAAGAAGTGGCTGCTTGCCGAGCCAGCATCACAAGATAGCATGATGCAGCACCCTCACTGTCAGATGGCATTGCCTCCCTTCAAAGAGTTGCTTATGAAATGTTTTGCTGTGAGACAGCACAGGTTAGCTTGTGTATGAAGGAGGCATGCTGGCATGCCTGGACACTGCCTGCTTTTTGTGTATTGGCAGGTGAGTACAGGACCGAGAGCCTTTCCCCTTTTGGAGGGAAGCCTTGCTTACGTGGAATATTTGCTTTTGCTGAAAGAGAACTTTTCAGCAGGTTTGATGTTCTATGTAGAGAGAGGAGAAACGCTATTTCTTCTCCCTGTCTCAGGATCTATCCATAGTCTGTTTTCCTATACCCATTAGTCAGAGTCACTGTTTCTGGAGCTTATCTTCACAGTCTGAAAGTCTATAAACAGATTTAAATAAACGCTCAGTTTCTGAAAGAAACTTCTGCACTCCCCAGAAAATAGCCTCACTATCCACCAAGGGGTCATGACCCCCAGGTTGGGAATCAGCAATGCCAAAGATATCCTGTGTCAGTCTCATGTGGCTCAGCTCTGCTGAAGGCTTCTGTCTTATTATTCTCACACCTCCAGAAGAGAGCTGGTTGGGTCCCCTAATGTTGATTGTCATGTCTCATTTCACTGCTAGGTTCCCTAAAATTTATTTGCAGAGGTTTTACACTGTTGAAGTGAAGATTTTGCTTCATGTAGAAATTCTTCTCAAGGGTGCCATTTGGGAGACATTTTTTTCATCATGCATAATAGAAAATGTTTTATTAAAAGTGGAGATCAGCTCATTCTTGCTGTCCTAAAAACAATTGATTTGATCCCTTGCTGTTCTATATGATCTTACAAAAAAAAATCTTTTATTCAATATTTGCTTAATCTTCATGGCTAATTAAAAAATAAAACAATCAATCAAAATTTCTTCGATATGTAAAATTTCCCATTTTACATTTTTCTGGTATTCAAGCCAAAAGAATAACTGCAAAATAGTTCCTTTCTTTTGAAAAGGCAGTATGGGGGAGATTGCTGTTGAATATAACAAAGGAGTGTGTAATTTGACAGCCAAAAGGTTGATGCCATTAGGAGCTCTTCAAACTTATTTGCTGAGAAATCAAGATGATTGATACCTGTTTGTCAGCCTGCTTTCCTGACTGAGTGACTGCACAACTTGATTTCAGGATTTGGTCAGCTTTGTTGGTCCAGAGCCTTCATTGTGCATTTTATAATGCTTTGCTGACTCTAGAAAAATAATTTTATAGATTCCTATTTTTTTAATAATAATGTCTGGTCATTCCATTGGCTGTCAATATTCTAAAATAATTATCCTGCTGGTTTTCCTTATCATTTGGGATTTTAATTAGTGCTGCTGCCACCAAACTGTGAGTTTGTTAAGTGATGCTATCAATGGTGAGCACTGGATTTTCCTAATTTCATTTCCTTTTAAAATTTTCTGTGTGTAATTTCACACATTCTTGAAAAGCAATTCAAGAGCCTAAACAGCTGGATTATACAGCCTTATGCTTCCAGCTCTGTGCTTCATAAGGCTGGGAAACTCATGCACAACGCTAATTATGGACTTAGTTTGATTGGATAACTGTGTCCTGGTGAGACCAGGTTGCAGGACTAGGGAATATTTGTCTCATTGATAAATAATAATAATAATAAGGAAAGAATATTAAAACCTCTCCAATATCCTCTCACCAAAACTGTATCCTATCCATAGTATGGCCCTGATACAAAAATGTTAAATGCATTTACTAGAGAGGGGACCTCTTGGTATCTCAGACAGCAACTGGAATTCTAAAACTGAGTATTTTGAGGCAGTATATCAAGATTAATGGTATTTATCACTGATAATTCTTACTTTTTCCCATGTGATAACGTAAGGAATGTTAAAAGGACTGTATATTTGATTTTAGGGATGAGAAGGAAGAGAAATCAGTATTTGAGTGGCGTCCCTACACCTTTTAACTCTAAATTGAAAAGAGATGAATAATCAATATGTTGCCTTAGAAGTTCTTTCTACACTTGATATTAAATTACAAGAAATAAAATTGTGTTCATAAAGTTACTAATGTACAATTTAGATTAGAATAGTTTATTCTAGACCTGAGTCATATTCTTTCATTGTTCATATTCTCATTCACAAATTCCAATCCTTCAGCTGTCTCAGAGAAAAGAAGCTACTAACAAATTATAACAGGTAGGTAGATCTAACTGATGTGGATATGCCTTTACAAGAACATACATTTCATTCGCATGACCTCACTACAACTGTAGAGACTCTTGTGGCTCTTCTTCTTCCCCAAGTATTATAAAATTCTAACTTATTCTGCCCTGCATTCCCTCCTCACGTTGCACTTATGTAATTCCTGTGCATGCATACAATAGAACTGAGAGACAATGTAAACAAAGAGTAAGTTTTCTTTATGATGTATATAAGGGTATTCAGCGTTTTGGAGGTCCAACATCATAAAAACCTTGACTTTCAGAGAGGAAGATAGATTGTTCACCAGAACAGTGTGATTGATAGACATATAGACATGCAAGTTGTCAAGTACAACCATCAGTCTTGGACAAACTCCAGGACATTAAACTTTAAAAAAAAAAATCAGGCAACCTATTTTCAAGCATTGTCTGCTTCACCACTGCTCTGTATACGAGAGTGAAAAGTGTCACCTATTGCACATGTCGTTTACTTTCAGTGTGCTCATCAGGTCTTTCTTCTTAAGGAACAATGGGAAAAATACCACAATAGGAAACCCTCTAAAGTAAAACTACGCTCAATAACATCAAGCTGAGATACAGCATTTCACTGCTTTTATTTTCCTCCATGCTTAGTAATGTAATAACACTAGGCATTACAGAACTCACACATTATGGAGCATGATTGAAAAGCTCTGAGTATATGAGAATTAATCTTCTTTCACTATGACAGACTAGCATATTAAAAATGGTCCCACTTGTATAACTATTGAAAATAGCTTTTAGAATTCATTCAAGTAAAAGAGGTTGAAAAAAGTCTTTTTGAAAACTGCATGAGAACATGAAATCTGAAAAGTATGCAAAGTACCATAAGAATGGTATTTCAAATATATTTTGAATGTCAGAGATAGATTCTGTGGCAAAGAAGATGTTGCAAAGAAATTGTGGTGCTGAACTGCATCTAAATGGGTGGTTACTAACTTATCTAGTAAAATAAATATATGTGGCAAATGACACATACCAATTTAATGACACTTTGAGTTCATGTGAAGTTTGGCAGAGTAATAAAAGTCTTATCTCTTGCCTCCACTGTTATTGCACAGATTTAAACTGCTGTCTCAGAGGCAGTTTTACTATCTTTTTCAATCTCTGCCATAAAAGTGAGACTTGATTTGCTCAGCATGAGAACAGATCAATAAAAGCTGAGTTACACAGTGGATTAGATCACTAACTCAGACATCAAAGATGTTAAAAACAAGTTGCATAGGAACAATTAGATCAAAAGTTAAGTTCAAATGTACTGTACTTGTTTGTAAGACTCAAAATAAATAGCAACCTGAAAAACACATTGAAAAACTGTCAGTTTTGTTTCCTTTGTCTAGAAAAAAGAAATAACTTAGTTTCTGAGCAGCCAAAGACACAATTACTACAGATAGAATAGTATTATTCTATCAGTATAGATAATATATTATCTCTCTATATTTAGATATATATAAAGTATATAGTGTATATATAGAATTTGATTGTTCTAGGTAATTTTTCTCATTAATATATCAGAAATCTATCAGCATCTTGTCTTCTACACAGGGATTCATATTAAAAGGTAACTGTTCAACAAAGGAGAAAGTAAATGATTCCTGAAATGTTTTGAGGTACTGACAATGTCCTAAACAATGATCTCTAGCCTTCTATATGCTTTAAATATAACATTTTTTAAATGATGAGTCAATTTAAAAATAAATGGTTTCCTATTCAACAAGGAGATATTTGTTTACTTACATGGGTAAGGTTCACAAAAACCTAATTATTCAATTAAGGTGCTGATAGGAACTAGAAAACATAGTAGTATCCACAGCTTGCACACAGACATATGCAATACATTGTATATTATCCATAAAATAAATTTATATCAATGAATATTTTTAATTAAAATATTTATCTATATTAAGTTGTATAAATGTTGTGAAATTACACACATAGCAGTGGTCATTTTAGTATAAAACTCTGTCCTAGTACTTTAGTATAGAAGTCAATTCTTCTCCTCTGAAATTTACATAATTTCAATTCATGCTAATATGAGAGTCCTTTAGAGCAAAACAGCTCTTTTTATTTCCAGTACAGTGTAATGTCTTTCCTTATTGAAAAATGAAAAAAAATTAAAAGATATTCCAACAGCTTTCTTCTTTGTTTGGGATTCTCTCTTGACTTGAAAAAATAGGGAGCTGTGTCAGATAATTCTCTAAACATTCAGTGTGTACATTTCAAATGCAGATTCTGACTACTTCTATCATGAAGTGCAGGAAAACAATAATTTTTTAAAAATAATGCTGATCTATTGACTAAAAATACTGTGGTCACTAGGCAGCAGGGTCCTGGGCATGTACACAGTTTTTATTGAAACACAACTGTATTGTAGATGTTTGAGAAGCAAACATGGACTTTCATGATTTCTGAATTTTTAAAATTCTTTGACATAGCGTAGAAAAACAATACTTTATTGGAAACAATAATTTATATTTATAATTTTAAGGGAAGGAATTTATTAATTGGTTGTCTGCAATTATTGGTAGTCAGCTGAATGGCTTATACAAGTGTATTTCAGTTGCTGATTTTAAATATCTAGAAAATAGCATTTTCTGAGGAGGGGAAAATGTCATTATTAGTAATATCACAGTAAATTTAACACATACTATTCAGTTAGTTATTTAACCATAAAAAAGACATTCCTTGGATTGCTTTGTTTGACTCCCATGAATTGTTTCCTTTTCCATATTTTTAGGTATTGCCTACTGTTTTTCACTTTCAGGAATATGTGAAAACTAAGGCAATTAATGGATAGACTTCTAGGAAGAATTATCAGATGTAAATGAAAGTAATTTGTCACAGTTTTTCTGTTATACATGGCAGATGATGCATGCCAGGACACAATACCAAAATAATTTCTAAATGTCCTACATTTTTTGGGTTTTTAGGAGCTACATTTATTTAATTCCTATGTGTTTTCAGTCTGGCGTGAAACAATTCCCACTATTAACTCCTTTCTCCCCAGGATGTTTAGTGGCAGATGCATTCCTTGAGTTCCCTTGTGTGATATCTGTCCTTTCTACTGCAGCCCACGTGGCAAGCCAGAGTCACTAAGAAAATATTGAGTGTCTCACATGGGAAGACTGCAATCTCTCTCTTACAAGTGCTAAGCTGCCTATTATTTTTAGGAAAACAGAGAAGGCATAAGGATGGTGGAAATCTTTCAGATATTGACCATCTTTCACTCTTTTTGCATTTTCAGGTAAAGTATCGAGTGATAACAATGACTTGCTTTCTAGTGCCAGCTATCTTCTCCCTAATTTCTTTCTTTGATCAGGATATGACAGACAGACATCAAGCTGATAAATTTGCATGTCTTGTTCATAAACAGACATTCAATGTCCACTCTGCAATTCTTCGATATGCCAGATTTTTTCAATACTGTAAATCACACCTGCTTTCAGCTGGATACTCTAAAAGGATGGGACAATAGGTTTTTTTGGAATATCTGCGCAAAACATGGTAAGATTGAGTTTGTGGCAGATTTTGAGAAAATGCTTTGTGTCATAGTGGAAGTAATTCTATAATGAAAGAGTATATTTACCATTTATCACAAAGAATACAGCAGTATCTGAGTCAGTTTTCTGTTGTCTGTATCTGTCCCAAAGGTTGCTGAAATGGAAATTTGAAAGTGGACCTGACCAGATTACTGAACAAGAATGAAAAAGGGTCTGTTTTTCCCTGGCAGAGGAAATAGGTGAGTAGTCTGTCATTTGAGCACCTAGGACAGTGTTTATAATTCTTCTGAGGATTAGCAAAACTATACTTCCTTAATAATAAACCAGGAAAATTCCTTCAACTCTATTTTTAATTAAAATATTTATATTTTAATTTAATTCAGAAAGATTTTACAAGGGGAGAAAAATAGGATCTATGAATTATTTCCAAATCACAGTAAATTGAAGATGAACATGCACTAGAACCCAAACAAGATGAGCAGAATGCAATGACTGAAGTCATGCTATTGCTTCTCCCTGCAGAAGACATTGTTTTTATTGCTTGTGTTTTCATGGTTTTTAACCTAAATAGAGTATAATTGCATTTCACAGTTTTACTGACCAGATAAAAGTGAGAGAAGGCAGTGGAAAGTAAGGTAATAGTGAGAATATTCATTTATAATCTTAAGTAATGACAAATTGCTAGGAGATTATTGTAACAAAGGAAACTGCTGGATGCACTTCTGTGGGTATCCCATATAGAATTCTAAATGCTTTTAGTTGAACCCAGTGTGAAAGCAGCTGTAAAGAAAAAACACTCATGCTAGGAAAAAAGTCATTACGTCAGTTTTATAGATGTCTTGTGCAAGAGAAATGTAAATGCAGACTCTCAATTGCTTTGATAATTAATTCTATAACACATTCCATATGTTTGAATTGACTTGCTGAAAATATATCCTGCATTGTCAAAAGGAACTACAACTGGTGCAGCTTGTGTGGAAAAATGAGGATCACAATAACTGTTCAGAAAACATAAATTAAATCACAAGTGTACACCAATAAAGTCATTGAATATTGAGTTAATTCTCATGAAATAGAAGTTAATACTAAATATACTTGCTATATGTAAACAATGTAGTTACATAATTAGAACTAACAGAAAATGACTGAACTAATTGAAGTAGAACTCCGTAAGCAATTTAACTCATTAAATTTTTTACAGTTCTCCATCTGCATCAAAGTTATTATGTGTTTAGTTTAAATAATTATAAAGGAGGCAAAATCAAGGTTAATTGGCATTTTAATTATGAATATGTCAATTAAAATTATCTTATATATAGGAAAGACTTCCCATATAAGTAACTGCAATATAGTCTCTTATTTATCCTGTAATTTGAAGAACTGGATGAAAGCAAATATAGATTTCTTCATTGTGAGTTCCATCATGGGTATTGATGGAACAATCCACATATTGTGGAACAATCCACATTTGTTATTAACCTCTTATCACCTCAATAATTGTTACTGGGGGGAAGTCTGTCCTTGTGCAAATATTTATAAGGACAGCTGTGTGGTTCTGGGTGGATCTTCCACTGGATGGGAGAAAAATCCACTATCCCTGCATGAGCAGTAGATGAAAACAGTAAAGGGTTAGGCCACAGATGTGCAGAATAACTTTACAAACCTGCTTAGACCAATGGGTTGACTTTCTTGTGGCTTGCCATAACAATTCTCCAATTCTTCAAGTATCTTAAGGTTGTCAGTGGATTACAGACTAATGCAAACGCCAGATGATCTGCCTTACTGTCAGAGAAGAACCTGCTTCAGCAATTTGACAAGGAGACTTCTATAATTTCATATGGCTAACAGGAAATGGAAAGAAAATCACAACACAGACAGACAAAATTAATAGAGATTTCCATTTTTGTCATATCTGCAGGTGGCTTTTCTCACTGAATAAAGAGACCAGTAAATTGTTCAATACACAAATACTAATGAAAAAGGTAATCCCCATCAATTGTTGGTCTTTCCAGTTTGCTGGCAATTCCCCTCCTATTTTGTTTAATTTTTGTTAAATTATTTTGCACTTTGAACCCTAGACTGTATATATTTCATTAAAAATAAGAAAAAAAATACAGGCATTCAACAAAAGTTTTAATGCTGAGGCATTGCAATTTGCATTTGCAAAAGTTGCAAATAGAAACAGCATAAACAGAGGTACATTCAACAAGAAATTTAGACCAGATCTTTCTGAAATCTTGAAAGCCTTCTGAGCAGTATTGCTACCTTTAAGTGTATTGGCTGGGCCCTCAAGTTCAAGATTATTCACAGATATCCTGATGACATTCTTTCACTCCTCCTCTGGGCTTTAAAGGTATTGAGGTGGATAGTTGCTAGAATAAACCTGCTGCACTACACTGAGGCTGGCCTCCAGGAAGAGCAGAACCTCCTAACTTGTGTGATGGAACCTGATAAACCAGTCGTTTGTTTACACATCAAGCAGTCCCCCTGTCTGAATGCAGTTTTTATTAGAAATCACACTAAACAATATGCTTTCTGGAGCAGCCAAATAGACATGTATATTAAACAGGCAGGCTAATACTTGGACTGAAATACAAAAAATTCCTTTTTCTCATCCCCACTGAGAGACAGGTCTTTGCCAAATTTGTTCTCACACTTCAGAAACTTTAATTTATATTCTGCATTGTAAAGAGAAAGATATACATGTGCATATACTAGCAATATTATATATGTTTTTATTTATTGATTTATAATTTGCACAAATGTTTTTTTAAATATTCTATTTTCTGACTTTTCACTTCCATAGCGTGAGTTTGACTTGCTTCCATCGGAGATCCTCTTCCCCATATGCCTTTCCTTATGGTCTCAGCTTGTCCTGGACGTCCCTTTTGTTTCCCCTAGATGTACCTAGGGAGGTGTCAATAATTGCTTTGCTTTGAAGTAAATTGCTTCGCTGGATTTTTTTTTTCATACCTTGATGCAAATAATAGGAAAATTCCCACTATAAGTATTGTGATAAATTCCAGATGCTACATGCTTAAGCTTGTATGTGTGTTTGGAAGATGAAGGTAATGTGAGTGAAGACAAGTTAAATGCTCTGTCTTGTAATTGAACTTAAATTTTGAATTTAGAAAGACTGCATTGAGCCTAACTTGGTAGTTTAGTCAGTATTTATTTTCTAGTATGAATCCGAAAACAGATGAACATCCATAATGAATTTGAGGTGGCAACAGAAAAGATGTTGTGAGAACTCCACAGCAAGATGTTTCCGTAGGCTGCAAGACTGAGGGAAATACAATATCTGGCCAGCTACCTGCTCTCCTGAGAGTGAAATCTTGTGTAGACTTGTAATTGTCTTCCTCAGTCTTCATCCACGCCCAAGTACTTTGGGAGCACTACAGGGACGATCACTGTAGCCAGGCTGGTGGCAGAAGAAAGTCTCTATTTCTTAATGAAATTCCTGTTATTAATGAGTACTTGAAATGAAGTTTCTAATGATGAGGTGTTCTTTCCAGCTGTCTGGTAAGAGGCTAAGATCATGTACTTCATCTGGGGAGGAAACCCAGCAGCAGCAATGTTTCTACACTCCACTATATGCTCCTGAAATAGAGAAACAGCTCTTAAAGCTGTGTTCTCAGATTTCACTGAACAGCTCTCTAACATAAGGTAAAATCTTACAGTATATCTGGTATAATAATTATTGATGCATCTGGAGAAAAACATGATTGATTTCTATTTCTGTGATGCCTATTCTTGATTACTATTTTATTAAAGAGTAAATTTTTCCTCGCACAATATACAGACATCACCAAAACAACACATGCTGCTTGGCTCACATTTTACACTTCCTAACGATTATGGGTACTTCTCTGGGGTATGCAGTGCAGTAGCCTGGCTTCTCTCCTGCCTTATGCCCCAGCTTGTGCAACACAGCTCTTTCCATGTTTTGCTGAGAAGGTGTCTTCAGTACATGGGGCTTGAGGCACAGAGTAGGAGAAGATTTTGTGCAGGACATGCAGTGCTCAGGAGGACTTCTCCATGTGGTCCCTGGCTTTCAGCCTAAGCTGCAAACAGCAAAGCAAGCAGTACATGAGCAAGGTAATGAAGGGCCCAACCTTTTTGCTGTTTTATATGCAGCTTTGTCTTGAGAACTGGAGAAAGAAAATTAAAGGGCTGTACTAATTCATCACTTAAACAGACATGGTATGTTCAATTTTGCAGTTTTTATTTTTCCTGAGTCAGAACTTGACAGTACTGCTGGTGACAGGATCAAGAAGCACTTTGTACTGATTCCCTTGAGAGAAACTGAGGCAGGATTTATGACAGTAAAGTGGACTTAGCAGTGCTAAGAGTAAAGCACAAAAAGAAACCTCTGATGAATATTTTTCAAAAATCTCTGTTTCTATGAGTTGTGTTGGTCTTTTGAGAAATGTGAATGCCTTGTGGCAGAACCAGAGTTAGGGAGAATTGTGAGTTTTTCTTTTGCCACAGAAGAAGATCATTAGCATCCCTTGTTTATTTTAAGTAGGCATAATGAGGAGATTAGAAACAGTTTCAAAACTTGCATATTGCTAAGTGACATTTTAGTGTTAGTGCAATGTTATAACTAACCTACAAATGATAAAGACAGTATTATTTTGTTGTTTTTTTCTTGCCTAATGACTGTTGATAAGCATCTGTGATAAGACTTAAAATGCGAATGTCAAGGGCTTAGACATTTCTTTGGCTGGACAAAAAGATCTTAAGAAATCTTGAAGAACATGTTGCTATTTTTCACCATCACTCACCAAGAAAAACCAGAATTGTCTCTTGTGTAAAGAAATCTGTGTTTAAAGCAAAAACTGAGATTACGTAGCTACTAATCACACAACTGCACACATATGGACCCAGTATTGCATAGAAACTGTAGAGGAGTGTGCTGGTTTTGTCTGAGGTAGAATTTTCTTGCAGTGACTGGTATGATGCTGTGTTTTGGATTCATGCTGAACACAGAGTTCATAACTGAGTTCAAAACTGAGATGTTTTTGTTACTGCTGAGCAGAGCTCACACAGAACCAAGGCCTCTCCTACTCCTCATGCTGCCATGGTGGTGAGGGGACTGGAGGTACGTGGGAGGAGACACAGTTGGGACAGGTGACCCAAATGGATTAAAAGGGATATTCCAGACAGTGTGACATCATGCTCAGCGTATAAAGTGAAGGGAAGAAGAAGGAAGCAGGGAGGATCACTTGGAGAGGTGACATTTTTTTTCCCAAGTCACTGTTATGTGTGATGAAGCCCTGCTCTCCTGGACAGGCACTGAATTCATCCCTTGTTTTGCTTTGCTTGCATGCACAGCTTTTACTTTCCCTAGTAATCTGTCTGTATCTCAACTCACGAGTTTTCTACCTTATACCCTTCAGATTGTCTCCCCAGTCCTGCTTGTGTGGGCGTGAGTGAGTGGCTGCATGGACTTTGGTTATTAGCTGGGGTTAAACCACAAGTAGAAACATATTAATAATCATCGGAAATAAAATCAAATGATGAGTAAGAAAACCAACACATTTTCCTTTTTTTGCACATGTATGCATACAAACAATACCATTGCTATCTATTAGCTTTCCTTATCACTGTGGAAGGCTGAATTTGGTATGTGTCTTTCACAATTAGTGTAATGTCGAATCAAAACTGACATAGCTAAGATTCCCTGTCTATTTCTTCAGTTTTCTTGTCTAATTTTGTGAGAAGAAAATTCATCTTCTAGGATTTTTATGACACTCGAAATTGTGATTGAGGTAAATTATTACTATACAATAAATTAATACATATCAGCTAGGCCTATCTGCTTTGTTGACATTGGTTCCTGAGTTTGTGTATAGAGGAGAAAATTCTGGCATGTCAAGGCTTGTTGTTACTAAGTTGAAACCAAGTTTGCTTTCAGGTGGCTTGAGGAGAAACAGGTTCTAGTTCTCAGCAGAGCATAACCTGTGTAAATAGGAAATATTTGACACTTTCAAGTTTTTAAAAAATGGATTCCTTTCAGGTGTAATTGTTTCCTGCTTCTAGCAGGTTTGTTTGTACAGCCTGTGCAAACATGTGCTCTCTGAATTTTAAAATGTTAGTATATATTCAAATAAAAGGATAGAAAGTTTTTGGAAACCATAATTTGAAAAGTTAATTCCAACATTTTTTAATAAAAATTAAAAAGAAATATTAAAAACGTGCTAAAGAAGTTGTCAATTCTATAAGAAAAATAAAATGCCTCTTCTATAGTAAAACCTATACCTACCTGTGTCCTGTGTTTAAGAATGAACTTTTTCTTCTTACTGTCCAATAAAATTCTCATTTTCCAATAAAACTGGGATAGTTAGTAGCATGTAACAAGAATAAAATTCTAGCAGCAAATTTTGTAGAACTGGTGACATTTTCTCAATGAGATCTTAAGACCATGTCTGTACTGCTAAGATAAAGATGTCTGAGGGCATCCCAAGACCTGTAATGAGGACATCTGTTTCCAAACTCTTAAAGGGGTTCCCAGTTCACTGTTGGCCTTGTCAACCTGGCACTCTCTCAAACGACAGAGAAGTCAGACTACAACCGGAACCACTCAAAATATCTTAATATTGCCTGGTTTGAGCCTGTCTTATTTTAGCTCTTATGAAAGCTAGCCAACACAGATTTGGGTGCTTCTGTATCTGCACTCTTTGTGCATAAATGCATAAATGCAGCCCATGTTCTGCTGCAATTTGCAAATGAATTGTTCCTAGGACATAAAAATTTAAAATACTCTAAAAAAAAGCCGATATCAAACTTCTCCAGTCTTCTCCTTATGCTCTCTTCTACTGACTGCATTGGCAACTTGTGCTACCAGCCAGCCACAGTCAAAGTATACTACTCCAGCAGAGAGAGCCATGTGCTAATGGCATGATGTTGTGAAAGGACACATTTTAAACAAGCAAATTTTTGGATTAAAAATACATTGCAAGAAAGATGATACGAAAAAGTAGTGACATATTAAATTGTTGCCTCTAAAAAAATTAATAAATATGTGTAAAGTGTCCAAGTTAGTAAACTATTGGTGACACTGTGGGTGGGTTACTTCCTCCCCTGTTTGAACTATGGAGTCTGCTGACCAACACTTTAGTCACTGTGGCAAGAAACCCCCAAAAAACCAACAAAACAAAAACAAACCCACAAACAAAAACAATTAATAAAACAAAACAAATCAAACAAACAAACAAAAACCAAAGCACACCCAAAACCCCCCTGAACTTGAATCCAGATTACAAAGTCTAATAGTTTATGCATTTCAGAATGAAGAGAAACTTGTCAGTTTCCCAACATTGTTTATAATTTTAAAAGAGACTTAACAAAAGGTATAAGTAACAGAGAAGTGCAGTGGCATTAGTGTTGCAACATATTTGTTGCAATTATGAGGCTAATCTGCTTCTGTATCTCAGTGCTATTCTAGGGTTATGACTCTTCCAGTATAAAAAAAGCTTGCACTGCTGACTTCCAGCCTTGACCTCATCTCCTGAGCTACTACTTGCTACTACCAGAATTAATGCGCAAATATATATGATAAATTTGAAAATATGAACATGCACTTATATAAAAATATTATCTATTTACTCTTGCTTCACTTTTTGATTCTTCTCACTAACCAAAATTCTGGTTTCTGTGTGATATTCCCATTGGGATATAAAATTGCAGTAATTGGGCTTCCCATGGGTGAGATGATTTTTTTAACGACTGATGAAACAAAATACAAAATTGATCAGTACTACCTTTTGATCAATACTTTGCGCAAAAAACTCTTTTAAAGAATCTTCTTTAAAGACGCTTTCTACCTATGGATTTGTCAAATGTTTTTTTCTGCCTTCATTAATTTTTCTGCATATGAGACACGCAAGCCATCACTGAGCTTGTGCAATTGCAACTTCCATGAACTTTCTTTTAAACAAAAACATGTGTCTTTGTTCCCTAAGAGGATCTAATTCATTAACTGACCAGATGAAAAGTTATGCTGCTGGACCCCTTTCTTTCCAGAGATGCTTTTGTGCAATCTATAGCAATATGGTCTTGAGAAGGTGAAAAAAAATAAGGAGAAAACAAAAGAAACTTGATGTTATATGGTTTGTGTGGCTTTAGGTTAAGCTCATGTGTAGGTTTTCTGCTGTCTGTTAAGTGTGACATTTCTGCAGCGGGAGTGTGCCTGTGTGCCTCTGACAGACATTGTAAAACTCTAATACCTTGATTTATCTATATCTAATAATCATTTTAGGCAGTCATCCAACATCCCAAATAAACACATCTTAATTGGTAAGGAAACTACTTAAAGGAATCAGATCTAAAATGCATTTTCTAGTGGCAAATATTCGAATATTCTCATTTAAGCATTGTCTTTAAGAATATTGTTGCAAATTATCTGCCTGCATATCTGATGCTGATAAGAACTCACCATTATTTAAAGAATATATAACCTTCCAGAAATTGCAAATATCTACAAGAATCAGACTTGACTTAGTTCACTAAAGGGGGAAAAACACAGAGAAACATTGAGCTTGTTAAGGTTTCTCTGAAAGAAATACTAAAAATTCTCTTGCTTTTGTCCTTATCCCTTCCGTAGAATTGTGCACTGTTCATGTACACCACTGAGGAAAAATATGTTAACATAAAGAGGGCTGGTGAATCACAAAGGCAAATTCTTTATGTAGCTTGTTTCCATATGAAAGTAGCAACATTTGTGCATAAATGGCTTGCAGCATTTTTTTATGAATTGGGCCCTAAGAGCTCATGATTGTCCTTGCTATTCAGTTTTCAGTCATTGGGTAGCGTTGAAACAACAGGAGGAAAAAAAGGAAACATTTTGTACCTGTGGTACTCACTTGGACAACAGAATCTTAGTAAAATAGCTACAGTCTTTTCCCTTTTTATTACAAATTATACAGGGAGAAAATGATGTGTGAATCAATGAAAAGGAAAATAATATATTTCTGAAACATTAATAGTCAGTGCCATACTCCAGATAAGGGATGGGGGGGTGGAGGGGGAATGGTTACACTGATTTTTCTATCTGATTTAAATTCACTTTCCAATCTTCGCTAACCTGGTTGCTGCCTTGACAGAATCAAATTTTGTATGGAAAGCGAGATGATGATTCTCTCATCTGCAGGTTAGTAGTGCTTCTTTCTTTCTTTCTTTCTTTCTTTCTTTCTTTCTTTCTTTCTTTCTTTCTTTCTATTACAAATTATACAGGGAGAAAATGATGTGTG
>WBND01000308.1:366631-381610 GCA_013398595.1 Tychaedon coryphoeus | reverse complement strand
TTTCTGCTTGTAATTATATAGTGAATTTTTCTAGTTTGGTAGTACAGTACCATAGATCACTGCATGAATGTCATGAGTGTGTGCCTAAATTCTGGCGCAGATCTTTGTCATGAACAAAAGATTTAACCGTAAGGAATGGGAGTCACAAAGAATTTAAACTATTAATGGTCTTCACTATGGCTGCCAGTAAAAAAATGTTTGGTAGACTAAATATTATAAAACAACTAAACCACTTCACACAGAAAATACACTAAAGCACATATATGTTTAACACAGTACAAAATTTTAGGAAATTTTTATTTATTTATCCATACCTAGATATTTATATGTGCTGCAGTAGGTAGTATCACAATATATTTCAATGCAATTTCCAGAGCTGTGAGCTTTAAAAAACAATTTTGGAAGGGGCTCCTTTCCAAAAACTTTTTAGATCTTTAACAGTGAAGAAAAAACTATTAACTGAGAGCACTTTTAGTGAAGAAAAAACTATTAATTGAAAGAACTTTTTTAGAAATAGAAACCTCAGTTTATGGAAGTCACGTGCTTTAATTTCTTCTCATAAGAATGTGTAGATGCATTAATTTGGAGTTTCTGCCTGAGATGTGTTGGGAGTATATTGATATCTTTCATGTAAAATAGTGATGCATTATCAGTATTAAAGTGGCAATCGTTCTGCTTCTAAGACTTTTCTACTTTCTGCGATATACCTCTGTGGGTAGAGTTTTTGAGTTTGATTTCTCATTTAGGAGGGTGGCAGGTTTTGCACTGTGACTAAATTTTATTATTTTTTTCCAGAACAAATGCAGAGGATAGTGTTTAACGAGTCATACTTTATGTGGAAACTGTTAACATGTGGAGAACCATGTCTGTGTGCTGAGGTCTATCCCACAAAAGCAGGTAAACTAACACTTAGGCTGGCATGTGGTACCAAATTAAGGGGGCCAGCTGATGCTCTGGAGCGCAGGGCTGCCATCCAGAGGAACTGGGTCATGCTGGAGGAATGGATCTTGTGCGGTTCAGAATGCAGAAATACCAAGCCCAGCCCCTTGAAGCCAGGGGCCAAGGACACAGGGCAGGCTGCACACTGTTAGCAGCACCCAGCACTGCAGGAGCAGGAGCACAGCCAGGAGGTAGAGTGGCGTGAGGACCCACCTTGACTTGGCACATTTTGAACACACCTAGATGCTACCTCCTCTGGTTTAGAGGGGGAACTGTCCCCAGCTCAGGAGAGACTTTACCAGGCTGGTGTGAGACCAGTAGAGACCTGGATGGTCAGGGACTGGGGCACCTGCACGGTGAGGTGACCCTGAGGGGCTGGGCTGCCACAGCCTGGAGAAGGGAAGGCTTTGGGGGCACCTCAGAGTATCCTGCCTAGGACCTGCACTTTGGGCAGAACAGGTGCATGCTGTGAGCAACCTGATGGTATCAGGTAGAAGCCTGGATAACAGACCTCTTAACACCTTTTCAACTGGAATTTGTCCATGTGGAAGGACAATAGCAACAGACCTTCCTCCTGCCAGAAGAGGCAGTGATGGGGGATTGAAGTAGGAACTGTTTCACATTGTAGCTTTCACCTTTTGATAACAGCCAAGACAGAGATTTCACATCAGTACTTTCCTGTGAATGTCCAGGTGAGACAGAAAACTCCACAATTGTACTTGCAGGTTCAGCCTTATTCCCTGAACAGTTTGAAAATTAAGTGCATTTTTCAAAAGGAAAATTTTGTGCATAAGAATGTACTTTGATGCTTTGGAAACAATGACATATCTAAGGATCATCTTTGTGGAAAAGTATAATTGGATGATGAGCTGAGGGTTGTTGGATGGCTGATGTTTGTATTGAGTATACGAAAATTATGTAATAAAAAGCCACAAAATAATTAGTGTTAGGAGAAGTTTCATGCAGAACAAAATAGTATGAAAGAAAAACATCTGATGAAAATCAAATATATAAAGTAGAAAAATGATATTCCTTTACTTTTAAAAGTTAGATGAACTACATGTAATAAACCACTTTTATTTTCAATGTAAAAATTACAATACATATGAACTATGTATTTATGTATATTAAATAATGATATAGCTCCTAATTAAGACACTCTTTGGTCTCCTATGAAGATAATTTACAAGCATTGAAATAACAGAATGAAATATTTTGTGATATATTATCTTCTAGAAATTCACTTTAGACTATTCACACAAATCATGCTCTCTTGCATTTGATATAGTATCCTCAGTGCCCCAAATGTGCATGTATATGTGTGTGTAGATATATATGTATATATATTGTGTGTGTGTGTGTGTATATATATATATGTATGCAGTAAAATCAATGAACCATTCTCTCAAGGTGCTATGTACCTACGACTTCTGCTGTTTCTCCATTTCTTTTTCTTCAGGTCATCCTGAGGGGAACACGTGTTTGAAACATTGTTAAGTCTTGGACCTCATTTGCTGTGTTTTTAAGCATTTGAATACAGCGGTGTTTCTTGCAAAGACAAGATTATAAAAAAAATTAAGAAAAAAAAGGGAAAAAAAGCTGAAGGACTAGATCACTAGGAAAAAAAAAAAGACAGATATTTTTGTGTTTCTGTGCTGCCCCATCAAAGAATGACAATATATTGCAAAGATATATTTGGTGTCTGAGGTAAGGACAGAAAATCTCAAAGCACCTGATAAGGTGTTTATCATCTTAACACTTTTCTAGTTGACACTGAAAAAAGGGTTTTTTTCTTCAAAAGACCAATATTTAAAGGGTGTTGATTTATGTAAATCAATAATTTATCAACTTGTTCTCTTTCTTTGCTGCTAACCAGATGCTTCTAGCTTTGCACTGCCAGACGATGTCAGCTGCAAAGCATAATGGCCTTGTGCTTCATGTAGAAATAAGGACATAAATATTTTAAAAATCTTGCTACAGGAAGTGAAGGGGAGTTAGGTTGGGGGGTGAAAGATTTTGCTGGTTTTCTGTGAAAGTACTGCAGGTCTACATATTTTATGGGCTAGTTTTATCAGAAGTGGAGGCAGGGACATTTCAGTCTGATTTTTATCTCCTAACAAGACTGACAGACCCAAGTCTTTTCATGGCAATTTGTTGAAGACATCTGGTGAAGCTTTCTAGGGGATGAACACACAGCAGAGTGTTTCTCTGGTGTCAGTTGGCATGGCAACTAGTAAAAGACTATTCAACATCCATAGGTTTCAAAAAGGTTGAAGCCTAGTTGAAAATCCATTTGGGCTCCTATCTGCAAAATTCTCCTTTTGAAAATGCACTAAACCTAATTTCAGGGAACCAGGCTGAACCAGTAAGTACAATTGTGGAGCCTTCTGCCTCAAATAATTTCCAAAGCACAGTATTAATGATTCCAGGAAGCAGAGACCTGAGATGATAGACAGCATTACTGGCACTGTACAAAACAGAATATTACCAGAAGGCTGGTAAAGACTGCTGAAGCCTGGGGGTAGTGCAGGGAAAGATGAGACAGAGGGGAGGAAAAAATGCTGTTATCAAAGTTTAATACAGTAATTATCATGAGTCACCACAGGCAAATGACTGATTATGCTTCATCTTCATATATTAAGTAACATAAAGTTTATTCTATACAGGGCACTCGCCTCCCTACTTGGCAAGATCATGTCACTCAAACACACCCAACAGCTACACAATATACATTGCTTATTTAAAAAGATGGCATAGGAAAACAATATCTTGAAAAGCAGTAGTCACATGTTCTGCACAAAAAAGACCAAAAAAAACCTTCCACCAAAAACCCACCAAGTACATTGTCTTGGATTGGTAACTTTGTAAATATTGAGAATTTGCCAGTCTGGGTGTTGTTGTCTTATGGTTACTAGCCTATTAATTTATATCTGCAATTCCAGTGCAGGATATGACTTTTGAGAGAAAAGAATTTGCCTTTTTCTGGAATCCATCCCTTCACAAATGCAAGTGGCTTGGCAGCTGTTGCAACTCTGTAGAGTCACTTTCTAGATTTAAAATGGTTTATATAATGTATTACATGGGAGCACACTATAGCTGGAGCTGTAACTGGAGAACCATGTTGAAGACAAGTGTGGATCATCTCAAGGTGCAATCTTGGTTATGGAAACAAGATATTCCTTCCTTTTTTTTTTTCTCTCTCTGATGGATAAAAAATAGGAACAATCAGTTAAAAGAATCAATCTAGGATAGAAAACTCCTGCATATGTTCTGTACAGTGGGTACAGGAGGATGGTAGAGAGACCTTTTCAAAGGCCAGAGGACTGTGGAATACATAGTGCCTAGAGATGCTTTCTACTTTTCAGAAAAATGAAACATAGCGGTACACTATAAAAATCCAGGATAACCACACTGTTGGAGGCTGCTGGTTTCAGTGTGTTTGGGACCATACATTAAATCATTAAAATAGGAATTGCTCTAGGAAGAGTATCTGTGTGCATCTGTGCTTGTATTTCCCTTTTAGTCTTTTCTTTTTGCCTGCTACTGTACTACATAGATTGCTTTGAAATTTATCAGTGTGATATACTTTCTCCTTAAATAAAATTTAAAATGTAAAAGAAATTGATTACCAAGTCTGTGTTCAAAATACTAAGTTGCAGTACAATGTTTCCCCTTTACCTGGACCTCCTTAGGAAACCAGATGTAAGCCTTAACAAGGGTTATCCAGGTTAAATACTATTGCAGTAAACTGTACAGCAGTGGGTAATCTGGCTCTAATTAAAGTTAAAACTTTTTCCTCTTCCCTTCCCCCAAAACTTTGCCTGTGATCTTTTCAAATTTATAGCAGGGAATAAAAGAGAATTCCTGCCAAACCTATAGCTCCTCACCCCAAATTATGATTATATATTCTTCTTGACTGTGATCAAGTGCACGACAAACACGCATGAAATTACGTATGCATTTAAAATTTCAGTAGAAGCACGAAGTTTTTTCACTAATGAAATTACATTTGCTATCCTAATAGTGCTGCTCTATAAGTTGATATGGGTTGTTTCAATGTGATCTCTCTTCAATTAGACATCCAGACCCCAATGTTTCCCTTCACAGTTTTGGATCTTTGTAGGTGATTCAGGTGAGATAGATTCAGTCTATAACTATGTGTTATTGAAGCACTCCAGCAGTGAGTTCCCTTATTAAACATAAAGTTGGCACAAATAGTTATTTTGGTGCTTTCTTACTTGGGACACAAATATAAGATCATGTGGGTGAGGAGAGGAACAGCTGAGAGGTTGTGCCACCCTATATCCTATTGATATCCTTTCAGAAGCAAAGGAACACAGTCTATGGGAGCTGCTTACATGAGCCTCAAGGACACTTCATTTCAGGAGACAATGAAGTTTGACACAGAATCCAGAGAAGCACAGAACTATTGAGTTTGGAAGGGACCTCTCAAGACCATCTGATCCAACCTCCCCATGCTACTCAGGGTTGTGTCCATACAGCTTTTGAAGACCTTCATGGATGGAGATTTCACAACCTCTCTGAGTAACCTGCTCCAGCACTTAGTCATCCTCACAGCAAAATAAGTTCCTGATGTTCAGAGGAAACCTCCTATGTGTGTGCTTGTTGTCTCTTGTCCTTCACTGAATAACACTGAAAAGAGCCTGGCCCATCTTCTTCGTAGCCTCCTTTCAAATTTATAAACTTTTATAAGATTCCCCCTTTTCATTGCTCCTAGAGCCTGGGATTCAATTTGCTCATCTGAGGAGCATGCATTTGCCTGCCTTTTAATTCAGTGAGAAGAAACCTGCTTGCATTTACATTATTATTTAGTTCTTTCTTAAAGGCAAATACTTTGCGAGCTCTGTGTATACATATTGAAATCAGTATGGCTGAAGATAACCCTCTTCTAGATGTAGGAGAAGATAACAGCAAGGACTTCAAAATGTTTGGCCTCTGTTACAGGAATGACTGCAGATGTTTGTTTGTTTGTTTGTTTGTCTCTATTTCTATTTCTGGGTGGTTGCATATATTTTAGTCAACAATAGTTTTGAGCCTTGAATATCTCATCATGTGCCCGAGTATTTCCAGTAAACAGATAGATGGTGACCTAAAGTGAATCCAATTAGCTGTAATTTTATCCTTTTTGTTTTGTTTCTTGAGCATGTGGCAGCATAAATTCCATATCATGGAGAAAACACCCTATTTTCCCACAACATACCTATATTCTTTGTCAGGTGAATCAATGCATTTATCTTTACACGATGTTATACTTTGAGGAGAGAAGCACCTTGTTACAAATGGAATCATCCACACTGAAGGCAGTCCATGGGCTTCAGCCTCCACAGATATATGGACAGCCCACCTACAGCAACCACTTTACAGCGCCCATGGGAAGAGAGCCTTTGTTCTGGTACAGTTCCCTCTTGATCAGTTCTTATCCACTGTATGAAGAGAGCAGTATGCTGTTAGGAGTGCTGCTCTAATGAGTGTGTTACACCAGTCTGAATTCCTCGCGGGCTGCAAAAATACTAAAACTTTTGAGAGACACTAATTAAAGAGGGAGGGACGTGGGGGGTTAGGGAGAAAGAAAGATATTAAATCATCTAGTTCCATTCTTGAAATGGTGATTCAAATTAATTTGCACTTTTTGTTGTTCTTTAATGTCAATACAATTGATTTACTAGTCTTCAGAAAAGGGGTGCTAGTTTTATTCCTTCTACCTTTTATTTTGTGTACATTGAAGTATTTGCTTAAATTTTGATGTGCAAGCTTTCTTTCAAGATATATCTATTGCAATCCAGGAATTAGATCCACTAAGTGAAAAATTAAACTAAACATATATATTTTCTGGATATTTCTTGTGCCTGATTATATCAATCTGCCCCCCCACCGTTTTTTTTTCATTTGATATATAATTAAATAAGACCTTTAAACTACTCCTCATGTGTGCTACTAGGAATCCTCACTATTAGTGTATAAAAGAGATTTAATCTTTTGAATCTCTCTTTTCCTAAGAAGACTATATACCACAGAAATCAAATTATTTATTTTCTATAGTATTATTGCAAAGCCTTAATTAATTCCCTGTAGGAGGTTGTCTATCTTTATCTTTGTTTCTGCAGTTGTAAGCAATGTTGCTTTATCACTAAAAAAAATAGCAGAATGGCTATTATTTAATTATTTAAACATGTCTGACTTGATAAATATTTTACAGGTACATTAAAATTATACATTGTCTTTAGACAACTTAATTTTGATTAGATACTGATTAATAACTGAATAAGTAACTGGCCTTCAACATAAAATATATAGATTACTTAAAATAAATTCTGTTTCCAGAATATCCATTATCTAATCATGTGTGATTTAACAAAATGATTTAGAGGAGCAACCAGACTTAAACAAAGTTGACCCTCCTAAAATTCTCCCACTACAGATGGTGATTTCTAACCAATCATGGCAGAGAGAAGCTATTACTTTATTCTACAAATAAAGGCATACTTTAAAGGTTAAATAAAAGTGAATGGTATAACTCACTCCAGTGAATTCTTCCCAGCTTACTCCCCCAGATGCAACTGCTCTCCATTCCAAACCCAGGCTTCATTTTTAATTAATACATATCAAGCTGTTCTTAACCTGTTTTCAACACAGTACTCCCAGTCACACTTTAAACTTCAGATATCCTTTAATAAAAATAAGCTGTGTTATGATCTCAGACAGCTCAGGCAGTCACATACACTCATTGTTTTCTGTTCCAAATCAAAAAAGTGTGCTATATAGTAAATCTCTTTTCACTGTGACCCTTCATAAAATGTTAACTGAAAAGCTTAGGTCTGATGGGCTCAAAGTGCTGTGTGATCACACAGGCTGTGCTACGACTCTGAGGCTCACAGCCAGGCCCAGCATCAGCCTCTGGATGAAGTAAAATTTTGCCTTGGAGTCTGACAGCTTCTGGGTGACTAGATCAAGCCAAAAAACAGACAAAGCCAAAGCCTTCACTCCCTCTGTGGATTCGGCTTTAAAATTAGGATGAGGGAAAGTTCGGAGCTCTAGACAGAACCTAAATATCTAAACAAAAAAAAAACTAACCAAACAAGCAAACAAACAAATCAAAACAAAGAAAAAACCCCTGTCTGTCTGTAGCTATAGAAATGGCCAAATTAATCAGGTTTCTTTTTTATTATTTTGATGTAAAAGGTTACATGTACCTAGCTGAACCTCTCCAGAGAGATCAGATGATCAGCTAAAGTAATACTAAACAATTTTTCAGATCTACCCTATGAATAAGTTGGTATATTGACATGTCCCAGGAAATTGGAATTCAGTCAAGCAAGCATCTGAAGCACTTAAAAACCTGCTGCAGTGGAGGCAAAATGTTGCATCGATCTCAACTTCCTAAGTTTCACTAAAGGCCCACTTAGGCACAGAAGTCCTTCCCTAGATGTTTTAACAACTTCTTGACCTGGAAAAACAGCATCTCAAAATAAGGGTGTTATGAGGACACCTTACTGTCATTGAAGAAACATTTATTGTTGTAACTGCTACTGCTATTAGTAATAGATTTTTCTTAGTTATTCAAATATGTTATATTTTATACAAGTGAAATCTGATTTGCAGCAGCTGCTTTTAATTGTTCTAAATGTGTGATACAATTTATCATAATAATATATATTTTCATAAAACTTTGTTAAAATTATGAATTTTCCCCACTTTTTAGCATCATTATAATGCAATTCATTTTAACACTCAGTGTTTCAAGGTATCCTTAAAGTACCTGAGTTTTGCAAAGCAGCAGAAAAGGATTGATGAATGCACACTGAGGATCTTTAGCTGTTGAAAGCTAAAGCTATTAAAATGCAAACTAAATATTTATATTTTGAATATGTTTATATGCTGTAACAGCCTACAGACAGTTGTTGCAAATTCATAATCACCTGAAGCCAGTGTGTCAACTTTGACTTTATCTATTTTCCTTCCACTAGGCCCATTATGTGGCATAATGCTCATTAAATTATGATTCTCTGTCTTATACGAGGCGTGAAGACAAATTAGGTGTTACTACCAGTAATAAAAATACGAGTTTATGACTAGAAAATATTGTTTAATTAATACAATGTCTAAATTTATGTGTCTGTTGTATCATTTAAACCTTGTATTGTAATTTGTTATTTGAATTTGGATGTCTATTTTGGCAATGAAGTTCTGGAGTGATGTTTCTAATACAGTTCCTAGGGCTTCCAGAGTGCAAGGGACATACATGAGATTGTAATTGAGATTAAAGATGGTGTAGATTATTTCTAGGATTTAACAAATATATGAAATAAGTTTTCAGTGAGGGTAATAAGATTAAGCCTGGGTAAAAAAATTGTTTCATCTCAAATGTTTTTGAATTTTAGTTTACCATCAGCTTCATCAGTCTTTATATCAGAATCCTGAAAGATCTGACATTATATATTCAGCAAGTCAGTATTCAGGAAGTATATTAACTTCAAGATAATTTTTTTTTAATATAAAGAAGTAAACATAATTTTTACTAAAAAAATTTAAACGTTAATCAAGTAATAATAAGCTTAATAAACTGACATCAATAATATGCAAAGCTTTCAAAATTATGTATATATATAAAACTAAGAATAAATGTAGGGACATAAATAGAAAACAGGATGAAATGCAAAACATCTTTGTCAAAGGTAGATCATGTCAGATTAACCCCGCTATCCTGGGTTTTAAATGGCAGTTGACAGAGGAAATGTGTTCTGTATAGTCAGTCTAGATTTCACTAAAGCATTTGATAGGGTGCCACAAGGGAAATTACGGATTGAATTTGATAATATGGGGCTAGTACAAGAACTTTTAAAGTGGATAAGAAGAGCTAAGTGGGAGGTGATAATGGATTATGCTGTGAAGGGAATTACTATCTTAGAAAAACATAATGCCATGGATAACCTGTGGACCAATTTTGAGGCCAGCCTTATTAAATATATCCTCTAATGTCATGAGCAAATCCAGATTGGTAGTGGTGTTTTCTGACAGCAATTTTGCAGGGCATCATCGATATAGCTCTATTGAACCATCATAAGAGAAATATAGCATGATGAACAGTATGATGGAGATGGAATTGTTTTCATTGTCACAGGAAACCTGAGGACATACACGTTTTCAAAAGTTTATTGCACTGAAGAAGGTAGATGGAAATATGTGTATTTTAAAAAGGTAAGAACTACACAAAAGATTGAACTCAAGACCAGCAAGACTGATAGTGAAGACTTGATGGCCTTCAGTGCTATTTTTTTTGGGCTATGTCAAGTCTGGTGTCATGGTCTGAAAATCTGCTATTGTTAGAGTACATTAGATATTCTCAGTAGCATGTATTTTGGTGTGCTTTCAATTCAAAAGTCATCCAATCTGCACACTCTACATAAGACCCAAAGCACAAACCAGAGCACACTAAGAAGGCACAATCAGTTTTGTTCAAACATAAATCCCATGTTTAGGAAAATATCCCATATCTAGGAAACTATCAAGACTTTGTCTTATTTGTAGAGAGAAAATTACATTTATTTCCTTTAAATATATAAGAAATTGAAGGCAGCAATTAAAAAAAATATATCAATACGAAGAAAAGTGGGTACAAAACAAACTGAAAGAAGAATCTCATACTAGATGGAATTTTCTAATTATAAAAAGGTAAGATTGAAGTAAGTTCAGAAGATACAGGTTTACAAATCACATAATGAATCCTGCTTTAAACTTCCTTGAAGTTAATCAGAATAATCTCTGGAAAATGGAAACAGAATTTCCAAGGACTTCATTGCAGCAGAAGGACACCAAAGCAAACTGCCTCAGATATCAATTTTTTATCTTTTTTTGTTTTTCCCTAAAAGTTATTAGAGAAGAATCTGAAGATGGGTGAAAGGTAAGAAGTAATTTAACAGCTGCATTTTTTCAAATTTTCTCCATCTGAAATGCTGAGGTTTGTGTTCAGCTCCACTGTTACTTGGGCTCAAGATAGATCATACTGATCTATATCGAAAAAGTCATTCCCAGTAGAAATATTTGAAGCAGTCAAGCAGATTCTGCTATCCTCAAACTGCTGAATATTTTGGTCTGTGGAATTCTGTCTTTCTAATCATAAAAATGTTTCAGTTGCTAATTTGCTTATATTACATTGAAAAATTCTAAGTTCGTTACATTGAAGGAAAAGCTGAAAGATATAAAAAAAGGTATAGACCAGACTCATTGTACTGTTACTAAAGAGAGGAAAGATTCTTAGCCTGAGAGAAGAGTGACAAATTCTGTTCATAGGGCATATTTATCTTGAAATATTTGGAGGTGAATTTACTGATAAAAGGGCATGCACAAAATTTATCTGTGCTATGTGAAATGTAAGAGAAGGATCTCTAAGTAAATCTACTTTCCTAATATATTATCAATATACACTACATGCTTGTATATACATATTGAGTATAATAACTGTATATATCTACTATGCATATTATTGCAAGGCACTTCTCTTTGCTGTGGTCAATTTATATTTCATATTCTTTACCTAGGGATTTGTTCTTGGGAGAAAAGGACTACTCAGTCCATTAGCTGATCTGAATTTATGATGATTAATTCCTTGATGTTCAGCCATGACAGGAATTACTCTGCTCTAATGAGTAATAAATGTGGATAAGTCATGTGTCCCTATGGATTTCTTGGCCAGAAATTGCATTTAGAAGAAGGCTAATTGTCTAAAATTTATCCAAATTCAATACAAATTTTATTGCCACTAATTGCCTTTCCAGGTTTTGCAGCATTAAAGATATTTAAATGTATTTGTCATAGCACTTCTGTGAGTGTGTAATGCTCAATACTAGTAGCAGTTGCCATCATATTTAGGATTTTCAACAATTTCTATAATTCAGTACTAAATCGTTATGAGTAGGAACACAATTTTCCATTTTTAATACCATAGCAGATCATGCTTTAAAAATTTTGTTAATGTCTCTGTAATAAAATGTGTCTTTACTAGTNAGTTCTGACATGCTTTAATTACCATGGCAGTGTTATAAGCAGAAGATACTGTAATCAAGTGACACCTGCTATTGCCACTAGACTTGTGTCAGAATTACCAAGATAGACTACAATTTTCAAGTGTTTGTATGCCAAATGGCATAAATCACTATAAGCTAGAACTATAGTACAGAAATCTACACAGCTTTAGGCTCTGCATAAGTATTATGTGGGGCAGAGAAGAGATTATTATTATAGCACTAACAATGCATTCAGGATTGATAGAATATATTGCTGTACCTGTGTTCAGTTCCCAAGATGCAGCTCCCAAGGCCCTTACAAACATTGTATTTCACATAAGTGCTATTGTTTAGGACAAATGTTTATTGTAAAAATAAAAGCTACAATATGCTTAGGAAAGATGGTTCCATTAGGACATAGGATCAACATCTGTTTGACAAGTATATTCATTGCATACCAGAGATAATGTGAAAAACCTATTGTAGGAAGTCTGATACAATTAGGGTCACAAATGTTCTCGAATACACTGAACTTAAACTTTGTGCTCTTGAAATTATGCTTTTACTCAATTCTGCTGCATATTTCTGTGCACTCAAAAGAAAAGATAAAAAAGAAAGATGAAAAAGAAAGATGAAAATTTTCCACTTTGTGTTTTATGCTGCATTAAAAGAATCAATGCATGAAATTCAAATAACACAGGTTACCATTTTTGCAACTATTTTACTATCCTGTTAAAATCAGGTGGTTTTTTGGTTTTCTTTTTGAGCTGGCAGTCTTTGACCTTGCCATAAAAATGATTGTTGCTGGACAGAGCTGACCAATTTGCTGACAATTTCTTGCAGCGATCAAAAATGAGCCCAGTTTCTTTGTATTCTGACCTCCTAAACCAAGGGCAAGGGAGTGAACAGAGAATGAGTTTGTAGAAAGGACACAGATTTTTTTTAACATGTTCCGGCTGTGCATCAAGATCACCCTTCTCTCAGCCTAAATTATGATTAGAGTCCACATGGTTAAGTGAAACTGGAAATGATAAAGGGATCAGTGACTTGCAAAGTCATGAATCCTATGACTTACAAAGCGGTGAAGAATAGTGTGTTTCAATCCTCACGTTGCCATCCCTGTGAAAGAGGCAGGCAGAGGCCAAGCCACTGACAGAACCTTTCCTTCCCACCCCTAGGTGCTCACACCCTGATGAGTGGACTCCCGAAGTTCTCATTTCCAGCGTATGTGGTTCTTTGGAGTGTCCTTTACTGTTCACTTATGGCCCCATTTGGGAGTGATGCTGCCTGTACATTTATCTATTTCTGATAAGCCATCTTTGTCCTATGCTCATAACTTCTCAACTTCAAACCTTAGGTGTAAGTGGTCTCACCCTGATTTTACCAAACTGCTTTTTTTCCCCTCCATTGCAGCGTGGTCAGTGGGGCTTTGCTCCAACCAATGAATTAAGCTCATTTTAAAGTATGGGAGAGGCTCTAGCTGGTCACATTGAAGCAAAAAGTATTTTCCTCCATGCTTAAAAATTGAATCTAGAGAATGAAAAACAGAAGTCAAACACAGTAACTGTCTTCAAGTATGCAGAGGGTACTGTAAAAAGAGAAAATCTGTTTGCTTTGTCTATAACATATAACGCAAAGAGTCATAGGTTTACATTTTGTCAAGATATAATGTTGGAAGTGAAAAGAAGTTTTTAAATACCAATAATTGCGACCGGAAATAGGTATGGGCATAGACAGTGAAGGTTGTGGGGCTGTCATCATCTGAGTATACTTTTGTAAAATGATTTTATCTTAGGAGACATAGCCTAGATAATCTCTCCAAGCTTCCTTTGTGTTTTTAAATATTTTTTTTTCTCTGCAGCTGGAAAAAATAACCATTTAGAAATATATATGCCATGAAAGATACCTATAAGTTCTTGAAATCTGGGCATTTGAGCCAAATATGCACAATGTGTCAGGTTTCCTCAATATCTTAATTCTGGAAGATTTCTGATCCTTCCATTGATGAAAAATGAGGGTTTTCCAATTGGCTGGTCGCTGACAGTGTGCAGTGAGAACATTTAGTTAAAAGTCATTGTCAAAATATCTCAATCTCAGTGATGAAAAAGACACAGGTGTGCTCTGTGTAACTGTGGGATGATGAATAATAACAATTCTTTTTATAGTCTATTTTTTACTTGTTTAGAATTTTTCAGCCAAGATTCTTTATCAGACCACAGTTATTTCTAACAATAATGAACTTGTAGTATTTCTAATCCTTTGGCCTGCTGCTTGCAATCTGTTCAAAATTGTGCCTCTTTTTTAATTTATTACTGTTTTCGCTACTCTCATATTACCCTTTACTTAGGCAACTGCATTGACTACTTCTAAAGCTGAGAATCAACTTCAAAATTTTATTGTTAACATTAAAGGCTCTTCAAACCTTTTCCCCTTTCTATTTGTGAAATCTGGTTCATGTTTATGGCCCCTCTCATAATTTATGTTTGGCTTCTGACCTGTGTCTCCTCCATCCCTACCATTTGCTGTGTCAAAATATCAGGCTTCTCCTCAATTAACACTGCTATTTAGAAAGTTTTTTCTCCTCTGTAGAGTTTTGTGGCTGAAACTTTTGGCCTGTTTATCTTAAAAGTAAACTATTTTCTGTGGCTTTCTGTGAGAATATTATTGAGAGACATATTTTATGCTTTATTGTGTCATTCTTCCTTTGTTATTTTGCCATACTCTGATATCAAGGGTTAGATATATTGAAAAACAAAGTAGTTATGTTTTTTAATACTCAGCTTATGCAGTTCTAGTTTTTTTATTATTCCTAGATGCAATTGAATTCTCAGTCATGACACACATGGGTAAAAAACGTTGTAATCCTGGAGTTGGAAATGTCTATACCCACAATACTGAAAATTCAAGGACCAATATAAACTAGAGAGGGGAGACTAAGAAAGCTTAACATAGAATTACAGACAATTATCAAGAACTAGCACTTGAGAAAAAAAAACCAAAGCAAAACACCACAAGCCTA
>WBND01000308.1:337382-366591 GCA_013398595.1 Tychaedon coryphoeus | reverse complement strand
AAAAAAAAAAAAAAAGCATTTTGTATCTAAGTGATGAAGATACACCAAAGATAAGATAAAACAAAATGCTAAGAAACTTTATGATTTGTTTAATTTTTTTTCATCAATCTCCCGGTTGTATGATATACCAGTTTACATTCTACCCAGCTATCATTCAAGACTGAAAGTTGCAATTTACTGGATGCAAGTTCCAAGTGGAAGTAGTTTTGAGCATAGGAGATTTTTGTGCTTTCTTCAAGAGCATGAGCAAAAGATAATTGATTACCATTAAAAAACTCTGACAGCTGCATGCCTCACTATGCCTCTGCCTACTTTGCCTGTGCTCATTCCTTGGAAATGCAACTGGCTGCTGACAGATGTCATGGCAGCTTCTCCTGATCCTCCATTGTGACTCCTTTCTGAGATTTTTACCTGGTTTCATAAAACTTTTTTGGGTCTGGTTTACTCTGGGTTTTTGTAATGTGTCACCTTGGGAAGAGTAAAATTCACTTTACTACAATGTTGTCAGATTGGAGCAGAGTGTTTGACTTACTCTTCTCTTGCATTTCTCTGCCTTTTCAAAAAAAAAATATTTGAAGGACATAACTCTGTGTTATTTTCAAGTCATGGACAACTCAGTTAACCCTCTGCTATGGACCTTTTCCCACACATTATCCTGAAGCTACTTCAGTTTCACTATCTTATAAATGCTTGTATCTTCCTGTTCCTTGCATGCATTTTGCATAGGGTAGAAGGTTAATTAAGTCTGATCCAAAACATACTGGCCACATGTAACTGAACTAGCAGGAACAGTGTATAGTCTAACTCCTGCTCAACAAGTGGAAATTGTTTGGAAAAAGGACAGTTTTCCTGGGCCAAAAAGTGACTGTCTCTACTGGGGTGTCAGGTAGTGTATTAAGCAGAGACGTGGGGTGCAACTGGCCCCGCTCAGCACCCCATGTCCTCCCTCCCTGCACACCTGCACATTGGTGCAGGCTCATTCTGGGCTGGTCCCATCAAGGGATGAGAAAGCATGAGGTGTGCTCTTGGGGCTTTGCCTTTGTCCTCTTTGCATGCTCTGAGACAACTCGGTGATGCAAAACAGGGAGAAGTCAATGGGAATGGAAAAGTTACTTCAAAATTTTGCTCCACATCCACACTGAAACACTGACATGGGCAATCCCGAACTGGGGCATAGATTTAGCAATTCAAATAGTAATGACCAAGATTCTGAACTTGGAAATATTTCTTAGCAAACTTGATTTGTTAGCTTTCAGTTCAATTTTCTAAATTTTCTTCTATTTTGAGAAGTCTCCAGGCATGCCACGAATGAATGTATCAGTAGGCAGGCTGCACACTGTAAACTCTTTGGCATGTGAACATTTATTGGAGTCATTTGGGGCATCTGAATCTGCTGGAATGCACTGGAGCTTGTGGATGCAGCAACATCTTTCTTAAATAAGTCTCAGTTCACAATTCAGACCACATAAGTAACATAAGCAAAGTGGAACTATGATCATACGGATTTTCTCTGATGGAAAAATCAAGTGTATTTTACATTTTTAGGAATTGTTGCTAAAGCTACAGAATGGAGCAAGTACACATGAAGGAACATATGAATATATAATTTTATCAGCTCTTCAACTGCCTTGAACAGACAACAGTACAGTAAATGCTTAATCTTTTTTTCCCAGTATCTTCTTCAGTAATTTGATCTTGTTGAAACAGTTTTAGTGCAGAACATTATTTATTTTTCTTTTTAATGTGGGAAAGTTTTGGATTAATGCTGTAGTTTAGTTGTTCAACATTATGTGTATTTTGGGTCTCTAGCTGGGATTATACATTACATAGTACAGATATACTTTTTCTGAGTCTTCTGATTTAAATTGAGGTATTTTGAAAAGCATTCTACTTCCTTAAGATATGAATTATACTTTTGCCATAAACCCTAGACTGACTGCACAGAATACAGTCTTAAAAAAACAACAGAAAATAATTTAAGTAAATCAAAACATATTCGCATAACTTTTGAAAACTTTGTTTCAAAACAGGACATTTATTCATCAAAACTCTTCCTAATCTGAAAATAAAATTTTTGCTGTTATTCATACTATATAAAATAATATAAACAGGTCAAAATTAACATAGAAAATGAGAATTCTAGTCTCATTTAACATAATTTTCCTTTATATTCTGCAGTGTAAGTAATTGAAGAAGTTGTAAGGTTGCAAAGAATTTCTCAAAAATAATTTAAATATTCTGCAGTAATGTGAGGCCTGATCATGACTTTCACAAGACATCTGGTCCATTTTACTGAAATATATTCTTCCAGTATGTTTGGTCACATGTAGAAATCTGGCATGGTAAAAGGGCTGTCAGGATTGTGACAATGGGGTTGAAACCTGTCTGTGTGCTTGGGAGCTGTTCGCCTGTCTGGAGTAGGTGCATGGATACAGAAGGTTGAGCAGACACAATGATTTGCATGATTTAGATAAGAATTTTTTAGCTTTATAGAGCTGCCAATGGTGCTGTAATCAGTTTCTGTCACAGAAATTTTGTAAGAAAATGTGGTGATTGGCAAAGAAAATATCTCTGTTATTACCAGATTTAGCATGAATGGATGGCTTTGAGTAGAAAATAGTCTCCAGTGCAACAGTCAAGTAAAAACAAATACACAATCAAGTTGCTTGAATGTGTTCTGGTTCCCTGTCATTTTCCACTTTAATCAAAAGGTGTACTAAATAAGTACTTCACTTGAGTCTGAGGCTGCTGATAAGCCCTTTTTTTGATAAAATCTGAGTACAATATTGAATTTGAAGCCATATTGCTTAGTGTATTTGGCTGAACCTTGGCCATTGACATCATACGTACTTATCTCTGTCTCAATTTTCTAAACTGTTCACTGACCTATTTACCTGTTTTACAAAATATTAGGACTGAATTAAACGAGGCAGGATTCTGGCCTTTCCTCATATGGCTTCTGAGATGAGAAAGACAAGGCAATGTTTTCTCCTGGTATCCACCCCATCATCTGACACTGAAGAAAACTTTTCTCCAAGTCCACATCCCCAGAGGGAGGATGATGCCAAAGCCTGTCAGGGGAGCTGTTAGACCACCATTGTGTACTCCTGAACACTCCAGAGAGCTGTGGAGGCATAGGGGCTCTGGGGCAGCACTTTATACTTGCCAAATCCTTTGGGATCCTCAATTAAAGACAGTACGTGCATTAAATCTTCTGCAGCTACCCCTATGCACATCTCTGCAGCCACTGGGAGTTTAATCTTGATAAGGATTTGGGGAAGATAGATGCTGGATGCACAGTGATATGTGGGGTCCTTCCTGACACACAGTGGACAGCAGGCTGGCGTGCTTCCCAGGGAAACCCACTTACAGCCCCATGCTATCCACTTCCTGGTTGGATTTCAGGGGTTTCATTTATGATTCTGGAAGTAGATTTGTATAACAACTGAAGAAATGATTCGCACAAATGAAAAATAATATAGATAATACCAGGGTCTGCCTTCTTTCTGCAATAGATTTTCCAGACTGTTAAAGGAGTGTTGTGACCATGAGTCCCACATTCTAGAGGATCTATTAGTCTCTGTAGAGGGTCTTTCCTCCTGGCCATTCCATTATAATAACCTTCTCATACTGAAGTGTTTAGTACTGAAATGATTGACTTGGTTGCTTAAAAATGAACATCTATTTTTTTCCATATGTGCAAGAATATCCAGTAGCTTAGAAAATGTTATTGCCATCTGAGATTAGAAAGATGTGTGTCTTCAGGAATGCATGGGATGCTTTATAAATAAACATTTTTTTTAATGGAATGCTTTTCTGTGTTTAAAAAATATATATATTCTGATACACCGTATGCTAATTTGTTGTTTTTGATCTGAGGCCTTTGAACAGCAGTCTGCAAAGTGCAGTAATTCTGGCTTGGGATGAGAGCCCTTGTTGCACAGGAAGATAATAATGAACCTTGTTACACCCACAATTACTATCACCAATGGAAAAGAGCTTGGCTCGGGAGCTGAATCATGGCCGACGTGTCCCCGAGACGTCTGATTGCAATAATGGCAATGGCTCCAGGTGACTGTTAGCAGCTGGCACAAATTAAAGAAACGTTTCAGCTTCTGAATCAACTGCTTGCAGCAAAGTGGTGTAGAAGAGCATGTGCTTTCAGCTGCATTGGGCCCTATTATTGATAATTAAATCCTTTTCACTTTAACCAGATATCAGGCTGCTATCTTCCTGAGTCTGCAGACAGTTTCATTTGGTAACTCAGAGAGGTGAACAGTTGCATTAGAAAAGGAAGAAAAAGAATTAAAATTCTGATGATTTAGAAGTCACTATTCACCGTTCCAGAATTGATCTCCCTGAAACCAGCAAGTGGATGTCCTCAGTTTGCAGTTCCAAATTTCTGCTAACAAGTGGGATGGATTAAAAATGCTTCTAGTTGCACATCAGACCCTCCATTTTCTTTTTCAGTTTATGGTATAGTCATGATGTATGTAAAAAAAATCCACTATCTCCTATCCTATCTATCATAGCATACATTATATCATATCCATTAAGCATTTTTATGGCATTAAAAACCTGTTAAAAAAACCATATGCACCATATATGGACTGCAGTTGAAATTCAGGCCCCGGGCAGCTCAGAGTAAGAGGCAGAGGAGGGCACAGGGAGGGAAAGAGGTAAAGTCTTGAGCCCAGGAATTTTGTCACTGTGTCACAAATGAGGCTTTGCACCCTTCACATCCTTCACCCACAGGAGGCTGTTTCCAGGCTGGAAAGAGATCCAGTGTGTCACCTACTGAGCACCCAGCAAGAAACAGGACCTTCTGCCCAAAAGAGGCTGTTCTGCTCCTCTGTGAAGCCCTCCTTGAGTCACAAGGTGCCGAAAGGAATAGATTTTCTGAAAAAACAGTGTTTTCCAGGTAACTCCATGGAAGTCTTTCTCCTGGGTGTTACCTCCACACGTTATAATGAAATTTAAGTGCCAGGAAACGGTGTGGTTTGGAGGAAATGGAGGAAGGTGTTTTCAATCTGAAATAAATTAGTATCCTGAGGAGTCCATCTGGGTTAGTCCACACTCCCAAAGAAAACAAATAATGTGATTCTACTTTTCATCCATTTGTAAATTCTGAATAGTTTAATGGCTTTCAGTGAAGTGAATCTAGACATCTTGCTTTGCTAGTACCTTTTAATAGCCATACTTGCAAAAAATTCACAAGTGTCACAACAGGATTAGTTAAAAAACACTATATCCCTGTGAACATTTTTGTTGAGAATAATATGCCACAGACACACACATAATTTATTGATGATACATAGTAACTTTTTATGTGGTTAATTTAGCCTGTGGTTCTTACCTAAGCCCCGAGATGACCTTATATTTGCCGTGTGTATCTACAGACTGCTGACATACTGTGACTGAACTCCTCACAGCTTCAGTTTGATTTAGTTTACTTCCCTTTGGGGATGAAGCAACCCAACTGAACTACTACCACCTTAGGTGCATGCTCACATATTATCTCAGTTAAACTAATATATTTTAGTGTGATTTTACTTATTTTATTAATTCAGACTAATACTTTCCAGATGTCTCCATACAGACCACTCTTAAGTAAGACAGACATATAGTTCTGGGGTTTTTGTCTGTATTGTTGGGTTTTTTCGAGCTTCTGTCTTTGTATTTCCTCTTTCCAAACGTGGACAGCTTCTTTGTCGCTCTCTAAGGTTTTGCACCTTACATAAATTAGCCAGGTGTCCATATTTCTCTTTTATCTTTAATAAGCCTGACATATAGTTTCTGCTTGTCTTGAATTAGTGTAAAAACAAAAGTTATATTGTTAAATTGGAATGTTTTTGTAAATGTTCTGGATAAGGCTGTGCCAGGCTCAGCTCTATGTAATCTGCAGTGCATATACTGCTCAATTCAGTTATATGGGGAAAGTATTTTTCATTTTTAAACCAAGTTCTCCTGTAACACTTGATAGCTTTTGATATTTGTGCTTGTGATCAGTAAACACATTGTCTTGTACGTCACAGGTCTCTCACATGCTTTAATACATATGTGTATAAATTTGTATGTAATAGATCATAGAAATTAATTCAGCTTTTAGGTAGAATTTGTTAGTGTATACTAAGACATGCTCTATCGCATATTAAATTTCTTTTCCTACACTCACACTTCTTCAATACATCATGAAATTTTCTTTTTCTTGTTGCTATTGACCTCCCTTTTGAAAATGTCCAAATTTTTTCATATATCTCTAAGGACTGCAGCTGAAGAAATGTGGACTGCTGCTTGACAAAATTTAAGGTTGTTCAAAAAAAGAAGAAAAAACAAACATTTTATCAAAAATTAACAAAATTAATTATGAATGCTAACAAGAGTTCTACAATTTTTCATATTTTTCTTCATACTCCAGATGCAATTAAGATATTTTTTGGGAAGGTCTCGTTATTATAGCGAGATACTATATTATAACCAGATGGCTATTTTATATATATATATATATATATATATATATATATATATATATATATATATATATATATATAATTTTATTTTTTATTCTTATTTTTATTCTTATTTTTATTTTTATTTTTATATAATATATATATTTATATATATATATAAACAAATTTTTCACTTATATATGTATAAACAAATTAATAACACTTCTCTTCAGAATCAAATGGTCCCAGTGAGTTTGAGGTCCTAATACATTTCAGAAACTTCTCCACCTCCAGTATCTTCCAGCACAAAGCTGCCTGTGCATAAAACGTTGGAGAAGCAGGTCTGCTCGACAGGCTCTGGGGGAACAAGCTCCCACACTGACACCCTGCACGCTCCCGTGTGCTCTCAAGGGCACTCCAGCACTGATGAGTCTCCCAGGGGTCTTCAAGCACTGGTAATTTGCCCAGTCACTTGAGGCTGACGCAGAGCTACCTGCTTGACATGTCTGTGGGACAAATGCACTTCAGGGACTGAACAAAATAGCAAGAAACACATTTATTAACTCTGCCCTACCCCATATGTGTAGCACTACAGCGGTATGTATGCCAGCTTAAAGAAGAAATAAGAAAAAAAAATTATTTTGTCACTTAATTGCAAGAATAGTGTCAAAAGATTCTAGAAATAAACTAGGTGTGAAAGGAAAGTCCCAAATTGCAAGCGGAGAAATGACAAGGACCTCCATTTTCCTGACAACTTCCTTGGGGAAAGGGAATTGTTCTAAGGATGGGTTAGGCAGCGCTGACAGCTTGTCTGTCTGATTTGTGCTAAGCACAGTGCCTCATTCATCTTGATTTTCTCTATAATTTTTTTTCTCAGTGAAGTAATTAGCAAAAGTGGTTATTTCCATATAGTAGTGGTCAGATGATTTAAAAGAAAAGGGAGGAAGAAATTCTCATTTCAAAAGCAAGAGACCAAGTACAGCTAGCAAAATATGGAGTAAGTTCATCCCTAAAACCCACAATTTTGCAGTTAATGTTAGCACAAAAACTAGTTTGTTTATTCCAATCTATGATCTTGTCATATTTGTTTTTTTCCCTGAACACTTAGCAAAGCTTACTAGGATTGAGCTCTGGGATCTCAATGTGCATTTTAATCAAGTAGTTAGCTGAATATAAAACAAGGGAATTCTGAAGTTTGTTTCTTTTTCTGTTAAAAAAAAATCAAAAAAACTGTTTACTTTGAAGTTAATTTGTCCTATACAGTGATTTATAGCAAGATTTGAGACTGTAGACATAACACAGTAACTGCTTGCAGCATCCTGACAGCCACTTTTGCTTGTAACATATGGATATGGGTATTGGACTCTGCTAGTTTCTGAATCTGGAATATTCGTAGGACTGTATGTACAAATATCTCATTAAGTTTGCTAAGCAAATGAGTACGTTTCTTATCTTGTTGAAAACTCAAATTCCAGGTGGTATTTTCTCTGAGTCCTTAACTTTGGAACTTGATTCTTCCATTGATCCCAAAAGTCAGCTGGCCTTAGGTCACTCTTCAATACAAATTTACTGCCGTCTGCCTGAAGAAATCCCGTAGGAGAGCATTGGAGTCTGTACTTCCATTGTGAAGGATTACTGGGTTCACTTAAGATTTCACTGATTTTTGCAGTTTAAATATATGAATCTAAGAGCTGTAGCTCATTTTACAAATCAATCAATAAAACATATTTTTTCAAAATTTACTTTTAGTGATCCATGACTTATTGTTAGCTACTTGGATTGATCTGACAAGTGGTTGCAATTTATTTTCTCTTTAGTTACTCTCCAGCTGAATCTTTTAAGTCCTCTCTTATTAGCAGGATACAACTCTTCTTTTTAATGGTTCAATCTAATAGCATTTTGTTTGCTTGTGCTGTAGGCTATGTGCTCTTTGATGAGAACAGATTTGTAACTTCTATATGGAGCTAATTGGATTTCTTGATTATCTCGTTGAAGCTAACCAAAATGACCTTCCCATGAAGTGGAAGTCTGAAAGATTTTCTTTCAGAAATAATAGTCTTTTCTTCCTGATAAATATTTATTGTTTCAGGTTGGCCAAATATTCCTTTTTTCTCTTTCTTTTTCTGTTTTTATCCCTAAAGGGTATCTGTTTTCTAATCAGAGTTACAACTCTACAGTCATACTTTCAAAAAAACATGAGTATTTCTGGACTATAAGTAATTCGCCACAAAAAAAGTAAGATCTTGAGTGTAGGAAGCAAACATTTTAAGGGGATTTTATCCTAGAATGCCTGTTTAAAAGACCTGGTTAAACAAGCCTCATGTAACATTTATAAAGCAGGAAGGTGTTACCAGTAGATGACATGAGACACAGGAAGAAGCATAGGAGATTTTTGAAAATAATTGCTTTGGTAAGTTTACATAGAAATTAATTATTGAGTTAAGTATATGTATAGTTAGATCATTTTAGTAGTCCCATCATACATGACTATAGCAGAATTATAACTTAGGAAAAACATATTCCATTAGGTTAAACCTGAACCATAAAAAAAAAATCAGAAAACCTCCCATCTACCTCTGTAGTACTGATGATAATGCTTTACTTAACTTTTCATGAAACTTTTCCTATTACTCTTTTATGTTACTTGTTTAATGCAGCTTTTTCAAGTTCCACAATGAAAGACTCCTTCAAATTTATTGTCAAATGTACTCATCCACATGAATACGTTCTTCAGAACAGGCTGACCTTTATTGCTTTCAAGACTGTCAGGAATGGACTGAAAAACAACTTAAGGTGTAATTTTAGGAGTCTGTTCACACGCTTGGGCTGTGTGGCTCTGGGAAGAGCTGGAAGTGCCGAGCTCACCAGCTGAGCCGCACTGACGCGCCCGGGGAAGGAGATCACTCCTCAGCACGCCAGCCTCGAGCTGTGGTGTTGGAGCTGTTGGGAGCTGCTTCCAGACTGGTCTCTGGGCTCAGGGTCCCCCTGCCCTCAGCATTGTTAAGAGAGCAGACTGTAGATCCCTGTCCACTAGACCCAAACACTTCTGGTGCTTTTTCTTGGCAAAGAAGATAAACCTTTGTATCCATGGACAATCTGAAAACGGGAGAACAAAGGGGAGAGAGAGTGCATCTAGTCCATTATATCTGTTGTTTATTTCAAGAAGGCCCCTAGATATTTACAGGAAATTCCTGTTACCAACTCTACTTTGAATAATTCTCCACGTACATATTGGCAATACATGTTCTGCATACTGGAAAACTTGATTTCTTGTTTTTTTTTCCTTCTGCAACTTGGGCTGAAATAACCTACTTAATGATAGAACTTTTTTTTTCTTTTTTACACAAAATTATATTTAACACTATATTTATATGTATTTTATGGGTAATCACCAATTTCACAAGATATAGATGAAAGAAAAATGAAATGAATGCATATGAAGTGGTCAACACCCTTTGTATAAGACAATCTGAATATTTTAACTTCTTCTGATGCAAGTACCGTGTTATTTTAAGATATGGGAAAAGGAATTAATCTTGCTTTTAACCACCTGCCTTTGCACTTCCTTTGCCACAGATATGTTTTTCAATTTGCCAGCAATTTGTAATGACATGACTGCGCAATTCCTTGAGACCTTTAAAGTCATTCTGCTTTTCTGTTTTGTAATTTAGTGAACTGTTATTGATTACAGGAATATTTTCTTGGCATCACCTTTCTTTGTGGCATCCAAATATCACTAAACTGGCACCTTCATATGGTAACTTGCCCTTCTTTCAAATATATTGGTGTGGAAAAGAAACAGTCTTTTATTATTTAACTGATTATACACATTCTACAATACATGTTTACAAATATTGGTTTTGTTTCTATTGCTATTTTGCATTCTGAATCTCTCCTTTTCCAGGTTTCCATAGCAACTCTTGTACAGCTTGATCATTAGAAAGAAATTCTCTTTAATTGATCTCCTAATGTATAGCTTAATAGTAACTGTTAAGCAGTCTTTTGTTTCCAGGTCATATTTAAGGTTCATACATTTGCATAAAAACATCTCATTAGCTCAAACCAATCATTATTAGTAATTTTCTTCCTTTAGTTTTTTAATAACTAAATCCTTCATTGAGGTTTTACAAATAGCAAATATTTATAGCTTATAGAAAAGGCTTTCTCAGTCATCCTGGATGCTTTGTTTCTGTGAGCAGGAAGAAAATTACAGAGTTTCAAAATTTTGATCATATAATACAAAAAGAAAGTGTCTTTTTCTCCAACTGGAATTTAAACAGACCATGCTAACTACAGTCCAGAGGCAATATTTAACAGCAAAGTTGCAATATAGCACAAGCTTGTACAAATATGAATAATGATGTAAAAAAATGCCCAAGAATAACAGCAGATTTCCCCATCACCACTGGCACCATGAAAGACATTAAATTCTTGGACTTAGCTGTGTTGCTGATGGACTTCTTACCTGAAACAAAGTGAAGATATGTAAAAGTAAGTGCAGATTGCATGTAGACATTAATTTTTATTTGACAATAAGGCAACCAATTTGATATCTATGATTGCTACACGAAGACTTGAAAACAACCTTGTGCTCCTCAGCACATGCAATTGCAGATCGAAATGGATATGAAACGAATTTTACTGAAGATCCACTGTATATATGTACCTCTGCAAATATGCAGCTTACTTCATCTTCTGGTGTATGGAAGAACTGAAGCATAAATTTGGATAAACTGAAAAGATTTTCCAGTAAGAAGAAATGGTGGGAATCAGCTTTAAACAGTGCAAGGATACTTTATTTTCCCCTGATATTCTATAACAGGTTTCATATCTCACTCTAAAAGCAGTTAATATTGAAAGAATAGTTTAAAATAATATCATCAGGCCCAAATGCATAAATATAGATCACACCATCATACTAAGCTCCAGAAAATGTAATTAGCATATGTAACCTTTTCTTCCTTTCCCCTTTTTCTTTTTTTTCTCTCTGGCATCCTTGACCTCTGTGTGTCTTTATAGAAACTCTAATAACATTAACATTATGCTACGATTAAAAAGTTAGACAGCACAACAATGCTGCTTGGCAAGATATTTTTACAATCCTTTTTGATGTCATTCTGTTGGGATTGAATGTCCCTTGAACTCTTGCAAATTAAGTGGATGTTCAGTGGATGTATACGGTATCTCTTTGTGTTATCTGTTAGGTCTCTTCTGCTGTTTGCAATGAAGGATTGGTTTGCATTTATCCCAGCATCTATAATTTTGTTAAACAGTAATTATTCATTCATAGCATGGATTTCAGAATTAGGTTTTAAACCTGGATTTACTATCACTTTTCAATATGTTGAATGTAGGTTTTAAATAAATTGTAAGAGGTTTATGCAAGCTGAGCTGATAAAAATGCATGGGCTTTTGTTTCCTGAACTATTTTCATCAATTAACACCAGGGTTTAACTATAAATAGGAACCCCAGCACCCAGCATACTGGAAGTGTAATGTCATCACTGGTTGTATCATATTGTGTGTGCCCTAGCCACATTATACAGGCATAACGATAAAAAAGGGATCGAGACTTTAAAGTTTTGTGTAAATTAAAAGCATGCTGCTAGAAGAACCTAAGCTTTTAATAGGGTGAAAATTCATGCATTATCATAGCATGAGTTTTCCTTTCCATATCAAGGCACCAGAAGAAATGCGCCATTTAAGACCTCTATTTTCAGCTAGAAAGAAAAATTAATGAATTTTCCTTTAATGTCTATCTTTTTTTAAGTATAATAACATGAATAACAACAATCAATAGTACAAATCCCCCTTCATCTAAAAGGAAAAAACCAACCAAAAACAAAAGCCCAAAGGAACAACCACCACCAACAACAACAAGAAGAAAAACCACATGGGATTTCTGAAGAATGTCACAGGGAGAGATGCCATAGAGTGCCTGACAGTAACAGATTCCAGCAAGTCAAGAAGTATCAGCTGGGATTAAAGTAGACAATAAAAGAACCAAGCATGTCAGTGGCATTTATGAATCCGGAACAGGAATATGGTAGCTACTCCACAAGCAGATTTTCGTGCTTAAGAAAAAGATGCAAGTATTGAAACAGACACTGAAATTGCTGGTAGAAAGTAGTAAACCCAAGTTAGGTTATGATGGCTGTACTGTTTCACTTTGACATGTGATTAGAGGCAGGAAAAGTCCAAATAATTGAGAGCATAGTTGTGCAAAAGGCTGAAAAAATGGGAAAATGTGTGAATTCAGAGTAGCATAGAATAGAAGGGAAACAGAGGGGGAAGATGTTTAATTCGTATAGCTGCAATAGCTATTTTGATGTTAAGAGCTTGAGAAATTGATTTAGATATTGATTAACTTATGCAGAATATTAGAGAGCAGTAAGTCTCAGAAAAATACACTGATTCTCTGATGACAAATATTTATTATGCTCAAAAAGTATCTTGGTAATGGGATGTTATTAACCATTCAAAAAACAACATTTATGTTGTCCTCCCTTTGTCAGGGTTTCTTGCATCAAGACACCATTTTCAACTCGTGAGCTCAGACTGCTTTTTTTTCCCCCCCAAATCTATTGGTACTAAATATGGAAATTCTTATCTCTTGTCTCTGTTGTTTGTGATGTCTTATGCTTTTCCAGCGCACAATTCATCCTCAGCATTGTAGACAGACCTAACTCAGACTTTTTTCAACACTCATCAGTTTAAGTGCCTCACAAATTCTAGTGGCCTAATTTTTCAGGTGAAAGGCTATTACTTTCTTTGTACAAATGCTAAGCCAAGGACCAAAGAATTATTTTCTCAGAGAGATTTCTATTTGGTGGAAGCTGAATACAGATTAGAATGAAGAATGCTGATTTCAAGATCTGAAAGAGCAATCTGTAGTGGGCACAGATTTTTCTTTTCTCTCTGTCAATTTCCTTCTGCATTGTATCTTCTGTTTAACCTGCTCCAAGCAATCCCTCCTCCACTTTTTCTTCTTTATTTTAATACTGCCTCTTCCCTGTAATCTCATTGGCTTTTATAATCTCTCCTGTTCAGCATTTCTCAGTCTTCACATTTCACTTAAAACCTCCTTTCTCACTGAGTTTTCTCTTAGCCTAGTTTCATCATTGAAATACCCCATGACCTGCCCAGGCTTCATGAGTACTGCTAAATATCCTTTGTTCCCTTCCTTGTGCCAATTTTGGGACTGAGGTGTGAAATAAACCACTCCACAGTACACCTAGTGATTCATGGCAAATGAGGTGTGATGGGAGGATTACAAGGCAGAGTAGAAGGCTCCTTGAAAAGTGTGAGACTTCACAGAAGATGGAGCAGGCTGATTTCAGGCTTCCTATTTATCTGATAGTTAAGGAACACCACAGTCAGAAGCATTTCCAGCAGGATGTGCAAACACAAGCAAAGCAGCTAAAGGGGCAGCTGGTATGTGGGGGTCCATAGCAGTTCCAGAAGTGCAGCCAGTGGAAGGGATATGCTTCACTGTGAAGCATGGGTCAGGCCTTGGGGTATGTCCTATCCTGCTTGTGCAGCTGTTTCTATCACTGAAAAATACTGATTGTGAATGATTTTGTGCTGGGCATGGTCTACACGGTATGCCTTGGGCCAGGAGTGATAGCAGTAGTTTCTCCTGTCACAAGTGAGCTCTGACAGTTGTGGCAGTGCAATAAAAGGTCAACAGCCTTCACCAGAGGTAACGAAGGGGCGTCAGTGGGAGGGACACTCCAGAGACCACAGCCCAAGGCCCTGTATTGGGTCTGACTGAGATGGAGCCCATTTTTCCATAGCATCCCTGCTTTGCACTGGTAGTTGATTGGAAGAGTGTTGATAACACATCGGTGTTTTGGCTACTGCTGGGCAGTGAGGTCCCTCTGACTTCCCATCTCAATTATATCAAGGGACTGGGAGTGGGAAAGATCCTGGGAGGGGACACAACTAGCCCAGCTGATCAAAGGGGTATTCACACTGTGTGACATAAGCTCAGATATAAAAGCTAAGGGACAGAGAAGGAAATGGGGGGACATTTGTAATCCAATGTTTGCCTTCCAGCAGATCCACTCTGCATGCTGAGGCCCTGCTTCAAAGGAAGTGTCTGAATATCCCTTGCTGATGGGAGCTACAAATTGACTTTTCCCTTTTCTCATATGTGTGCAAACTTTCACTTTTGTTGTTGCTGCTATTTTGTTTGTTGGTTTGTTTTTGGTTTTGTTTTTGTTTTAATAAACTTCCTTTTCTCAACCTACGGGTTGTTTTCCATCTTAACCTCTCCCCCTCTTCCACTGAAAAAGGGAGTGATAGAATGGTTTGGTGAGCACCTGGCATCCAGCCAAGGTCAAACCACTACTGGCCCCTGAGGACAAAAAGGAAGACATGAGTGATGCAGAGCAGGAATTTTTGGGTATGCTACTTCTGGCAGTAAGAGCAAGGCTCTCCCCTCTATGCACACCCAGCCACCCATAAAACATTTGCAGATCTATGGCATTGAGGAGGGCAGATATGTTCTCCTGGGGCAAATCCAGGCAGACAGCTCTGTGGACTCTGTTGGGATGGCAGATGAACAGAGGCAGCAAACAGTCTTTGCTTTTACTGATTCATGTGGGGACTGGCACTCATTTACCAATCTGAATTATCTTCCAGAGGGGTGTTAACCAAAATTGCTGGGATTAATAAATCTTGGATCTCCTTTTAAGAATAAGACATGCAGGAACAGCTAAGAAATTGTATTTTCATAATATTTGCTTAGAACTGCAGTTAGATAAAGTTACTGTATACAAACTTTGAGATTTATACTGAGCGAGCAGTGGAACATAAGGGAATGGATATAGCTACCAAGGTATATCTAAGCTCCTCCCAGTAAATTGTGCCACAGCAAGAATGATCTAGTAATTATATTGAGCCAGAACAGCCTTGTGCGTCTTTCTTGACAATTTCTTCTCAATCCAGAGAGAACTGTATTTTAAGGAAAAGCTGGTATTCTCAAATAGCTGTAATACCAGACTTTACTTAACAATATACAGTCTGAAGTCTCAACCCCTGGGATGGAAATTGCAAACCACATAGCCAGTTTATACTCACATTAAAAACTGTCACAACAAAAGGGAGGAGGTAATCTAAGTGGAGGGTGTTCTCAGTTTCTGCTTCCCTTCATATGTTTATTTCCAGAATCTTCTTGTCACTAATATTTCCTGGGAAAAGTCTTTGGGCATCCTACCCCCATGCAACTCAGTTGCTTTGCAACTTGTCCTCTTAGTCTCCCTACTTTTCAGTGGTTTGTAACATCTATTATTACTACATGAACAAATTAAAGGGAATTATTATTTTCTATCTATGGATGTGATCTCTGCCATACCGTTCAGACTGAGGTTGGGGAATAGGTTTGCTTTATTTATTGATATGGTTGTAGCTGGGTAGTAAAACATGACTCAGTTACAAAACCATCCCTCCTTCATGGTGTGAGTGTTTGTGGGAATGCAGTACAGCTACTGGGGAGTGGCAGCCATCTGGTAGGTTGCTCCTTTTTCCATCATCCTGCAGAAATTCAGGGCATTTTCTTAAACCATAGGAAAGAGAGAATGGAGTAACAGAACACATGAGAGAGCGATCTCCACAAAAAATTGAAGGAGGATCTTTAGGAAGTGTTATACTTGATGAGTTAATATTTAGATAGACTGAGTGCTAACAATACCATCAACAGCTAAAAGCTTCCTCAGTGCACAGCTGCATGGCCAATGGGAGAGAATGAGAGAATGTGTACTGTGCTATAACAATCCAACTAAATGAATATGTTAATATATTATTCCAAGAAGTGCTGACCTGACATAGTGACTTCCTCATCTTTCTACAGAACCTAGATCTTCCCACTTCCTATTTCTCACAATAAAGTTTTCATAACTGGAGTTTGATTTTAATATAGACTGGGATTATATTCAAATTTCTTCATCCTTCTTTCTGAGTTTCAGAAAAGAGTGCAGATTTAAAGACCTAGAAATTGCACATACTTCCTGTCAGATAAGAGAGAAGGCAGAGTATTCAAAGGATCATAGCAAAATATGAAATTAGTATGAAATATATCAGGTATAAACCTACACCACCTTTGCAAAGTTTAACAGTGCAAAGAACAAAATCACCTAAGACATATTTTCATACTTATTATCATAATGAATTTTAGGTGCACATAGTTAATTTCATTCAAATTACTGCCCAAAACAATGAAAAAAAGTACAAATAAAAGAAATAAATTTATTAATTAAATACAAAAATAAATATGTAAATTCCTGATTATCTTGAGTGAGAACAAGGTAACCTACTTAAAAAAAATACAGAAATGTCTACTTGAACTAACATTCAAAAAACGAAAAGGCAAATATATTGAGTAGTAATTTTAACAGCTGGAGAATATCGAAAGGGGAAAAAAAAAGGCAAGAAAAGTATAGTTAGAAACCCTTTAAAAATATAATAATTATAAATTGTAATTTAGAATATAATATGACAGTTCTGAAAGACTGAATGAGAACACAAATGAGAATAAAAGGAGAGGGATGGTGGGAAAGAGTCAATGATCACAGAAAATACCACAGTGAGAATTTGAAAATGAGAGCACAGATGAATCAGAGGACTAAAGTGAACAAAAGAAAGGTGAGAGATGTCAATGAATGCAAGGCTAAAATTACATTTCCTGTAAGGTTTTGGACACACTGGTACTGCTTAAGTGAACAGCTTCGAAGACGATGGCATTTAAGAGCCAAGACTGAAAGTACCAAATGCATCCAATGTATATTTTAAAAACCACGGTAAATACAGGGTAGGTTGTGCAACAAATATCATTCTATATATATTCTATATTCCTTCTATATTCTATATTTTATTCTTCTATATTGCTTACTCCAGTAAACCAAAGATAGTTTGTGATGAAAGCAGTTTTCACAACCATAGATTTTAAAGTCAAAAAACTGTTAGACTTAATAGACTAATTAACTGTTAGGCATGATTCTTGGGAAACTAAAGCTGCAAAAAAAGCACATTTTCATCCCTGTATTTAGTCTGATAATTTAGAAGGTCATCCTGTAGCCTGATAGGGTAGGATTTGCAGAGTATTAGAATATTGCAAGAGTCAATAATTTAAATAATTATTTAGTACTTTTCTTATGATATAGTTTATTGCCTGGAAAGTCTTAAACAAATGTATTTACCAGTTACACTGAAAACAAGTGCATTGCCTCCTGTGTAAAAGCTTTTGAGGGAAATTATTCAAGAACTATACCTTGACTCACCCTGACTTAATAGAAAACCTGGTAGTATGGTAAACATGCTAACTGGGTTTAGTTGTTACTGGTTGTACAGAAATTAGCCCACCTCACTGAGAGCACAGTACAGATAAAAGAAAAATATTAGACTGACAAAAAATATTTTTAAAGTACATTGAAATTTTCAAGATGTAATATTTAAGCAATGGAATGTAAAACCTTGAAGGTTTTTATACAATTCTATGCAGTCCATGATTAGCAACATGCTTTTTAAGTCAAGATTAAATCGTATGGAATCCAAAATAAAGAGAACTCACTAAGACTCTTCAATTCAAGCCTTCAGAGTTGAGCTTTTGCCTAAAGTAAGCTCTTATTTTTCTTACCTGAAAAAAATTATGAAAGGCACCTAAAAAAACAGGTACTTTCCAGGTAGGGGTAGCTGATTAGTTAATTATCAAAATCAAGAACAATTAATGCAGCAAGCCAAAACCATAGGTAACTTTCCCCTGAATTTACCATATATAACCAAAATCTTTGTAAGTCTTTTACAGAATATAGTAAATATAGTAAGGGTAAAAGCTGAATTTATATACATTTAGGGAGCATTCATTCTCTATGTAAAAAATGTAAGCCAAAGTTGGACTCCTAATAGAGGAAATCAATCAGGTTTGTTCAGCACTCATGTTCTAAAGGTCTATTGCTATTAAACTGTGAGTGAAACATAAATATATGTATAATATAAATCCATAATGTCGTTGGAAATATGAATGTGCCATTGAATCTCATTTAGTAAGGTTTTTGACTGACAGCTCAAGCCAGACTTACCAATCTGAAACAAAAGAAGAAGGAGAAGAAAGAAAATCTAGACTGATGGAGCAATCTTGCTCCTATTCAAGTCAATGTAACTCTCATTCAAGCATGATCAGGCTCCCTTTGTGCTCTATACTAAGTACATAGGACTCACCATCTTAGTTCAACAAGGCTGACTTGAGGGGAAGGTGAAATTTAAAATTTCTCTTGGTCATTAGACTTAAGAAGATCACCACCATAGTCATTATGATTGTGTTTATATCATCAGTGCAAGGGACTTTAGCAAAAATTAACTGTTTAAAATCTGAGGATTTTTATTCTTCCTGAAATTTTCAAAATTAAAAAGGGAATTTAATTTTCTTTAATTTTGCATTTTAAGTCTTTAACTGCTTTTTTTACTGGTATCTTTATATCTTAGTACTGCTTACTCATTAATGGATAAAAACTTTTTTTTTTTTTAACTCAGATTTTTTTGAGAGGTCTATGTAAACAACTTTTTACCAATTAAGCATTGCTTTTTTTAGTTTTCTTAACTGGTTCATATTTCTTTCCAGCAGAAATGTAGCTGTAACAGCTGTACATTCTTACAAAATCCTCTTCTTTTACATAGATTGAATTAATGGATTCACACATCCAGGTGAATTGTATTTGCATAGCAAGGGCTTGGTAGCAAAGAGGCCCTGGGAGGGCTTCTGGGAGAAGATGCCAGGGGTTGTCTCATGTTGGCCAGGGCCAGTGCTAGCCAGTTCTGAGGAGGACTTGCCCAAGGCTGAGCCCATTGTTGGTTGCAGCTCCTCAGGGAGGAAAAAAACAGCCCTGTGTACAAGTGCAGCCAGGAAAAAGGAGTGAGAACAAGGGGCACACACACAGTCAGTGAAGGAGGGACATGAGGTGCTCCAGCTGCTGGAGCAGAGCTTGTCCTGTGAGATCATGGTGTGGCAGCTGTGTCCTGCAGCCATGGAGGTCATGGTGGAGCAGAGATCCACCTGCACCTCACAGAGAAGACCCAGGGTGGAGTGGTGGACATTCTTGAAGGAGGTGTGACAGAGTGGACACCTCACACAGGAGCAGCCTGACAGGACCCGTGGACCCTGTGGACCCCCGGAGAGAGGAGCCCACACTGGAAGAGATGAGATGGAAAAATTGGCAGCCCTGTGACCAATCCATGCTGGGATGAAGAACTGTAGCCCATGGCAAGAACTCACATTTGAGAAGTTCATGGATGATTGCCTCTTGGGCTAGGGACTCCATGCTGGAGCAGGAGAAGGAGAAGGAAGGAACAGCAGAGATGTGTCATGATCATGATTCCCATTCCCTCTCTGCTGCACATCGTAAGGGAGAAAATCATGAACAATGTTGAGTCCAGGAAGAAAGGAGGAGTGGGAGGAAGGTGTTTTAATACTTAGTTTTTGTTTCTCACTATTCTCTAGCTCTAACTTGATTGACAATACATTCAGTTTATTGCCCAAAATGGTGTCTGTTTTTCCCATAAATTTAATTGGTGATGGATCTCTCCATGTCCTTATCTCAGCCCATGATCCTTTCACAGCAACCTCTTTCTCCTGTCCTGCTGAGGAGGGTGAGTGATAGAGGGCTTTGATGCGCAGCCAGCATCCAAACAGGGTCAATCTCTCACTCTTGGAATGAAAAGATGTGTCTAAAACCAGAATATGGGAAAGTTCTTCCTTAGAAGATGTACCAGAAAAACATTACAACTTCTTTCAGTGTTTCTTGTAGTTCTTTCAATTCTGCTTCAGGTATGCACATAATGATAACAGTTTGCACATCTATTTCTTGTTTAAATTGACTAGAACTAAAAATAGAAAGTGGTATGTGTCCTGATTAATCTGACCTGGTCAATATCCTCAGAGTACAGTTAAAACAATTTATGTTTAAGATGTGTTTGTTTCTGTTCATATAACAGAAAGGCTCAAGAGGGTGTTTACTTCAGAGTTAACTCCCATCTTTACAGGAAGTTTCTCAGTTTTCTTCCTGCCACTCCAGCAGTCCTATAGTTTGCCATAACAAGAAAGAACCTTTGCAGACAGCGGTTTAGGATTGAATGCAGCACCAAACATGCAAATTCTTCCTACTGACTTTAAACATATTAAATTTCATAAAATTAAATTAAACTCATAAAATTTGTCCTTTTAAATTTATAAAATATATTTGGTAGAAAAATCCAAACAATATCATTCTAAATCTATTTATTATAATACTTTGAGACTGATTCTTAGGTGTATATAATTTACCCAGATAACAGCTTAGGCTCTGATGAATGCACTTTGCTCCAAGTCCTTTAAAATCAAGACAAATTCTTTGAAGACTGCAGCATGATCCAATGAGTGTGTCCTATGCCCATATAGCAGTACTATATATTTCCTTTCAGGTGGGAGGCAGGGTTTATTCTAAAAGATATGTTTTGCACCTCTAAAAGTTGGAGAGTAAAATCATTGAACATTCTGAAATTACAGAAGCTGACCTTATGAAAGACTCAGTTTTCACAAGCTTTAAGTAAAATGGTTTGCTTATCTGTAAACTAGTATTAGATTAAAGTCTGAATCTCTGAAGAGAAAAAACACTTCTACAGATTTGTAAAATTTCTTATTTAGCTAAAACCTAAAGGAAGTTGAAGGAAAATGAACACTTCAGGAATATTTCAAATAGTAGTGTCGTCATTATGAAAATATCAATAATTATTGTTTATAACAGTTATAACTACAGTCAGAGACAGTTCAGCAGCTCGGGTCATTGCCAAGTGCTCCCGGGGGGATCCAGGGCAGCGCAGTCAGCCTGGCAGCCGCAGTGATTCGCCTGCGGTCGCAGATGCTGCCTGCTCACACACAGGAGGGAAGAGGCAGCCTGCAGCCTGGCTTTGCAGCACCACCCATGCCTGCAAGCTCAGGGGTGCATCAGCAAGGCCAGCTGCAGTTTTTTCTTAGACAGCCCGTGCCAGTCAGTGTCGGGCCCATGTCTTTGCTTCGGCATGGGAAAGTTGTGACCTCGGCAAAACAAACAAAAAAAAACCTCTCTCCATTTCTTTCTCATGTATGCTTTAGCTTAGAAGAAAGTTATGTTTGCAGCAGATGGAGGAAGATCTTCCATTCACTGGAGCACCAAATTCCCCTCTTGATTTGCTCCTTCCTGGTTGTGACAGGCACCCTGTATTGGACCCATGCAATTCAATCCCAGGGGTTGCAACAGAGCTTTCAAACAGGTTGTTTGTTACTACTGATTCACATTGCCTTACTCTTTTGCCCTTTAAAAAAAAAAAACAACCTGCTAAAAAGCATATCCACATTCTTATTTAAAGAAAAAATAGAACTTTAATCTTTCTTTAAAATATTTGCTTAATACTTGTGAGTTACTAATACTTATATTAGTATAGCCAGTCTTGGTTTAATTCTGAAAAATAAAATAGAAATTAGAACATTATTGCAGTTTTTTTTTTTACCTAAAGGATCATACAATAAGAGTTATTTTAGTTTTGATCTGTGTTAATATTTTAGTTTTTATCTGTGTTAATATAGATATTTTACTCTCCTAGACTGCTTGTGTTCTTCCTTCTAGTGTGTCAACACAACACTGGAATGGCTTTCTGGGTCACTGAGTCCACTTGCCTCTCATAACAGATATTGTTTCTTCACTGTTTTTTTAAGACCTATTATAAATGGCTTTGCTTTTTTTTCATAGTTTAAACATTTTAATGAAGGTTTCACATATTTTCTTAAGCCTGCATTTGATGTGTTAGAAGAAAATACTATTGAATCTGTTTCAAAGAAACTCTCTTCTCCTCTGAGTAGTAAATTGCTACTTGGTGCAAAGAAGTAAAAATATTTAATCTTTAATCTCTTTGGGTGACGGTTTAACTCCTTCCAATCATTCTTATCGTTCTAAGAAAGATAAAAATCTCCATGTCTTCAACACTCCTTTTCAGCTGATGCTACCTTTTTGTGTAGGAAATCTTGTAACTCATCCCAAAACACACTTTCCGATATTTTAGTCCCTCAAGATCAGTCAGTTATAGCCAGTTGATAGCTACACATGGCTTTTTCTTTGATAACTCAGTTTTTCTCATCTGTAAGTTTTACCTGTGCAACTTTTCTTGTGCAAGATTTTTTTGCTTTCTAAATGTCATTAACAGGAATAGACAGATCAATCCCAGGATACTTGAACTCCCCAAATAGCCTTCATAGAACCCAATAGTTCATTGTCAACAAGCTTTTTTGTCCTTTACAGTTCTTCGTCCACCTTACAATGATTTTCTTAATCCCTGCACTCTCAAGATGAAGTAGTAATTTCCTATGTGGCCCCATATCAAATACTTTAGTAAATCAAGTTTGCATTTCCTTCTGTGGAAAAAAAATGTTATCAGAAAAGGATATCAGATTAGTCCTGCCTTAATCAAGCCAATGTTGCATTTTCTATTCTATCTCAATTATTTTATTCAGCCCTTTAAAAGCTAAAGCCTAGCATACTACTGAGATCAGACTAATCTCTCCTTACCCTTCTCTTTCACCTCTGCTCCTTTATACCAACTCTTGACATTTCCTATCCTGTAATCTTATGGCAGTACCACTGATTTGATAGATTTCTTTAAAATGTTTACCCCCTCCACATTCAGATCTCGGAGGTCAGTTTAGTCAGCAACTTTGGTAATGAGTTCCCTTAATTTATTAAGGTTTGCCCTTTTGAAACCCAAGTTCTCATTGCAAACCTACTATAATTTAATTTAAACTGAATCAGTTCACCATCACTCAATCAGACATTATTTGTACTTTCAGCCCTTTTATAGCAACATTCTTTAGACTTTTTCATGGATGATAACATCGTCTTTTGCTGGTTCAAGATTTAATGGATTAAGAATGTAGTACCAATTAAACACAGAATGTCTTGCTGTATTATAGATGCTACCTGCTCAAGCCCACAGGGACTTTAAAGGAGAAATTGAAAATAACTGCCATAATAGACCACCTGGATTTCCAGCCCAGCTCTGAAATATTGTGAGACTGAAAGGGTGTGAAGGTGTTTTGGTGTTTACTAAATATTTCTTTTTTCTCCAGATAAAATGGACATAAAGAAAAGTACATTTGTGTCTGGAACAAAATTGGAAAGGATGAAGTCAACTTTGAAACTTTTTTTTTCAGATTTTTCTCTGGAAATTAGCAAAGATATGATACTAACTGCTCCTAACTTTGTTCCTTCAGTCTTCTGTTTAAAGCTGCTCACTCATAGGAGTTTTGGACTGACTTTATGAAATAAAAGGGAATTTCTTCAGAATGCTTCTTCTGCTTGAAATTTTCTGATCCAGAAGCAGAGTTTTGAATTTTATATGCCATAGTGGATTTTCCTTCCTTGGATACATCCAGTCAGTTATCAAATCCATTTATACTTACAGCACCTGCGGCCTTCTGTTGCAAGCTTTGTTATAGCTCAACTATATTTCATCAAAAATATTTCTTTTCTTTGAACATGATGTTCTAGTTGCATTTGGTACCTGCCTGGGGAGGTCCAGTGGGTAGCCTCTAGTTTACTGTCTGCCAGGTCACTCAAAAATTTTTGGACTATCTTATCCTGTCTGTGGTCATCATTTTCTAACATGAAATGTTATCATCTTACCTTATCTATTTTTTGCTATACAAATTACTTATTCCTCTTGAGTTTTAGTAAGCATGTACTACACTAAAAGAAGCATGAGTGAAATTTTTAAAGAAAGAGAAATAAAGAATGTTTTCTACCAGAGCCATGAAACATTACAGCCAATCTTTATTCTTTTCTCAGTGAGCAAACCAGGGTTTGAGGAGCATAGTTATTAGTAGATTTTTTACACCATGTGCTCCTATTACTGTTACCTAAGGTCCCTTTGAAAATCTAGTTCAAACAAAAGCCATGACAGGTCAGCTGTGTTTCTGAAAGACATAAAGAGAGGTGTCTTGCAGGTGCAGTGCCTCTCAGGAAACAAAAGAGAATCACAGTACCAGTCAAACACAAACAGACTAACCTTAGCATTCACTTAAGATTAGATCTGGTCCAAATCAAAAAGCTAGCATTACCAAAACATGTTTTGCCAGGCCCATCGACGTTGGCATATGGCTTGTACCTCAGCATCATACAATAGTTATCAATGGCACTGGATAACTTAATACACTGCTACTAATACACAGTGTTTGCAGAAATGTTTTACCATTTCATGCCAAACTACTAATTTTCCTTTGATGGAAACAATTCCACAATAGTGAAAAGGCTCAGGAGAACAGGTAGCAAGAATCCTCAGGAGAAGCTCTGCATACTATAAGGCAAAAAATTCTCAGCACAAGCATTTAACTGAGATGAAACTAAAGCGAATGAATGGAAAAATTGCTCTAAGCATCTCATTTCATACAACTGTGAGACCAGCTCCTAAGTGTTGTGTTTGTGCAGAGTTTCAAATTTAAAACTAAACCTTCCACAAGACAATTTGCCAAGCCCCAGCTTCATGGCTACATGTTGAAATTTGAGTTACCAAGTGTACAAAATTTAACATATACATTTGTATAGCAATATTGGTCCATGAAAAGAAAATATGAGCATACTTTTCTGGACATGAGCAGGTAATCTGTATTGGAAGGTTACCCTGTTGTTCACCAGTGCCATGCATAAGAAAGATGAGGTGGCATATGAAGGACTGTGCTTACAGTAGCAGGGCAATTCCAAGACTCATGGAATGAAGCTAACTTTGAGTGCTGAATTTAGCAGGAATGATTTGGTACCTTTCAGAATAAAATATTCATTTGTTAACTATGAGCAATAATTAGCTCAAGGCACAATTAGTACAATAACTTCCAGTAATTTTGGTCAGTGAAGCCCACATTTTGCTCATAATATTTAATAAAATATTAAAAAGTGTGACTACTTTTATATAATCATCTTTAAAAACCACACTTAGTTATTTTAATCAATATACTTGTTTTAAGTAAAAGCCATTTAATCTTCTGACTTATGCATTAACCTTCCATTAAGTATTAGTGAAGAAGTTAAATGCACCTTAGTCAATAATGCTAATGCAGGAACTGTTGTATTACCTATGGAGAAATGCGTATTCATATTATGTTAAAGTGGCTATCCTTAACGATTAGCTATTATATGTCAGGAAACTGATCATAAATTTGAAATATTCTGTAGGAAAATGAATTATAATGTTGAAACTGAGTTCTCTGTACTGTAATAATTTTGAAATGAGGTCATCTACTTCTCCTGGTCAGTGCTTTTTAAGGCAATGATATTGAAGTGATGAAGATACCCTTGATGACACTTTGACCTCACCTTGTGGTTTCACATCTTGGTAGGTAATAAATGAGACTGGTAATTGTACTATACTAAATGAAAATATATGAATCTACCCACAGGTATATGAAGAAGTTGTTTTAGCATAAATTCTCATTGCTTTGTTTCTACCCAAAAGTACTTTAATGTACCATTAAGATCAGCAAAATGCTACAGTTACACCAAAAGATTTCTCTGAGTTTTAGCCTAAATGACCGTGTCAAACAATCTGCTTATTTATCTTATTCCATATGACTTCTTCTACCTTTTTTGCCTTTAACAGGTTTAATCCTAAACCAGTTTGTCCTGCAAGATACATTTTTTACACTAACCTGGCAAAATGCTTTCACAGTAGGATAGTCCCTTTCCTCCTGTTCCTGTCTGCATATTCTTGCTGTTTTGCTTCATTGAGATCTGCTGCTTCTGTGGGTACTGGGTGAGCTGATTCAGCTCCCTGATCTAATACAAATCTAATTATTTTCTATTTTTTTTAAGAGACAGTATTTATCTCTTTAGTCAACCATCAAAATCCATTTTTCCTTAGGTTCCTGGTAGCTAAAGCCAGTATGAAGGAAGAAAACCTATAGGTTTATGGGTTTATGGCCAGGGATTTGAAGAGAGTCCATATCTTCCTTCAGTAGTAAATTTTTAGTTTTGATTTTTTTGTGACACAAAAGGGTACCTACTTAATAGAGAGGGCAGGTGATCATGAAGGAGACAGCAAAAATTTTCTCAAGTAGCTACTCAAATGATCCACAAAAATGTGCTTTCAAGAAAGAAGAGGGAAAAAAAAAAGGAAAATACACAAACATTTACAGATAAAAATATAATAATTTTGCCTGTCTTTGAGGATGGCCATCAGCAATTCTCAGGATACCACTTCTTTTTAATTTTTTAATTTATTCCCTCATGGTATAGCACCAGTTTTTTCTGATCCTTTTCAGATCTTTGTTTCAGCTCTGTAAGTGATTATTCTGCTCACATTCACCTCTGCTTGTCCTTTTTCTATCATTTGCGTACCTTCTGCTGACTTTACAAAATCGTGTCCCTGCATCCTTCAGGGTACATTTGGTGTCCTATGGTTTGAGTATATTTGAAGAAACTCAAGATCTCAAAGGTAGAATTTAATTGGTTGCTAAATAGTAAATTACAAACATAGATTGTCATTCATATAGCAATACAATAATATAACAGTTTATATTAAAACACTGAGAAATCTCTCCTCTGAATTCTCTATACATCTTTTTTAAATAATTCTGAATTTTAGGAGCTTTTTCCTACCCTATAGGCCAATCTCACTTTTTTTTGTCAGTATCATCCATCCATCTATACTTTAAATTAGAAGGAGATTTAAATGATCATATAGAACATTCATGGAATGGATTGAAGATCCAAAACGCCTTCCAACTCCCTTAAAGATTTTCATTCAGTGATCATTAAAATAAAAAGCTAGACAAGTATTTCCACGTCTTCCTTACCCAAATATCTAACGTTATTTTCATCTGGCAGCTAATAATACTTCAGAATTCTTGGATGGTCAATGTGGAATGACAAGCTCAAAGACAAGCTCTGGTTATGGTTGCATGGCCACTAGTCAATTTCAGTTGCAGGCTACTTGGAAATGTCATTAATTTCTTACAACTTATAAAACTTGTTACTGAAAGTAGCTAGGCATTTTGTTAGTGAGACAGTACTGTGAAATACTCGATCATATTAGAATTTGGAAAAGTTTGACACAAACCACTGAAATTGTTATGTCCCTAAAAACAGTTGGAAAAGAAAAGCAATAGATTCTCAGTATCTCCACTGCTACTTGAAATGGACTATTTTGAAACAAATAGATTGCTAATCTAAAATAATTTACTAGCCTTACATTATCTTAAATTGTGTTTCTGAAGAAAGCACATATATTTTTCTTTATGTGTAAAATCTATTTTATCTTGGAGCACTACAAGACAAAGCCCATTTGTTTACAAATAGTAAAAAAAAAAAGTTCAAAAAATTTCTTTATAATAATAATAATGTGAACTGAAACTACGACACAGTGTTAAAAAGACCACTCTTCTATAAGTGCTGAGGCATCTCCACTAATCGCTCTTTTCACTTTAAGTTGTCAGTTTCGGTATCTAAGATATATCATTTAAACACCTATGTCAAATACCCTCTTATTTCCATTATCTGCTTCTTTCTGGTTCACATCGTCTGAGTTCAATGACTTTGTTCAATGCCTTAAAGTTCTGACACTTTAAATTTTTCTTTGGTGCATTTCTTTCAATGGGCAAAAACATTCAGACACAGAATTAACGATAAATAAACTATTATCAACTCCATCTCTCCTCTTGACCATTTTTTGATTTATGGTCCTTACTCATGATTCTTAGTCTAATGAAGTTTCTAACTTTTAATCTTCTAGTAATCCATATTTAAACTAAAAACCTTAATTAGGAGGTCTCACACTCAGGACACCCATTTCATCTTCTCCCTTCTTAATTATACCATGTCTGTTCTTCATACCAGGACATCCTTTCATAAGAGTGCTAGTTTAGTTCCTTCCGTTTTTTTTTCCAAATTCCCTCTATGCATTTCACTTCGTGAAAATCTTCCACATCTTCTTTTCCAGAAACTCTTTCTCACACAGGCACTTCTTCAGAGTCTGCCACATCTTTACCAGTCTTAGCAATATGTGGTGATGACTGGTGCTTCACTGAATGCATCACTGTGCCTGCCTTTCCTCTTCCTTTTAGGTTGCTCATTTATGCCTTCATGAGTCCTCCCACTGCTGGTCTATATTGCGTATGGGCTTATTTCATGCAGGAACACATCATCCTCCCTGCAGTAGTGAAAACTTCTTGATAATGTCTTTGGTCCTCACAGTCCACAGAATAGACACCCATCTCTCTTATCACTACATGCTGCAAAATATTTCCTCACAATCACTAGTAAATTTAAGCATCACCATAAAAACTGAAACCCATCACTCATAATATATGATGGGAAAAGATGAGAATATTCAAGGTAACTGATAATGAATGTCTCATGTCCCTTCAAAAGTAGGAAATTCTGTGCGTGAACTGTCTGTGATTTTGTGTTGTACAGCATAAGGCACAAAACACAGAACACAATTCTGTGGCTCTAAACTCTTTGAGCTAATGCTGAATCTAAAGCAAAAACATATCAGATTAGACAATTTCGTCTATCAGCATCCACTTCTGTTTAACTGCCTGCCCTCACACTCTCAAATTCCTCATCATTGCCAGCAATCATTCTCTTATTTTCACCAATACTCAAGACCCTATCTGAAAATACTTTTTCATCTTCTCTCTCCCAACTCATTCACCCTTTCAAATACTTTTGGAACACTTTTTTCACACTTTTAGGGTATACCTTTTTTTTGCG
>WBND01000308.1:316087-330831 GCA_013398595.1 Tychaedon coryphoeus | reverse complement strand
TTTTTTTTTTGACAATGGGCAGATCATTAAAAGCTGCATGGGACTACGGAGGGATTTCAGATTTTTTTGCAGAGTGACAAGAAATAGGGAAATGACCTGAATGTATGCAATACTTAAATGTTGTCAGATATTCATCATATTTATATGCTTTGCCTGCCTCTTTGCTCAGGGTGATTTAATACTACATTAAAGTAGAACCTGGGAGGACATCATAAACAGCTCTTGTTTAAAGGGCATTGTGAAGGAGAGCCTTTAATCTGATTGATGAAATAAATGGAAAGTAATCTATCCTCTATTCAACAGCTTGTTGATGATATGAAAGAATTCCTACTGAAGCAAGCAAAGCTTTAAAGAGAAAGACCTCTTTCATCCTGTCAGCCTCTCATTTTTAGAAAAAGTTAAGTTTTTCATCATGGTTCAGGGGAGTTCTTGTAAAACGTTCATTGAAAATTTAAGAGCAATTACAGTGTCAGACAGCTAGAAAAATTGCTTTTACTGAGTGAGAGTTCTCTGACAGATGCATTGTGGGAGAATTGATTCTTTCTAAGGGATAAGTGAATTGTCATTGTTAGTCTCTTCTCATGACATCTAGCTAGATGTCATCTGCTTTGTAACAGAAGATTTGAATCAGACAACTGTACTCAACACTAGACAGTGTCTAGATTAGTTCAGCAAAGAAATAAGCCTGTACTCTGCATGGCATCAACTGAGCTTTTAAAGATTATGGATGAGCAAGGGTTTGAGAAAAAAGTTTGAAAAATCAAAACCAAAGCTTTATAGCCACTTCAGAAAGCCTGGATGTTTAACCTGTAAGGAAGTCTGTCAAATCCTTGAGGAAACCACATAGAGAAAGATCAATAGAATACCTACTGGCTCCATTAGCTTGATGTAAAAAGGGGAAGAGGGAAACCAGCTCTTCCACAAGAGGAGATACATTATTCCAGGGATTAAGCGGGATCAGTTCTCTTGCAGAAAAGAAGACAAGAAAAAGAATGAAGATTCTTGGTGGGCCAGAACTGGAGTGAAAGGGCTTGTCAGGTAATATAACTGATGATAAGAGAGCAGTTTATTGAATAGGAGGTGTCTCTAATTAGGTGTTCATTAGCATAAGGGTAGGTGCCAATTCTAATCTTGAGTTAGCAGCAGAAAATAGGCTGTCATTCATTCTGCAGTCCCTGAGATAACTTCATACTGTATGCTTGCTGAATCTAGTTCTCATTTTTATGTGGGTTTTTTTTCAGTTTGGACGGCAGAGGTATATGTGGTGTGTATGAATGTCATTGGCATTTTCCCAAAATAGCACTGTCAGTAATATTCAGTAATATTCACAGTATTAAACTGTGATATTGTTTGCATATAGTATGCATGTATGTGGTTAAAAAAAAAGGTATGTAATTTTAAATATAATAATGTTTCAGTCTGAAAGCTTCATTTCAGTTTCTGAAACTGATTTGACTGTAAATTCAGATTAAAAAAAAAACAGCAAAAAAAACCCCGGCTATTCCTACTTTAAATAAATTCACAAATATCAAATTATTTTTGAAATAATCAGCTAAAATTCTACACTTCCTGATTAGACCTGTATGCTTTCCACCAGCTCAAATTTCGGTAATATTTTGTGGCCAAGATTTACTCAATATCAGGCTTTTATATTTTGCACTCCTTATTCTGTGAGCTTTGTATATTTGAAGGAACGTATATAGACTTTAATTTAAACACTGAGCATTTCTTTAGTTTCTTAGGAGTTAAACAGTGATGCATTTTTAGTTCATTATATGTTCAATTATTTAATCCTTTAATATGAATGACATTATCATTCAGACTTAAATAAACTTGCTCCCCTTAGAGGGTTTCTATTTATTATTATATATCTCCTGAAAGGTTTGGTAAGATGGCCCTAAGTGGAAATAAACATAATTTTTCAGCTTTGGGAAGTATAGGCCTGAACTAAACTGTTTTTCCTTTCCTTAACATATTTAGAACATAAGAGTTTATGTGCCATTAAAATATTTTTTTGAAGCAGTGGAAAAGCAAACTGTCAGGGCATCATTTTCAAGAAGTCACTGATGCTAAAAACCACTGACCTGTGTTAGTTTCAATACTGCTCCTGACATTTTTGCCATTAAGATTCAATAGATCTCTTTATCGATGTCCATAAGGCATTTGGATGAATCAATAATGATGATGGGAAAGCAAAGTGTAATTCTATTTTTAAAATGCTGCTAGATAGAGCAACACACAAAATTGATGCAAGTTCTTAATAGTTTTCCTTTCAGTATTCTAATTTATTGTATTTTCACCTCAGCGAGTGTTAGTTAGATACATCTTTACAAATGGAACTTGCTGCGTCCTGGTCTTCTAAACAGATATTTTGCTAAATTTATAGGGTGGCATAATCACTGAATCTTTGACAAACTATAAAAATTTGGGCTTTTTAAAAATACTTTTTTCAAAGTGAATAATTTTTTCATAGTGTCTTCTTATCTAAATTTATTTCTGCAGTTGTTAGAACTGTAATTATATGGGGACAGATAATAACAAATATTGAAGAAGGGCATGTATTTGTGATTAGTATATAAACCAACAGTCTTTTTTAGTTTCAATTTTACCTTAAGGAAAATTAGGCATCTTCTGCTTTGTAATGGGTAATAAATTATATGCAATCTTGTAAGTAAACTGGTTTACTGATTCATATTAAGAAAATGAATTCAGTAAAACTAATATGAGCCTCCACTGATTTTGCTGTGTTTTGACTGAGCCAAATCTAAAAGTCATGAACAAAATTATTTCTAAATATTGGGTTTTTTTCCCCACTCTAGATATGGTGCTGCAGTGAAGTTTCTGGGAGTAATGATTCTATTTTTGCTGCAAATTATTAATTTTAAAAAAGCCGTGACACATGCAAGTGTTAAAATATTTATCTATAGCAGAATAAAGATGTTCAGTTAAATGGATGTCGCTTGCATAAGAATTCAATACAATTCAAAGAATTTTGGGTTTGAGGTATTTTTTAAAAATATATCTAGACAAAGATCTATCTATCCCAAACATATTTTCAAAAAAATAAGGATAAAGACAGACCAGTGAAATAATAGTACATAGTCTTTAGGAAATCACAGCTGAGAAATTATTCCTTTTATTGATTTTTTTCATTTACTGGTAATTGTATCTGCAACGTCTCAATTTTGGGGAAATTTTTGAGAGGAAAGGTTTAAGATGGAACACATTTAAAAAAAAATACAATTATAAATTTGTGTTCTGCAGTTTATTACAGTATATTTTTAATCAGTTATTTCTCATGAGGGTTTTTCTGTTTCTTATTGATCTTGTTTCAGACCAAATCCTCACTAAATATGTCAGAATTACCCATTTTGTTTTATTTTGTCAGAGTTTCTTTTCTGACAGAGTTATAGTAATACTTCTTTACTTCACATAGCAGTTTCACTAATTATGCCTAGATGGACTTGATATTTCCTTTCAGAGACTGTTGCAGTCCTGGTATTTGTTTTCATGTATCATTGTGTTATACAGCTAGTGAAATTATTTACTCTATATCTATCAAGTAGTTATCAAATACTGCAGCAGAAACACTAACTTTTGAAAAGCAAGTCCCAGTGTGCGTAATTGCTAAGAAACAAAATGAAGTTTAGGAAATAGTTAAAGTTGGAATATATGGTTTCATTCTGGTATTTAACTGCCAAAGTTGAATGTGATGGAAGGCATCTGTGGCTGTGTTTGTGTAAGGTTGTCTTTAGTGGCAGAGTGTATTATCTAGTGTCACTTTATGAAACTTTCAGTGGTACAGCCCTTTTCTTTTCCCGTATGTGTGTAAGAATTACTTTAATCTTTTTTCTCTATGAGAAAAGATAAATATTATCTGCTGTATATACCTGATGAAACACTTATCTTTTTGATAATTAATGAACCCATTTTAAGTCCATGTTATGCTATCCATCTTTTGTGGTACTGAAATGGATGACAGTGTGATTATGTCTTTGAAAGATAAGTAAATGTGTGTGCTCTTAGATCATCAGGCTTTTAAAATACCAGGAAAGTAGAAGTACAGCAAAACTGGGAGTATTCCTTAATCTTGACTTATAATGCAGAGTGGTCCGTACTTTCATTTTAAAATGTACATTTTCTTGCACTACATACATACACAAGATTTCAAAGGCCTCTGCAAAGGTTTGCATTAATTTTTTATGTTTCATTTATGACTTTTCCGTGTATATCACAGAATAATATATATGCTATACATTGAATATTACATGATTGAACATTGATTTCTATACATTTGACAGAGAAGAAAAGAACAAGTCAATTAGAAAGTAGTAATGCTGCTTTTTATGTGTGAATTCTCAACAACATTACAAGTCAAGTTAAACTTTGAATTCTATTTCAGTGTTCTTGTCAATATAAACTGGCTTACAGAGACACACTTAGAATTATAGTTGATGGGTTTCTCAAAATACCTTTGTCAGTTAATAAAAGTATAAGCTTTGGATTTCATTATTATAAAAGTATATTTTTAAGAAGTCAAACAGATCCTCTTGAGTGTCTTAAATGGTATAATTTTGGCTGTTTGTGTAACAATATGGAATAATGTCCAATTATCTCGTTTATCACAGCTTCTGAAACAGCTTACACTATAAATTCTGTTTATTAAGTGCAAAATTATACTGTCAGATTCACACATGCTTATCTTCAAAAAGTGACTTACAGACCACATTTTGCCATTTTAAAGGAGAAAAAAAAGAATATAAATTGGAAGAGGTCAATGGACCTCTGGACTCTTGATTCTCCTTTACACCAATAAAAAAGCTGCTGCAGCTTGGAGGCAGTATATAACTACATGTAGACAGAGAATTTAAACTAGAGCCAATCCAGGGTAATTTCTTTCAAAATTAGGTCTGCATTTTCTGGTTCTATACTTCTATCAAACCAAGTCCATGCCTCAGAAGACTATTATGTTCTAAGATCAGCCTTGGAGATTATATTTAATAAAAATAAAAATTAAAATTAAAAAAAAAAAGAAAAAAAGAATGAAAGAGGAGTCTCAAATTACCTACAGCTTTACAGAACGCTATCTAGAAACCTAAGGAGCACCCTTTTCATAAGGTTCCTTCACTGACTATTCTTCTCTGATTCTTGTTTCTGCATTTGAGAAAGTGCCAGAACATCCTATCTGAAGGTATTTGGAATCTTCTGTATCCAGATTAATTTTATTTTTCTTGACTCTTGGCTGCTCATCAAAAACATAATACCTAGCTACAGACTGTATATGATCACAGGTATTGCTTTATTACTTACGACAAGAGATAATTAGGAAACACATGAAGTTACAGTCACATTTACTTAGTATGCATACATTGCCATGAAATACGAATGGTGATAATCAGCTGATCTTCAGAGTAATTTCTATATCATATTATCAAAGAAAAGATGAAAACTGTGGACAAAAATTTTTTGTGGACAAAAATTCCTTTCAAATGTTTATTTGTTTACTTAATTCCTTAGCCCATTAAAAATTATAGTAGAGTATTATTTAACTAACTAAAATATAGAAATACTTTTATGTCCCAGTGGTTGTTTCTTCCCTAAAACTATGATATTTGAAAAACAAATAGATGATTGATTTCAATTCCTTAAATTCAATTCCTAGAAATTGAACTGTAAGAAAAGATAGTTAATTAAATATTTTGGATGGATGCTAATAGCAGTGCAAGAAAACTTTGTTTTTATGAAAGTTATCTAGTACATCCTTCTCTAATTTATGCCAAGTTTGTAGTTCAGGTTGTGTGCATGTACTCTGAATTAATGATGTCCTTAAAAGGTGGAGCATCCTGATGAGGACTTAACAAATCCATAGAATCATTGATTTGCTTTGGTCTCTCCACCAAACAGGTCTTTGAATAACACATTATAGTCATTAATGTGTTCATATACTTTCTCTTAAAAGTCACTTTTTCAATATGTACAGTCTTTGAATAATCTGGGACATTTAAATTTAAAACACAAAAGGTTGGACTCTGGGGGTTATTTTCTCTAGAGGCCAGTAGCAAAATAATTAGTCTATTTTTTGATTGACAAATATATTCCTACAGAAGCATGTGCTCTAATATGTAAAATAAGTCATTGTCAAAAGTGCTAACTGTACATTTGTTAAGCATATTTTATTTTAAAGTGACAATATTTTGCAATTGTATGTATTCTTCACAGCATCAAATAACCTATTCCTAGAAATACTACGCAGATCCCCTAAAAAAAAGTAAACATTGTACTTCTAGCTGAGTGAATCTCTTTCTCTGGGAATGAACCATCCAGATGCAATCCTGTACAATGTGCTCTAGGATGACCCTGCTTGAGCATGAATGTTTGACTGGATCACCCACTGTGGTCCCCTCTACCTGTCCCATTCTGTGATTTATTTACTGATTTATGCATGCAAAGCTCATGATGACTACATCTCTACCTCCAAATCCATGAATATATATTGTGTACATGGTAGTCTAATCTAACTGAATATGTGATTCATATGATTTCTGAAATACTGAAAACTTCTTCAAGGTATAAATTGCAAATATTTAATTATTTGTTTGGTTTTTTTTTTAATATTTGCTGTTATTTATATTTTCTGTCTCAGTAAGGTTCCACATAGATGAAATCTTTAGCTGAAATTCTGAGTGATATTAAGACAGCCTAACTGAAATTGTTGAACCTATGGAGTGAATGTGTACATGCTTATCAATATGTGCTGGGAATTGGGAGTTCTGTGTAGGCTGAAACTTTTCAGAATTTACACATTGTTCTGTCACTGTGGATCTTTTTTCTCAGAAAAAGAGATTTCATTCATGATTCTAAAAACTAAATTTGTCATCATTTTTCTATTTCTGAATTGTTACAGCTGGGAGCCCCTTGTCCTTCTTGATGAAACCTTAATCTCTTGAAGGGTGTGACCACCACAATCATGGCTTACTGAATCAAAATGAGCATGATTTATTCATTTTGAAAATTCACAAAATAATAAGTAATTATATTAATATCACATTCCATGCCCTGATGTGATTCATTACTATTCAGTCTTTTGGACAAATAAAACAGAGGGGTAGGCTCTGTTTTCCTCTTTATTGTGCATAGCCCTCTCACTCTTCTGAACTCAGAAAGTCCTGCCATAAAACTTGCCCCTAGAACAGCAGTTCAAAATTCAAATATTGACTGTATTGCAGTATATCAAATCAGGTATAATTTACTAAAGCTTGGTTCACTAGACATGACTTGAAACAGTAAACAAACAAAAATTCTTCTCCACAGGTTTTCTAAAGAAGGATACATATTCCTCTGTGCTTATTGTTTGCCTAAATCTGGGGTGACTCAACCTCTCCTTATGCAGCTGTAAATCATTTAAAAAAATTTCATACCTCATTTTATTACCTTTATGATTATGCATGTTTACTCAAATTAATATTCAACAATATAGTAAAAATATGTATTATTAAGAAAATCTAAATTTAAACAGATTCATGCAGAACACACTTTTCAGCACATGTGAAATACTGTTCCATACAGCTTTCTTAAGAGATTATAAAGCTTTTGCTTTTTTTTGCTTAGTTTATAATTATAAAAGATAAAAGTATGTACTACTCAACCACAATAAAATGCATTAGAGACATGAGAGTTATGCATTTGTTTCAAATAATATCTCACACCATTTATGTGCACGTAGAGCAAACATGAGTGTCCATAAACAAAGGCTAACAGCTAGATGTCACACCAAACAAAATATGGAGAAAAGTGCAGTAGCAACACTAATTTTTTTAAAACTAGCTCAGCATTACAGTCCCTACCTGAGGAAAATCTATTTGGTTACCATTCACTTTCTTTGTGTTTTTTACAAATACAAACTTTCCAAGTTTAGTTATAAGCTTGAGTCAGGCAAGGACAGAGCTTTCATTCGCTAATACAACACCTGTTGCAACACCAGTTACATGACCAAATTGCAACCTTGTTTTTCTATCAGTTTTACTAGAAAGAAAAGTGGAAAAAAGGAATAAATTTGGATTACGGGAAAATTAATTACAGTGTTTTAACCAGACAAATACGGGCAGGTTAGAATTGCAAGCAGAGAAAGGATTTTTGCTATAAATGATATAAAATCGAACTAAACAAAAACTTTTTATTACACCCTCTTCCGTAACCTCCTCCAACCAAAAAATGACGCCAATTAAAGCACAACTTACTGATTTTTACCTTATCAGAAATTTTGTGGGTTTGTCTGTGATTATGAATAGCCTCTAGCTCAGCAGATATTTCTGAATACAAGAAAGTTCCTATTTCTGATTCAGTTAAAATGGAAAATTCTTTTGAAAAGTCTGTATAGAAATACTTTGATTTCCGTTTTAGTTCACTTGTCAAGAGCAAAGAGAGTGTTGCCATTCTTATACTTTAAGGATGTGAGGTGTCACATCTGACAGCAGAAATAGATTGGAAGTAAGTCCATTAATATATCTAAAATCATTTTGTAAGTGATCATTTTTAATATACACGAGGGAGTTACACCTACACATCTAGGGAAGAATATACTCACTTTGAATGTGGCTCATGTCCCACTTCACTGCATATAAGTCCTTTCTGATTTAAATTATTTCTCCTCCAACCTTTTTTCTCCACTCCTGAGGTATTTTAAAGCTCAGTCCAGCAAAGACTTTTAACCAATACCAGTTGTGCTTGGAGAAAATGGTGTTTAAAAATGACAAAAGGTCTGACTCTGAACTCTTTAGTAGTACATAAATAAACTATGAGTTTATTCACTGGCCCAAAAGTGACAAATTCTCTACAAAAATATTGATATTTCCAGTGCATAAAACCCTATTCTCAGTTTGTGCCTCATCTGATATATAACTTTGAGCAAGTCACTTCACCTTTTTTCTTGACTATTTAGACTATAACCTTGTGGGGAAAGAGAATGTTTTTGAATGCAAATTTCACAAGGGTGCTTTAACCACAACTATATTTTAGCTCCAACATATCATTTCAGTTAAATAATCTATAAAAGTATACCAAGTAAGAAATAATATGAGTAAGCCCTGATTCCAGAATTAAGAGAATCACCTACCTTTAGAGGCCTGTAGGCAGGGGCAGCACACCCATACTGAAACCTTCTGCCTCACAGTAATGAGAGAAAAGAGAGAGATGGAGTTTGTCCCCATCTCTATGAGATATGAAGTGCAACCTGGCCTCACACAAAATTGCTATGCCTCTATATAGGACAGCTCTCTATGCTACATAAAATACTATAGTTATTAATTCATTTATCTTCTGCATTCTGCATTTTTAATGGGCTTCGTATTGATTTTTATTATGGCTGGAAAGGACCCATTTATAGAGCAGAGGATTTAAAAGAAGAATGTGGTTTGAACAGGACTATGAAATATGAGAAAATATCCTGAACTGTCCTTTGCCATTCCTAGCAAAAAAGACAGCATTGTCTACCAAGAACTTCTTGCTCAGCTCCTTTATGACACTGTTTGTGCTAATTTCTGTTCTTGACCTTGGAAATTAACTACATGCATTAATGGGTATTGTATAAAGAAATTACTGAGAAAAGCTTCACTTTCTGACTTTTCTATGCTTTAACCTTTGTTGTCCTTTTATTTCCTTTTCTCCTGTCATCTAAATGGTTTGATTTCCCCCTGTTAACCTTCTCTTTCAATATAAATTCTGCCACATATTAAATACAGGTTAAAAAATTCTAATGTACTTGTGCCAATTACTGAGAAAGAACAAATGCCAGAATTTTCTATCTATGAAGTCTTATGAAACTAGGTTAAACTCCTAGTATGTAAGCATTATATGCAGTGCTAAGTTTCATTACCACGTTCTAATTTTTCTTTAAGAAATTTGAGACCATTTACTGTGCAACACTCATTCTCAGTAAATTAAAAAGTGTTCACTATTTTACTTTAGCCTCATTGCCTATGTATGATCTTAAAAAATATATCCAATGTTCAAATTCTGCTTTTAAAATAGATTTATGAAGGATTTATTCAAGGATTTATGAAGAGCTGCTTTAAATACAGTTCTAGCTAATATGTAGAACCTTGATAAGGATTTAAAGACAGAAGGCAATTTGGAGGAAAGTAAAAAATAAATTTCATAACGCAGAGAAAAAAGACCAAAAAAACAACAAAAAACCCACAAAGAAGCACCAGAATAAAATCATTAACCTGAGTAAATATAGTCAATCCATAGGCAAAATCTCATTGGAATCAGACTGTAAAACATAGCATCTTCCTGCAAGGATCTATATCAACTATATTAAAAATCAACTGCAAGGAATTATTTTCAAATACAAGAACAGTAAGAATCAGTATTTTTTAAAATCATCATGATTGTTATAACAGAATGTAAAAATCAAAATGGAGCAGACAAAAACATTGGGATGAAACCTAGAGCCAGAGTAATTATTAGAGAATGGTAAGCAGAAAATGTTTCTAAAATAAGAATTATAGAGAAGCAAAAGGGTTTGCAAGTGAAAAAGAACAAGAATTGCAGGAAGAAAAGATTGTGGAAATGCAATGGTCAAAGAAGATTATGGAGGAAATTTAGATGCATTTAAATCTCACATAATATTTTATTGGGAATGTGTCTAGATAAGATACTTTGGCTCCTTCTCTATATCTATTAATAAACATCAGATTAAATAGACAAATTAATATGTCTAAAGTAAGTTATACATTTAATCCTAGTGTGGCTTGAGTGCACTCTACATGAAGGAACAGTAGAAAAAGGAGTAAAAGGAAGGAAAAAAAGGGGGAAAAGAGTGTTTCTCCTAGGCATAATCAGTTATGAAGGTCAAATAAAGTTTACTCTAGAATTTGTAAACAACTAACCAGCACTATCCCAGTGTTATTAATTACTATCTTCTAGGATACCAGATTTGATTTCAAAGAACTGAGAAGGAACCTGTCAAAATAATGGTCTGAGTGAGGCCACGTTGAGGTCTGTATGGCCAAATGGCTGAAGGTAATCATTACTTTCATTAACAATTCAAAACATGTAATAAAAGAAGAGAGAGACAGAGAGAGACAGAGAGAGAGAGAGGCAGTTTCCTGGGCAATATTAGGATTCAGAAAATCTCAGCTGAGTGGAGAAATGTGAAAAATACAAGATAAAAAAAAGTCAAGATACTACTGTTGAAAATTCAAATGCATACACAAAAACTGAGAAGAAATTATTTTTCAGCACAATCAGATCAAAAGCTCCATGTTGGCCTATACCATTATGCAACTTTAAAAAAATATCTTTTGATGGATTCTTATTGCAATCATTACCATATGAACAGGTTGGTTAGCCTTCATGCTGCTAAGTCATCTTCCATAATACCTGTCCATCCTCAGTAACTACCACCTAAGGTTTCATTTTGAAAGGGGTACAGAATACAATACAAACAATATAAACAATTAAAACACTGCAGAACACTAAGGAAGAATGAAAATTAATTAATTAATGCCATTTTTCCCTTTTTTGTTAGGGCCATATTCAATGAAAAGGTTTGTTATCCTTCTCTAAATTGTCGCTGGTTTATCCTGCTCTAGGCATTTAGGGAATAGGGGAAAATATTGTAATTATTTTTAAAATGGTTGATATCAAAAAACATCCTTTAGACAGGACTGAGTATTCAATCCCAAAGGTTTTTAGGAATGAGACGAGAAAACAGAGTTTTAATGGAAACTGTTCTAAGTACAGCAGGTGTTACTAAATATTTGGCGAAATAAAGTATTTTATATATCTCAAAATGCAATTTATATTTTTAATTGCTCTTAAACTGACTTCCAAAATGTTTTTAATAACCTTATACAAGGTTTCTAAATAACACGACATAAATTACAAAGTGATACTACCCTTCAGTCTGTGTCCACCTTTTCTTCATATTTTATTTAATTAATCACTTAAAGTCTAAATCCTTGAAGTCTATCAAATTTGAAAGGGGCCATCTGAAAATAATCTTGTCTTCCAAACACCTTTTCCTAGCAAATATCATCAGTGCACAAAGCATTCTTTTTCATAATTCCTATATATATAAACAAAATATTTGGAATGGTAAGACCCTAAACTTCCCCATTTTAAATTGAATGAAATTTCAATTCCATCCATAACCAAATATTTCCTTTAATCTATTAAACTAGCTCTTGATCTTTTTGTCTATCATAGATTTGAGAGTAAATCAAAAATTTCCTAGATTTTGATTCATAACTTTTTATCACTCAGCTATACATTATGGAGGAAAAAAAAAATCTGTGATTTCATAAAGACTGTTCCTTAACCAGGCCCAACCTTTTAAGCAGTGCTCTGTTCTACTGAGAGCAGGCAAGCCTGAAAAAAACCAAGAATGCCAAATTCTCTTGGCTTTCACCCCAAAAAGAATTACAGAGGGTTGAGCCCAGAGACGAGATTTGCACACAATGTGCAGAGCCACAATGTCTGGACAGTCCTTTCTTCGAAAATACAGTGCCACAGAAACACAAATGCTGCACAAAAACCAGCCAGTTTCCCTTGTATATTCTGAGAAAACAAAAGAAATTAGAAATTAGAAAGCACCTACTACATTGGGGTGAAAAATTCTGTTTTTCCACTTTAGGAATGGAATGTTTTCAACGCTTTCTTTTAATTAGATGTCAAAGAGACCTAATTCTACTCGAAGAGGTAAAGTGAGATGGCTGGGACATGCTAGGAGATCTCAACATTAAAAATAAGCAATATTTTACCTAAGAAAAAAAGGTTAAAACTAGGCATTTTTCATTTTAGCAATACAATTCATCAGTTTCTTCAAATATTTTTGCATTGTTTTTCTTTATGTAAAAACATAAAATATTCAAGTTTTATTTTTCTGAAACACAGCAGTTATTGAACTTTTCTAAATCCTTAGTGAAACAAAGACCGCAAAATTTGAAAAATTAGTTGAGAATAAAAAACTTGAAATAGAAGACATTATTACGAACAAAGCTTATTTGCCAATGACTGCCATCACCATAGTATTAAAATATATTCATTCATATATTCATATTGTATTCCAGCTCCTCTGGAATACAACAAGCAAAGATTTCTGAAAAACAAGTAACAAATAACTAAGATTGTATACGATTTACACACAGTCCTACGAGTTTGTGACAGGTCTGAAGTCCTTTATGGAGTAGTAACATTTTTCCTGAGACTTTTATATTTAGAATAAAATATATAAATATTATATAGGAGGTTTTTCCTTCTTCATTGAAGGAATGCAACAACATTGACATTTAATTAGGAGCAGTATGCAAATTACCTCATTTATAAACTCTACTGTATGCATAAAACAATATGCATATAATAACATATGCATGTTACATTATATGTCAGATAAGGAAGAACTTTTTTTTACAAGTCTTTTGGGCTTTAAAGCCAAAGCTCACTTTCTTTGCTGAAATCTTTACAGCTTCTGGAAAAAAAGGTATGGATAGTCTGTACGAACCAGAGCCCAATTAATCAAAATTTTGAGATTTTCACATGGAAATTTCATATTAAATGGACCCCTGAATAATCAAAATTCCTCAATGTAACTTTCCCATTATGAATCTTCCTCTCTTTACAAGAAGACAGGACTACAGTTTCACTCCTCCTGCAGAAATGTACTCATTCTTTTTCATGCTGAAACACTTCAGCAGAGAGATAATATTGTATATAGCTCAGTTTGGTTACAGATCTGGGCCTGGAAGATTTATTTTAAATATCAATGCCCAAAGTTAAACATCTTGATAAGCATTTAGCTACAAGTCTTCCATTAAAACATATCCTCTAAAATGGACTAAAAGTCTCAGTTCTGTAGACAACCCTGTGATTGCTTTCTCCTTTCACCTGTAGGCTATTCAAATTCTAAAATGGTATTCAATGAGCAAAGAGCAAGCCCTCTCCTCACAGTTTGGTGCCACAGGCAGAATGTTTTGTGAATCGAATTTCACAATCTGAAATGAGGCACCTTGAAAACAGACAAATCCAAAGGCACTCCAGGCTGTCACTGACAAGCATTTTGACATTAGCTCCTCAGACACTAACATCTCTGTCCCTGTGCTCACCCATGGATCCCCAGACTTGAAAAAAAACAAACAGGGCAGATCCTGACCGATCTGTAGCACAGCCAAGGCAGAGGAGCTACAGGCTCCTTCCTCACAGCGTGATGAGAGATCAAGGATTTCCAGAGTGGCTTTGGACAATTTATGTTAGTATGACTTGGAAATATAACAAAAGAAAGAAATTATGCTGTCAGTTCTCGCCACTTTCTCCAAACCCAAATCTGAAAGTTTTGTGATTAGGGAACTTACCAAGACCATGAGAGACATATTATTTCCTTTTTTTCTCATCCCTCTCCCACAATATTTTTCTATCCAAGACAGATATATCTTGGTGCCCACCAGGTCATCAAAATACTGACTGGATGATCCAATTGAAAAGCCACACTGAATGGCCTGGGTAATCTGTTTTGATTCATTAATCAATCCTCCTTTAAGAAGGATGGTGTTTTAGGGATCATCTGAGATCACTTCTAGTCCCAAATTCAGCCTGGATTGTCCTAACTCCACAGGACAGCTATTGGAAATATAGGAGAAGAGGTTTATATTTAGACTTCATGGTGTTTAATTTTCACTAATTTTTTATTTATTTTACATTGCTTTAATGCATTTTTACTTTATCTTTTTATGTTATTCCATTTCACC